>CM032335.1:11955845-12516835 GCA_019022515.1 Quercus aquifolioides | reverse complement strand
ACTCACGTGTGATATTGCTCTCTCTTGCTCCAAGAGAGCTGCTACTTCTGCCATAGTAATGAAACGTTGATCTGTATTCTGTGGGACACCGCCCACTAGTGTCTCTTCTGCCCCATGCTCTGGATCATGTTGGCTTCCTTTTTCCTTTATTTTATCCGTCTTTAGTTGACGAATTTCTTCCATCATTTGCTGTTGCGAGTGTTATAAGGCCTGCAATACTTCAATGAAGGTATTGGCATTGTCTGCGGGGATCCTCGGAGGAGGTTGGGGTCCAGCCCCCATCTCGTTAGCACCTTCTGCCTGATTAGGCTGTGGTTGGTGGGGCGTTGTGGGCCTAGACTCTGCTTGTGAGGGTACAGCACTCATGTTGCGTGTAGTCCTGGATTTTGGAGGCATTTGTTTGCGAGGGCTCTTGTCCCTGGACTATTTCTCAACTCCCCAGCGGAGTCGCCAATTTAATGTGGGGGCCTTTTCTACTATGTTGGGCTGGGCTGCCCTTTCATGATCGTAGGCCCAAGTGTTCTGGGTTGCAGGAGTCGAGACCGGGCCAAATGGAACTCAACTTGGCCTGGCTTGTGCGCAAACTATGCCTCGTCTGCCAGGGGAGTGCTTACCGCAGGCTGAGTTAACATAGAGAAAAGCTTACGGCAAGTAGAGCTTTTTTAGAGAAAAATGCTTGCGGCAGACAGAGCTGTTTCAGAAAAATGCTTACGGCAGGCAGATATAATTGATAAACAGAAACATACATTCTGGAATGACCAGATAACTCTTTTAATGGGAAATGACAAAATAATCCATAACTATAATAACACTTAACAATCCTTAAATAAATAGTAAAGGAGAATGGTGATAAAAATTAATCAATAGACGTGGAATAAGTTTGGTTTCGTCCGCAAGAGTAAAGCCAAAGAGGAAGAACACCTCTTCTCAACGCGATTAACCTCCGAGGAAAAGAAATCCTGCCGTGAAGTTAATGGGTTTGAGGGAGGTGGACCCAAATGGTCAATACCCGAAATGAGTATGGAAGAGAGCAGGGATTTGAGAGGGAGAGAAGGGAAGAAACCTATCGGTGCATGCCACTAACTCTCACTCTTTTCTTCCTATCTTTCCTTTCTTTTTCCTTTTCGTTTTTCCTTAATGATTTCCACCTTTTCGGTTTTAGGTGTTGTGCTTCCCCTGCTTTACTAAGTGTGTTACATAGTAGTTTTTCTAATATTGTATTGCCTTTTGCCCTTGTGTGTTCCTCCCCCTTGTTCACGGCAGAGGCTCCCTTCTTATAGTGCCTGCCGTGAACGGATTTTACTATTCTACCCTCCAACCGTTTTTGTCTGGTCTGGGAGTACTTGCCGACATTACTGTTCCGTCTGTGGGTTCCCCTGTTATGGGCACAAACACTTTTTGTCCGTTAGTCTGCCGCGGCATTCCTGCCTGCCGCGACGATGTTTCTTCTCTCTCTATCCCTCATGGTATGCACCTATTGGTTCCAACTCAGCATTGCCTCTTTTGGGTGGTATGTCATCCCAGCAGGACGTATCCTCAAAAAGAGTTTGAGCAGGAACCTTAAAACAGGCCTTCCCCTCTCCCCACCTCCAAACCGTGCCCTCTTACCTCTGACCCATGACCCCACCATGTCCTGTATTGGCTGGGTACAGGCTGGTGGTGCCTGGGCCTTGCGCGTGTTTACGTCTGAATCCTGCCTGCTGTTCATGCATTTGCCGTGGACTGGAGACTTTGTTTGCCTGCCGTCCGTTTCTGGCTTTTCACAAGTTGCTATTCTGATTTCCAGCTCCTTCAGTATCTAGGCTTTACTCAGTGTTTGGGCTTTGTGTTCCTTTCAGCCCAATTCGTTTGATTACCTTTGCTTTCCTTCCGCATTATTTAGCCTTTCCTGCCGCGGTGACTTCTTCCTGCTGGGCCTTTTCTCAGGCCTGCCGTTCCAATTCTTTCCCCCAGTGGCTCAATCAATGGTGGCCACTAGTGTTCTTGCTCGTGGGCTCTCATGTCCCTTTTTCCCTTGGGTCTCTCCGGCCCATTTCTTTGGACATCCTTGGTCCGTTTACTAACTCCGCATCCCATGGGCTTTTACTAACTTAATTGGGCTTCCCCGGCCCAATTTCCTCATTCTCATCCTTGGGGTTCATAGGCTTGCCATTATCCCCTACTTTCTTTGTTTACTTTACTTTGGGCCTGCCGCGGCCCATTCTCTCTTTTCCACAACACATATTGCCCATGGGTGCTATTTTCTCTCTTTCCGGGCCTTTTAGGCCCACTTACTTCCTCAAGACCCATTCATTCGTATTGATGGGCCTGTGATCCATTGTTCCCGCCGCTTGGGCCTAATGGTTTTCTCACTTGATCTGCTGCCCGCGTTGCTGGGTTGGGCTACCTTTGTCTATGAAAAAATGACCCTCAACAGTCTCTAAACTCTAAAGGGAAGGAAATGCTATTACTCACATCACGTTGCATGATTATGCATTGACAAATTGTGTGTGATAAGAGCAGGTAACAGATAGCAGTTGGTTGATAGAGAGCGGTTTTGATGCATTATTAATTCCTTACTGAATTGATTAGGCTTATCAAATAATACATGTACATCATATTTTCTCTATAAAGAAAAAATAATAATACATCATATCTCTAAGTTTATGCAGTGGCGGTTTTAGGAATTTTTTTTAAGATGGTTATTAAGAAATTTAATTTATACAAAATTTAATAAAATGACAATTTGAATAAATCAACAAAAAAAAAAAAGCAAATACATGAAATGGTACAATTTTTTTGTACTAACAAAGAGAATAAGAAAAAATATAGACTAATAAAAGATAAAGTACAATTTGAAAATGTGATATGAGAATAATAAAGTGACCAAAATAATTTCATAGCAAATCTTATGCAATAAGTTACTAGCATATTATTGATGGGTAAAACATGTCAAAATTAAACCCGAATTAGATTTAGTAACAACTTACCACCACTACAAAAAACGCAATTTTAAGCCGTGTTTTTGTAAAACGCGGCACCAGGCTAGACTTTGAGCTGCGTTTGTTAAAAACGCGACTAAATCCTGAAGCTATAGCTGCGTTTTTCAAAAAACGCGGCTATAGCTAACCTATAGCCGCGTTTTTTAAATGCGGCTATAGGTCCAACGGAATAATTCTTTTTAACAAGGACCTATAGCTGCGTTTTCTAAAAAACACGGCTATAGCTAACCTTTAGCCGCGTTTTAAAACGCAGCTAAAGGCAAGCTATAGCCGCGTTTTTCAAAAACGCAGCTACAGGTCCAGCCGAATAATTTTTCTAAAGGAGAACCTATAGTCGCGTTTTTAGAAAACGCGGCTATAGGTTAAAAATGCGGCTATAGGTCAAGCCTTATAAATATGTCACTGACCTATAGCCGCGTTTTCAGAAAACGCGGCTATAGGTCCCCCTTTTGTGACGTTACCTATAGCCGCGTTTTTAGAAAACGCGGCTATAGTGATAAAAAAAAAAAAAAAATCTTCAGCTTCCCACGTGCCCCCCCTTTCCCACCTACATCCCCACCTACCCCCACTTTGTTCTTTTCTTATTTCTCCTTCTTTCTCTCTTCATTCTTCACTTGCTCACTTGCTCCTCCGTAAGGTTCTTCTTTCTTTCCTTTTTTTTTTTCTTCCTTCCTCATCTGCGTAACTCTTCTTTGTTTTTTTTTTTTTTTTTTTTCTTCCTTCCTCATCTGCGTAACTCTTCTTTGTTTCTTTTTTTTTTTTTTCTTTCTTCCTTCCTCATCTGCGTAACTCTTTTTTTTTTTTTTTTTCTTCCTTCTTCACTGGGTAACTTTTTTTTTTTCCTTTGTTTCTTTGGAGCTGCTACTTTTTTTTTTCTTTCTTTCATTTTTTTCTGTATCTCAAGCACACTGATTTGTCAATAGATCTACTGAAAATTTTGAATGAAGTGGATATTGTAGCAATATTTGATTTTGAATTTTTTGCATCTGTGCTTAAATCTGTGCTACTGTGTTGCTGATATTGTGATTATGTTTAAATGAGTTTGTGTTCTTATATTTTGGAGCACGTTGTATATGATTTTGAATTTTTTGGGTGTGTTTATATTGTGAGTATGTTGTGTTTGATTTTTATTTTTCTGGGTTTGTGTTTGATTTTGAATTTTCTGGGTGTTTTTGTATTGTGAGAATGTTGTGTTTGATTTTGAATTTTTTGAGTTTGTGTTTGATTTTGAAATTTTTGGATTTACGTTTAATTTTGAATTTTTTTTATTTGAATTTCAAATTTTGAATTTTCTGGAAAAAAAAAATCCAAAAATATTTTTCATTTTGTTTTTAAAAAAACCTATAGCTGCGTTTTAAAAACGCGGCTATAGGTCCGAACCCTTAGCCGTAGTTATAAACGCAGCTCGAAGCTGGCCTATAGCCGCGTTTTGGAAAAATGCGGCCATAGGTCTGTTGCTGCGGTGTTTACGCCGTGTTTGGAAACGCGGCTATAAAAAACGCAACTCTAAGCTATAGCCGCGTTTTTTAAACGTGGCTACAGACCCCTTTTTTTGTAGTGCACATAAAATTTATTGTGAAGTACTAAAATTTGTGAAAATATTATGGATATAGCATTACTCTTATATTTGCTGAACTCAAATTTTTATTATTTTTAGGTAAAGGTATTAAACATTTTTTTTAGAGTGGTCAAAATATGTTAATTTAGTATATAATATTTTTTTAAGTATATATAGACATTTTTTTCAAGTCCAGGTAATCACAGAACATATTAAATTAAAATAACTATTTATATTAAAAAAATTTGCATGTATAAAATATTTTTTGACATGAGAGGATGGTCCTACGACCACCCTCACATACAAGTAGAGCTATCAGTGAGTTTATGATTAGGTGGATACCTTCTTTTATTTATTTATTTATTTTTGGTAAGAGATTAGGTGGATACCCGTTTCTTAGAAGTTGATGTTTTTTAATATATAATGATAGATGAACTGTTAAGATAAATTAGGTATGATACCTATCAATATGTATGTATAGTAGTAAAATCAAGAATGACCCATTTTTGATATATTTTTCTCATTCTTTTTCAAATTGTATACGACCATGCTGATCAGCTATTAAGGCCAAATAATTGCATTTAATGACTATGGTGGTTTCTCAAAAAAAAAAAAAAAAAAGACTATGGTATGAATTTCAAGTTTAAACCCAATAACCCCTCCTCTCTCTTCCTGTTCTTCAGGAGAATTTGGTCACCTTCAAATCCGACCATTGTCATTCAATTCTGTCCTACACCATTATATGATTAGAACTTTCAGGAAAGTGGAAACCATAGGCATAAGCCCATCACAGTGTTACAGATACCTAACATAACCAAGTAGTTCTTCATTTTCTTTTTTTAAGAAAATAAAATTATATGATAATTTTACCATACACAAAAATATAAAAATAAATAATAATAAAAAAAAAACGTGGGAGAGAGAGTTCCCTTTCTTACATGCATCTTAATGCTTGGAGAGATGACTGAAAAATAGCTAGTTCTCAAAGCTAGGCAGAAGAGTTAAAAAGCATTGTTAATTACGAGTAAATATTATAAACTGGAAAAACCTCTGGGTTTCCTTAGCTCAACTACTATCACACTGATATTATCTTTGCTCCCCCGAGCCATTGCTAGCTCAGTTAACACTGCTGCAGCCTCGGCAGCGCGACTCTCATTCTCAACTTCCACTTCCAGGGATTTCCTCCTCAGTCTTCCTTCAAGACATCTCTTCACAATCTGGCATGCAACTTCATTCGATATAACGTCCCACAAGCCATCACTGGCTAGAATAAGGAATTCATCATTATTGCTTCGTTTGGTCACTGTGACTTCTGGCTTGGATACCACATAGGGTCTGAGGCAGTGATCACCTGCATGCAATAAGTAAAGAGAATGATTGGTGGTGATGACATTTCAGATAATATAAGCAGCGGTGAAACTATGGATTTTTTTTTAAGGGGCCAAGCTCTCTCTCTCTCTCTCTCTCACATTAAGTTATTCCTTATAAATGTTAGTCAAAACAATTTTTTAATAGTCAGTTTGTAAATGGTAAACCATCTAATTGTTGTTTTTCGCCACAAAAAAAAAAGAGTCCATATCCTTAATTCTCCAAATATAAAATATTAATGTAAATAAAATTTAAAAAAAAAAAAAAAGAAGACTTTTGAGAAATTTATTAAAAAAAAAAAAAAAACTTCTCAGAAGACTTCTACATATTAAGAAACTTAGTTATCTATAAAATATATAAAACTAAAGACGTTTGAATTTATTTTATATTAAACTCTAATGGAATCTTAGCACATCATAATTTCTTTAAATATTAAAATACATAGTTTCATATGCTAATGAAACCATAATAAATAACTAATTTTATAATATATAGTTCCATATAGAAACATAATAAATGCCTAATTGTATGTATGATTTGGTGATTATAGAACATGACATCATGCTTAACATCCCGAATTGATACACCCCCTTCCTTGTCTGAGTTGTCTCTTTTGTGTAATTTTGAAAGGGGACTAGTTCCCTATTTTGTAGTCTGAATGCTTTCTCTTTGTTCTAATGAAAAATTGAAAAGTATTATTCAGGGAAAAAAATTTATGGCATGAAGTTATCTTTATTTAACAAATCATTGCGAACGCTAAGTTGATTTAGGAACAACCCTATAAATTTAAATCCTACCACAAAGAAGAGTAAGGCAAAAGGATCCAACCGTGTTTCCTTTCTTTGCTTGTAGTTCTTATTGGCAAGCATATGCATAAAAACCAGATATCCATTTATAAGCAAAATTTTTGGGGATGTAACGAGGGAACACCTTAACAACAAATGATAAGAACTTTCCATTTTTTAGTTTTTGATAATTTAATAGTTATAAGTGGGGAAGGATGGTATTGAACGTGGTTCTCCTCATGTTAAGATGCTTGCTTTTCCAAGGGCTGCTTTAATAATCGATAGTGATGTCCTTGCAAATCTAATGGTAAATTGACTGATTGGTGATGGGTCATTCTCAACTCTAATGGCCACTTGTGCTTAAAGCTTAATAGCCACCATCACCATTTAATTTTCTATATGCCACTAGCATTTTTTGTTTTTGAGTGAAGAATGCCATCCTAGCATTTGAGTAGTCACAAGCATATTAAACCATCATTATTCTATGAAGAATATTAGTGGCATAAGAAGTACATAGAGGATTACTACATACCTATTGATCTAGAAGTGGTAAGAACTCCTAGAACGCGATGTCCATTCCAGTTTATGACCTTTCCACCAGCGGCTTCAATTCTCTTCAACTCATCTGGTCTGTCAGGCTATTAACACAAATGATGCATTAATCATCAGTTAGATATTGTCATAAAGCTGAGTTCTTATAATCAAAGGATATCAACAATGAATTTGTGTGATACATGTGAAGAGGACACTGAAAATATAAATGTGATCTACAATATGCAACCCTGTCACCATGAAACTAAGTTCAATGATACCTTGCTACTACCAGTCAAAGACAATTCAATATGCAATTATATAATTCTATGAGATATAATAGCGACATACTCTCTTCTTTTGTATAATATTAATAGTGGATCTTACTAATTGAATTCATAATAAGATCCATTATTCATGTGAAAGATAAGAGTAGGCCATTATTGAGCAGCGAATAAAGCCCAGAAACTAGCGTATGACAAATTTAAACACCACTTCTGGTATTCTTGTTTAATACCTCTATAAATTGCCATAACAAAGAATCAGAAATTTGATGTTCACGAACTTCTTGAAGATTGTCCAGCAATCACAGTGGACGAGAGTTGCCCCAGTGACCCGTGGATAAGAGACAGACAGGAGTATCCTGGAATTCATAAGGGATTTATACTTGACAAATGTCTTCACTTCGAGCACCCACAGACATAGTTCTTCTAAAATAAGTAACAGCACATTGAAGATAAGTGCTCCCTAGTGAAATAAATTGTGCCTAACAGAAGTTGATTATCAATCACACTGTAATTTACTCGAAACATCCTCAAATGATCCATTAGCTCACTATCATGACCCTTACAACGTGGACTCAATATAGTTGGTGTCCTAATTAAATTACTAATTTTACAACATGGCGTTGGAACTATTTGTCACCTGTAAAGTCACAAAAGAACTTTATTTTTAAATGAAGTCACTAACTTGCAATACATTCATATTTTATAAAAGGTAAAGTTTAGCTTTAAACTAGTTTAGAACTTTTTTTTCTAACTTATTACGTGACAATTTATTTCGCTGTCATGTGAATTATTTAAACAAGTCATGTGATTAAAACTAGACATAGATAATTACTTCAATTTACACATAGTAGATTGGGGCTAAACTTTTTCCTTCTATAAATTAGAGCTGGAATTTTTTTTTTTTTCAACTCTGTCTAATTTTCAATAATGTGGTATTAATTTTTTTTTTTTTTAATTACACAATGGAGTGTGATGTTCAAACCTGGTTCTCTTGGTAAAGAATGGCTGGTTAAAATTACCACCACCAGCAACTACAACATATCTAATGGGGGGAGTAAACCCAGACCCATTTGTCCACTCAAACCCACCCACTCTAATTAAACCCAAACCCACCCAATTATTAGTTGAATTAAATGGGCATCAACCCAATTAGACCAATAATAATTGAATTTTAATTAAAGACCCACTGAACCCCATTTAAACCAAAAATAATATACCTAAACTCAGTTACTCAACCCAGCCCATCCCACCCAAAAAAAAAAAAAAACCCAACCCTCACCTCAGACGTTTCTGAGTTAGGTTTTCATTTTCTCTCATTTTCCCTCATTTTCTCGACCTCCAATCACTAGCTAAAATAAGCTCAGGAAAACAAACAAACCAGCATAAGTCTTCATTTTCTGCTTCGTCTTGTTCTCAACCTCGGGTGGCTTCTTCTTCTCTCCTTCAGAACCAATAGCAACCTCCATTGCCGAAGATCAAGCTCACCACCAAAAAATCCCTAGAAATCGAACCTCACCGAAGCTCAAAAACTAAGAAATTATCTCCAACTTCGAACCTCACATACAAAATATCTCTTCAACTCCGAGCTGAAAGAAACAGTTTTTTCTCTGTTTCTCGCTCTAGAAACAGAGTTATATATATATTGTGTGTATGTGCCTCTGTAACTCTGTATACTTTCATGGAATATTAAGCCACTATAGTAGTACTAGTGACTAGTGATTAGTAGGTGTACGTACTCCTTTGGTGCTTTTTGTACAAAATATTAATGATATAATAACCACGAAAACAAGGAGGCATTAAAGCTAATTTTGTATTGTGATTTTGTAATTTATACCTTTAATTGAAGGAGCCACAGTGAAAAATGAAGTTCAACTCTTCCAAAGGAAAACAAATTGGGGTCCAATATTTGCTATATATTTTGTCCTTGCTTGGACCCATGTTGATTAAGATATAAAAGACATCAATTTTTGTTATGCATGTGTTATGTAAACCAAGATTTGAGACCTGAACAGTCATAGTTTTTAATTAATAATATACGATCAACAACACTTAGAATTTTGAAAAAAAAAAAAAGATTTTAGTAATGGGCATTTTTTTTAGTAGTGGGATGGATATTTATCTTCTAATAAAATAAAGGTAAAATATCGAATTTTTTAGTAGTGGGGGTATTTTGGTCATATTTTAGATTATGGGAGTATTTTGGTCATTTTTTAGTTTCGGGAGTATTTTGGTCATTTTTTGAGTTTCGAGAGTATTTTAGTCATTTTTTGAGTTTCGGAAGTATTTTGATCATTTTTTGAGTTTCGAGAGTATTTTGATCATTTTTTGAGTTTCGAGAGTATTTTAGTCATTTTTTAAGTTTCGGAGGTATTTTGGTATTTTTTAGATTTCGGGAGTATTTTGATCATTTTTTGAGTTTCTGTGTTATTTTGGTCATTTTTTGAGTTTCTGTGTTATTTTGGTCATTTTTTGGTTTCGGGAGTATTTTGATCATTTTTGAAGATTTTAGAGTACTTTGGTCATTTTTACTTTAGTGGCATTTTGGTAATTTTGATAATTGGGTAATTGGGTGAGTTGAAATTTATCCATAATAATTAAGTTGGTTAAATTTGGATTAAAAGTAATTAGTTAAATGAATTTTAAATGAGTAAATAAGTTTTATATACCCAAACCAATTATGCCCAAGTCATACCTACCCAAACCCACCCATTTTCCACCCCTAATATCCACAGGTACTTACAAAATGAAAACTTGAAATAAACCGAAGCGGATGAAAGCAATAAATTGGATTGTAAATGAAAATGTTTCCTAATAAAATTAAAATTTTAAAATGAGTTTAAAAAATTTGTGTCTTGACTTGATAATAAAATATTAATTATCGTAGGCCGGACATCAAAAATTGAAATTCTATGTGTGTATGGTATATATTAAAAGTTTTCAAAAAATTATTCCCTATTATTAATCAGTTGTTAATGTTCTAGGCTTGCTGAACTGAGAATTTGGTCAATAATCACAATATTGTATTATTAGAACAGTCAATTATTGCTGTGCAAGGGCAATTTGACAATTCCGACTTATAAGTTAGAATAGAATCGAACCTTCTGTTTCTCCCAAAAAAAAAAAAAAAAAAAAGAATCGAACCTTCTGATTCTGAATCTTTTATACGCACCCATAATCTACGATCTATGGACTATGATACTAAAAATTGAAAAAGCTATTAGCAGCACTGGCAAAAGCGATTCCTCTCCCTCTCTCGCTCGCTTGAAGTCTAAGGCGCTGTTTTGAACAACGTTTTTATATCATATATTCATATAAACCAAGCCAGAAACTGAACCTTCAAATAGCGTTTTTAAAAAAAGAAAACCAAGCAAACCAGAAAAAACTAACACACTTTGGCGGCAAGACAAGGCAATGACATTGAGAATCAAATATTCAAAAAAGAACCGTACCTTATGATCACGAGACAAGGCCAAAGCCACTCCACCACTAAACAAGACAGCCCTACAATCCCCACAGTTAGCAACCACAAGCTCCTCCCCTCCCACCACCGCCACAACCGCCGTGGACCCCACCGTCCTCCCCACACCACCACCATCACCTACCACCTCCTCATCCATTTTAGCAAAACAACCTTCCATCACTCTCTCCCAATACTCCGATAAGCTTTCTAACTCTTCACTATTACTCTCACCCTCCTCCACCAAAATCCCATGCAACCTTTCACTACAAGCCCTCGCCACGTGGCACCCTCCATGCCCATCGTACACTCCGAAAAAATCGTACTTTACTCCAACACCACCACCACCGCCACCTTTTTTGTTCATAATTCCTAGTTCAGCTCTCACCGCATCTTCCATCTCTCTCCTCCTCCCTATAACAGAAACCGAACCGTACGACAATACCACCTCGTCTTTCTCCGAAGAAGACACAGACAATGACACCTTCACCGAATCACCAACATCCTCCTCCGACTCCGATGATGTTTTCTTCGTTCGACACGTGTACTTCAGCCGCCGGACTTTGATTCTTCTCCTCGTCACCGTGATCTGACTCATCTCCCCGGAATCCAACGTCGTTCTCTGGAGATTCATCCCCACTGGCCCATCAACGTGAGGCTTCGAAGCCTCTATCAACCTCATTTTTTTTTATAGCGTAAAGTGGAATTCAAAGGAAGTAACTAGCTAATCTGTGTTATATAAAAAAGCATGAAATCTAAGCCGTTGAATTTTCACAACCCCGTTGGATTTGAAACAGATGGGCTTTGAAATCTTTTTATGGACCGCAGGCTTGGATTTTTCAAAGAGAGACGTGGGTGACTGAGATTGGGTTGGTGGACACGTGTAACATAGATTTTGAGGTTGGTGATTCGGTCCTGTAAAAGACTATCGCGGTACTGGGCCCACGTAAAAAAAAAAAAAAAAGTTGTGTTGTGTCCCTAGACAAGTCATTACGTGGCGTCTCGTGTTTCGAGTGCCGATTCTGCTTTGTTGATGAGTCATTGGAGTCTTCGTTCTCTGACAATGAAGTGGGTTTTTTTTTTTTCAACTTTTTGGAAAATCAAATCAAGTCGCATTCGGAAGTGGTGGGAGAGTACACGTGTCGTGTTAACCGGGGGGTCGCGTGCCGGAGCTGCACCTCGTACCTTGTGTCTCTGCCGATATTTCGTGTCGAGTTTCTTGTACTATGATTCTATGAATAATGTTTTTTTAATCTCGTTTTAATTTTTTTTTTTTTGAGAAAAAAATCTCGTTTTATTTAATTTAAATATTATTGTGTTTGTTGTGTCGAAAAAAATGTATATTATATTGTTTTGGATGGATGAAAATATCCCGTGAGGTATGATTGGGTCAACTGTTGGGGACGTGACTCACTCATGAAAGTTGATTGGGTGCCAGTATGGGTTCTTCTTTTTGTGTGGGTTTTAGTCGAGTCTTTTGGCTAAATATTGCCAAATTTAAAAAATATTTGCGTTATAGGTACTGTTTGAAGTTATTTGTGGAAATGAGGAGAGAGACTGAATTTCGGCAACACCGTTGCCGAAATTCAACAAAAAAGAGGAGAGAGAATAAGAAAAAGGAGGAAAGAGAAAAGGTAATTGTCAGGAACCGTAAATGTTAAATTTCGGCAACAGTGTTGCCGAAATTCATCTGCCCAGGTTTACTGTTCTGCCCGGATGTGTGAGAAGTGGAATAATGCGTGGGTGCCCAAAAAAAAAAAGTAATTGTGGCAATGGTATTGCCAAAAATGATAGGAAAAAAAAAAAAAAGTGAATGCGGAAGTATTAAAGAAAAATATAAAGTGTTACGTACACAATATTTTTACAATATTTTCACAACAAATCACAGGTAACTAGTTATTATTAGTTCAAATTTAAATTTAACATTGAGATTACTATTTTAATCCAACAATAACAATAAGTAACAACCTGACACTTAGAATTTGTTGTAAAAATATTGTAAAAATTGTGAGCACTTCATTTCTAAAAAAAAAAAAAAAAAAAAAAAATTTCAATTGTGGCAATGGTATTGCCGAAAACCATTGCCACAATTGAAAAAAAAAATTCCCACAATTTCGGCAATGGTATTGCCGAAATTGTGGGAATTTTTTTTTTTTTTTTTTTTTCAAAAATGTGGCAATGGTATTTCGGCAATACCATTGCCACAATTGAATTTTTTTTTTTTAGAAATGAAGTGCACACAATTTTTACAATATTTTTACAACAAATTCTAAGTGTCAGGTTGTTACTTGTTATTATTGTTAAATTAAAATAGTAATCTCAATGTCAAATTTAAATTTGAACTAATAATAATTAGTTACTTATGATTTATTGTGAAAATATTGTAAAAATATTGTGTACGTCGCACATTATATTTTTCTTTAATTCTTCCGCATTCACTTTTTTTTTTTCCTATCATTTTCGGCAATACCATTGCCACAATTACTTTTTTTTTGGGCACTCACGCATTATTCCACTTCTCACACATCCGGGCAGAACAGTAAATCTGGGCAGATGAATTTCGGCAACACTGTTGCCGAAATTTAACATTTACTGTTCCTGACAATCACATTTTCTCTTTCCTCCTTTTTCTTATTCTCTCTCCTCCTTTTTGTTGAATTTTGGCAACGGTGTTGCCGAAATTCAGTCTCTCTCCTCATTTCCACAAATAACTTCAAACAGTACCTATAACGCAAATATTTTTTAAATTTGGTAATATTTAGCCAAAAGACTCGTTTTAGTCTGTATCTTTTAAAAAATTAAACTTATTTAAATGATTTATCTTTTTATTTTTGAGAAAAGATTAGAAATTAAACTAGACTTTAACAAACACAAAACAATTTTACAATAAATTTCTTTATTGCTGAGTTGGTTAGTTATTATTAATTTTCATACGTACCTATTATTTTTAATTTTTCTTTCATTATTAATAACTTGTCACCTAATAAAATTGTAAATTTTATCGTTCCTCTAAATTTATTAAACTTAAAAAGAATGCTTCAAGTCGTAGGATTAAGTTGGACTTGCTCAATTTGGAGGAATTTAGCTAAAACACATATAATACGGGTAATGGGTTGAAACTTGATCTTCGTGGGTCAAGTGATAGGGTTTTCGTTTAAAAACATAGTCTAACATACTTGTTTGAAGCTCACTATTGCTTAGCCTCTTTTCCGCCCTTCACCATTTGAGCTTTTGAGGTAATTTGTTAGATCGGGTAAAAATCTTATTAGATCTTGCTAGATCTCCATCAAATTTAATGAGATATTCACTAAATCATGCAAGATCTACTCTAGATATAATGGAAATCTCATAATCTTTGCCATGACACTACCATGGATGAGAAGATTGATGATTTCTATAGATCCAAACACTGGGATTCCCACAACTTGCTAGTCAACAACTTGTACTCCAAAAATTGGCATTTGTTGTGGGGTTTTTTAACCATCTTTAGTCAATTCAAGTGATCGATTGGTGGGGAATTCAATTGAACTCAACTTGTGGACACACTAGGATAGATCATCTTACATAACAACCTACAACCAATATTTTAAAAATATAATGCAAAAAAGCAACAAAAAAAGGAAGAAGAAGAAGTTTGAACTCTAAAGTTTTAAAATTAGAGCAAAGTTCAACCATATATTGAGCCTTTATAATGTCATAAATAATATAATATAAATAATTAAAGGATATATAAGTATCTCATTAAAAAAAAAAAAATGAATGAATTTTTTTAAAAATAAGTATTACAATTCATACATTCAAAGAATAAAAGAAGATACTATGATCCAAGTTAATGGCATAATTGACGACGGAGTGCAAAGTGTAACATGGGTTATAATTTGAGATGCTAATTATGCATTTTGAAAGTTTAGAGTGAAAAGTGTAATTTAGAAATGGTTTAAGTTGGTAAAGTGTAATTACCCTGAAAATATATGATCAAACTTAGTTCTGGTTCCTGATTTTGATCGATTTATTTTTACCAAAATTTAAATTGTCTCATTTTTAGCTTGGACAGAACATGCTAATGCCCTCAGTCTAGTTAGAGTTGTAAAACCATGGTTGCAAATTTGCAATAGATATAGGTAATTCTACTCCTAAAATGGTTATAAGGTTCACTAATATGTAAAAGGAATGTTAACTTATATAAAACACCATTTCTTCATATACACCTAAAAGAGAATAGTTGTCAAAAGTTTTATTGCTCAATTAGTAAATAACTTTTGATGTTTTTAGTATAGACATCCTGGGTTCAAATTCTCCTCCCTTGTTACCACTATCAAAAAAACTATAGGAGAATTGATAACATAATTATTTATGATAAACAAAAATAACTTTTTGAAAGGAAAAGAGTTATAAAATTGTGTCCTATTATTGTCAAATTCATAATGGACATTTGTATTATTTTTTACAGTATTTTTATTGGGGTTGATCAAGTTCTTAAAAGCCCTCTTCTCAAAAAAAAGAACAAGAAAAAAGTTCTTAAAACTTAAAAGCCCATCCCACATAACCAATCCAGCCTGACCTGAAGGGTTGTAAACAGTTTTGATTGAGTGGGAGACTGGTAGTTGACAATGAGTTCGACAATATTAGAAACAATCGGATGGGTTGAGGTTTTGGGTTGATCAAATGGGCTTTGGCAAAAGGGGGTGAGCTAGAGTTCGGCTTGTGTGGATTTTTATAAATTATGGAGTTATGGGCATGAGTATGACCAATTTTGAAAAAAGTTTATCCAAAATTAAAAAAATTTTGACAATTTTTTCAATTTTTAATAAAACTTTTTCAAAAATGAATTTGTTAATGTGTGCCAGATCCATAATATATATATATATATATATATATATATATATAAAATTAAAGGAATTATTTTTCAAAGTGTCCCTGGCCACAGAGACTTCAGATTTTTTTTTTTTTTTGAAAGGGAGAGACTTCAGAATTTGAGGGAGAATTTTAAAGAACAGGCAACATCAATATGTGCAAAGGGAGAAAATGCATATAGTTATTGTAAATTAAGTGATGTTACAAATTCATAGTTGTACAAAGAGCTGAGAAAATGAACTATACAGATAAAAATTACACAAATCTGAAAATTTGAATTAGAGAGGTTACAGCTAGTAGAACAAGTGATGCATCAAAGCTAAAAGAATTAATGACAAATTTGCATGGCAACTTAAGATTATTTGCAGCTGGCAGTAGTGCGTTCTAAAGTTTTCCATTTGTAGGATCTGAATCGAAAGCAAGCTGCTGCCAGTCATACAAAAAAAAAAAAAAAAAAAAAGAAAGGAAGAAGAAGAAAGAAACAAAGAAAGAGAAGAAATTTTTTTCAACTTCACCAGTAATCATTGCAAGAACATGTCCCATTTTTGAAGTGATGAAACCGGTTTGAGTCTCTCACCACTATTTCTCTACCTCTAGCCATTGAAATAAATTTGATTGCAGTATGACAGTCTCCACAAACACGAAGATTCTTAAATACTCTAATAGGCTTTGGTTGGGATACGCTTATAAGACCAAATGCCACAGCTATTTTCTCACTGTGCTGAAACAAATATTGCTCCTTTAGTTCATCCTTTACATCATGAAGAACAAAATCTGTATCGGGTACATAGCCCAATTCCTTTATTTTTGAAGCCAACTGGTTCAGTTCATAATAAATATCTTGTGCTAGGGGGTGTGAAGTGTCCCCAACGTGGAACTTGTGCACCATATTTTCCACCTCTATCCAGCTACAACCAGCTTCTTTGATCAAGTTTCTCTCTTTCAAATTTTTTCTAATTATTGCCACATTGTCCCATTGACCTGAGGAAGCATACAAGTTTGATAGTAAGATATATGCTGCTGGATCATATGGGTCTTGCTCAAGAATCATCTTTGCAGCATGTTCCCCAAGTTCTTTGTTGCCATGGACCTGACAGGCAGCAAGAAATGTGCGCCAGACTAGTGCATCAGCCTTGAAAGGCATTGAATTAATGAATTCAAATGCTTCTAAAAGGGATCCTGATCGGCCCAATAAATCAACCATACATGCGTAATGTTCCATTCTCGGAACAATCCCATGTTCTCTGTACATTGAGTTGAAGAGTTTCCAGCCCTCGGAAATTAGCCCCGCATGGCTACAAGCTGATAAAACAGCAATATAGGTGATCTCATTTGGTCTAACACCATCCTCAAGCATTTTGTGGAACATTTCCATAGCTTTAGAGGCGAATCCATGTTTTGCAAAACCAGTAATCATTGAAGTCCAAGATATAACATTTCGACCTCCCATATCATTAAAAACTTGAAATGCAGCTTCTATATTTCCACACCTAGAATACATGGAGATCAAAGCATTACAGATGCTTTGATTTGACGCAAACCCTGATTTTAGTAACCGTGCATGAATTTGCTCACCCTTACCAACTGCACCGATACTAGCAGCTCCACTCAAGAGGCTAGCAAATGTGAAAGCACTAGCCCCAATTCCTATATCCTCGATTTCATGAAAAAGTTCAAAGGCTTTTTCAGAATTCAAATTTTTGGCATACGCATCAACAATTGTGTTGTAAGAAATTAAATTCTTCTCAAACAGCATATCAAAAGCTTTATGAGCATCTTCCATCATGCCAGACCTTGCATACATGCTAAGAAGAGAATTTCCCACACAATTAACCGATGCAAGACCAAGTTTCACAGCATGCGTGTAAACTTGCTCTCCCATACGGGGATCAGAAAGATTTGCACATGCCTTAAGGACACTAGAAAAGGTAAAATGATTTGGTGAAACATGACCCTTGATCATTTCACAAAAAAGTTCAACAGCTTCCTTATCTCGCCCTCCACTTTGCACGTATCCTGTGATAATTGCTGTCCAAGACATGACATTCCGATCTACCATCAGGTCAAAAACTTTCCTTGCATCATCCACCGATCCATCCGTTGCACACTTAGCATACATGTCTACCAAACAGCACGCTACACAAACATCTAAAGCCAACCCAGTCCGTATGACCCAAGAATGCAATTGCTGCCCAAGATTTAACAATTCTAGCTCTGCACAAGCTGAAATAACTCCAGCAAAGGTAAATTGATCCGGTACATACTCACTCAAAACCATATCCAAAAACAAATTTACAGCCTCCATTGGGAACCCAAATTGCATAAACCTAGTTATCATCAAAGTCCAAGTAACCGCATTCTTCTCAGGCATTTTCTCAAACACCTTATATGCTAAATCCACATCACCACCACCCTTCACAAACATATCAATCAACGCACTCCCAACACACACATCAGACTCAAAATATCCACTTTTTATAACAAACCCAAAAATCATTTTCCCAATGGGAACATTTTCCACATTCGAACACGCCCGAATCACTGCGGAAAAGCAATACTCATTTGGGCACAGCCCATTTTCAAGCATTTGAAGAAACGCGACAATGGCTTCAGTTCCCATATCATTATTTGCAAAACAAGAAACCATAGCAGTCCATGAAACCAAGTCTCTCAAATCCCCCATATCATCAAAAATGGATTTTGCTTTAGCCCAATCCCCACTTTTTGAGTACAAGCTGATTAGAGAATTGAGAATGAGAGAGTTGAGGTGGAGTTGGGAGTGAGTCAAGTAGTGGGTGTGAACGAGTTTGCCGAGTTGGAAGTTCCCCTTTGGGCCATGAGATCAAGGGTGGAGATTGCTCTGTGGAGGTGGCCCACTTTGAGGTGGTGGATCAGACGGTGGTTAAGGGGTTCACAGTTTGGATTTTGTGGTGATGATAATTGAAGGTTATGGCGGGACCGATTTGAGGGTTTGATAGAAGCCAATAAAGGTAGTTTAGAGGCAGACGAAACAGAGAGGCCTAGCATGTTTCTTCCAACGGGCTAGAACTATACAAGAGGCCGGGCATGTTGCATTTTATAGGTTTGGGTTTTGGTTTGTTTGTTTTATTATTTTATTTATTATATAATAATTAATTATTTATTTATTTCATAGGAGATCTTTATTCAGATTAGTTGCATATTGCATAACATATTGTACAACAATTCTCACTATTAATCAAACTCCTATGAGCAGTTGACTCCTCTCGCTAGAACTGGTAACTAAGTAATCTAGGAGTTTTTCACTCTTAATGGGTTAAGCAGTTTATTCTCACTCCCAAGATATTATGTAATGAAAAATTGTGAATATCCATATATTTAGGGGACAATATTCGATGCAACCCATGAACATGACATGGGCATGACACAATGTTTGTAAATTAGGGTTGAGTTTTAGCGGGTTCGTGCTAGATTTAGGTTGATACGAATTGACTCATGCAATAATCTTATCATTTCGAGTCAAATACACACGAAACTCGTTTCGACCAATTTAACTGCTTCATCTATAGTGTAGATATACCAACTATAGCGATATCTATGAATGTTTGGTTTGTACACCATTCACTTTTATAGCGATATCTATGAATATTTGGTTTGTACACCATTCACTTTTATATTATATTGATATCTATAAATGTTTGGAAGTTTTTACAAAACTTATTTCTTATCAATTTTACTTTTTTCTTGTATATAACAATGCATATGGTGTCACATCATTTAAAAATTTTGGCTAAAATCCAAAAGCTTTATATTTGAGCAAATTTTTATTTTTGTATTAAAAGTTTTTTGTTTTTGTTATTGTAGTCCTTATCCTTTTGTCTATTGTCGGCTATAAATCTGATACTACTTGCATATGTGATGGAATGTCATTTTATCATACCCAATGACAATTTTATAGATAGTAAAATACAATAAAATAATTATTTATGGATGAAAATGATAATTTACTAAAACAAAAAGGTTATAATTTGGATTTCGACTTTAAATTTTAGATAACATGATAATAGATCAAATATATATATATATATATAGATCAAATATATGATCAAGAGCACCCATTATTATTTTCAAAATTTTTGGAAGCTTTGGAGCAACAGATAATCATCCATTGTTTTGACCAGTTTTTTTGATGACGTAGAGTCTCATCAACGCAGGGCCCTTTGGACCAGATTATTATTTTTTTAACCAGATTCTTCTGATTGCTATCCACAAATTTTCAGTTTTGTACATTGTATTTGTTTTGCACAATACTTTGCTTAAAGATTCAAAATTTAGTGGCTGAGAAAGTTACAATTATGCATTTCATAAAATGTGATATAGGCTATATATATAAGGTTGTGTATAGATGTAGCTTGAGCAATTTCCTTGGTACAATTCCTATCTTCTTTGCAACTGACAGTTGTCACCTGGTAGAACCTAGGGAATTTGATTGTCAAGTTCAGTGTTCGTAAATTAATTGGGAAGATATTGTAAACTATTTTAGAAATGATAAGTACCTTTTTGGGAGGAAATATTATTGATGCTTAACATCAACTGAGCAGAGCATGCCTTTTTTATTTTTGGTTTCTCATGCTTTTGTTGATGTATATGTATGGTTCTGGGGTTCTTGACTGCTTACAAAATGGTGATATTATTGAAAGGTTGGTTAGCAGTTCACAAAATTTAAACTTAGTCATAGGACTACATGATTGTAAAGTTCAAAAAGTTCCAGAAGTTCTATTTGTTAAATTTCCATTTATGAAGCAAGGGAAAAAAAAGAGAGAAAGCGTTTGGTGCAGTTATGTAGATTCTAGATAGTTGGTCTCAGACTCTTGCACTTATGTTAATATTTCGCATTTCCATAGGAGAAACTGTAAGAGATTTAGTTTTGGTCCTGTACATCTAAATATTGTTTGTTAATATATTATAATTTACTTTTACCTATAAAAAAAATCTTATTTGTCATTGTTATAATAGTTTAACTTTTGGGAATGCATTGAATATGCAGTCTGAGGTGTCTTTTGCAAAAAGGAGACTGCAAAGAAGTTCGCTTCTCAGGCCATATCACGTACTTCCTGAAACTCATCTTAACTGTTTCAGAAATAAATAAAAACATGCTGGCAACAATTTAATATTTTCACATTAATAATGGTATTGATGCTGTGAACACAATTTTGTAAAGAGCTTGAACAATTGAGAACAATATGGACGATTCAATTCAAGGAAGTGATCATTGAATTCTCTTCACTCAATGTGTCAACTCAACTGTGTTTTGGGTGCTTGTCAATTGATAACAATCTGCTTTGATTTCTGGGATTTCCATTTGTTTATGTTATTGATGATTTGAGTGTTCCTTTTATTTTGTTTGCCTGGTCTATGAAAACCTGGCTGGGTCATAGATGTACCCACTAACCCAGCTACCCAAATGTATGACTTGCAATGCAAAAAGGATACAAAATGAGAGGAATATAAGGTCAAAAGATAAACTAACCATGGTTACATCATTGATTTTAAAAGAGTGAGTGAAAAGCATGATGATACAACATACCCACTGCTATTCTTTTCAGGAACTAAAGGACTTAAAGATGAAAGCAGATCAAATTAAAAGACTGATGGAGCGTGGTTACCGGGTGAAGGTACATTCTTTCATTTCTTTAATTATTCTCTGGTTATTGATGTTTAGATACTCCGATGATATTTTGGTATATTGTAGCTAATTGGGTGCTATCTTGGGTTGCATGCTGATATCTATGCCACCTTCTCTTTAATGTTAGAGTTTCATTGAGTTGCTGGCATTAGAAGGAGAGACAAATTCACTGGTTGTTTCATGCATCATACCTTTTTTGCTAAAATTTACTATATATATATTTGATCTATTATCATGTTATCTAAAATTTTAATATATATATATATATATGATCAAGAGCACGTGACTTCCTAGTGCCCTTGATCTACTTCTCTCCTTCTCATTTCTTTGCGGAAAAAAAAGAAGTTTACAATGCCCTTCACGACACCACGTAGTTTAAACAAGGTCTCATAGTCATATTCTTCACTATATCACAATATGAAATCATTGACTCTGTAATAGTAAAAATGGATATCATGTAACCACCCTCTCGCATGTGTGAGAGAGCGGTTAAATGCGTTTGGGTACATGTTGATGGTATGCATAGACATGGCAAAACGGGTCAAAATTTTCTGACCCGACCCGAACCCGAACCATTTTTTTAAAACTTTTTTTTTTGGTAAAAAAATAGTAAAACTAAGACAATATTGATTTAATTGTTTATTATGAACTTTAAGAAAACAATTGATACATTTACATAACTACATGCAATTTAATTGAAAGATAAATGGTTGAACATTCTGTAATGAGTAAATATTTTTAGATATCAAATAACAAAGTACATGCCAAGATAATCTGGTTACAGTAGAGTTAAAAACATAGATTTAAAATTGTAGACATGTGAGAAACATTCACAAGTGTGAAAATAATGAAGCTAAAGTATCAAATTAGCATAAATTATGAATACTTAGACCTATTTTTTAATAATTTATGTCCAAAATAAACGGCTTTTCAAAATGAATTATGATATTTCCTAGAGTGTGTGTTGCTTAACAATAATATGATATTCATAAACGAGACCATGTATAAATAAGTAGCAATCAAATTTTAAAGTATATCTCAAATTGAAATAGAGTGTCAACCACAATTGATAAAAGATTATAAAATTAATTTTCAAGATTGTAAATTTCTTATATGTTTTTATTCTTTATCAAATGAGTTATCCAATAAGTCATTTATAATTTTGTTTTATATTTTGGAATGTTAATATTGTGTAAAAATAAAACTTGTGTATTTGTTTTACTTATCTTTGTGTTATTTTGTTTTAGATAGTAATGTTAGGATTTGTATAATTTTAAAATTATTGAATAAGTATTAATAAGTTTAACTGAATTCATTCTTGATATAAGTAGTAAATTCAAAATAATGCATTTTACATCAAGTAATTTATTGCATAACTTTCCAAATAGCAGATACATGTTTTTTTCTTTATAAAAATTAAAAAAAAAAATTCACGTGAAAAATACGGGTCAACCCGACCCGACCCGCAACCCGATTGACCTGACTCGCAACCCAATTGACCCGACCCGACCCGCCCGTTTTGTCATGTCTAGACCGTATGCATACCAGCTCCATATGTCAGGAACATTTTCATTCAATAGGACAACTCTAATTGAGGGGAAATTATTTGGTAGTCCCAGCCAATAAAATTAAACCACCTCACTAAAATGAGGTTACATCACCATATCTGCCATGTCATCCCAAGAAAACTGTCTCCTTGTAACGTCTTAGCTCTGTTATAACAAATTCAAAATTTTTCAAAAATTTAGACATGAATGGGCGGGTCATTGAAAATTTTTTCAAATCTCGTTTTTATTTTTATTTTTCTGTCTTTTGAATAAGGTTGGGGTTATATGCTTTCCCTAAATCTACTGTCTTCGATGGGGACCTGTTTTAATACTCAGTGGAGATGGTGTCTTCTCCTCCATGCCTGAAGTTTCAGCCGCAAATCGTCGTAAACCCACTCCTTCTCATCTCAGCCTCCATTCTCAGGAATTTAAGGGATTTAGTTTGTGTGTTTATTTATTTATTTTTTATTTTTTATTTTTCCAGTCTTTCACCTTGTTTCTAAGTATTGACGCTTTGATGGCTAAGTCTAATTCTTTGGCCCAGTTATTTTCTTTTGGTTTCTCGTTTCTGTTCTAAAAATTGCTTTTTTTTTTGGCCTTGTTGAACTGCAAATATATTTGAATATTTTAGTTCTTTTACCGAATCATGAGTCCAAGCATCTTGTATTTACGTAATAGTACATTTTTGAAGTTGTTTAATGTTTGGTTTGCTGGCTCTCTCTCGTAGAATGTTGTTTGTATTTGTTATTGACTTGTGCTTTATTAGTTTGGTTCTCCTTTTAATGTTGTAGTTCTGTTTTAGTTCTTCAGCTTTGTTGGTGGTCTCGCATCAAGTGATTGGATCTAAATTTTGGGTCGTTGTTGACTTTATTCTGTTCTTGTTTTGCTGTTGGTTATCTAGCTTGTTTCAATAAAAAATGAGTATTGTTTCAATACTACATTTTGGGAGGTGAGTTAATTCCACCCCGCCCCCCCCCTTTTTTCTTCTTTTGTCGTTTTTTAGTAGGGTAATTATTGAATTTTGATCTTGTATGCGTTTTGTACTTGTGGTTTATGTCTGTGGTGTTATATATGATTTCTTGAGATGCATTTTGTGCTTGTGTTCTAAGTTTATTGTCTGTCAATTTTATTTTATTTTTTTAAATAGTCCTGGTTTCCAAAACTGTTGTTGTCCTTTATCTTTATTTACTTGTCTTAATTCTTCTCTCTTTGTAGCATTCCATCGTATACAGATGACATAAATAACTTGGAGGGCATGTTGTTGCTTTGTTTCTTTTGTAGCTACTTAGGAGAGTGCCCTGTTTCTTTTTGTTTTGGGGTTATGGCACTTGTCTAGGCTTGTGTTTTGATATTATTGTATCTGATGTGAGACTGTTAATCTCTCTCATGTTGCTTGGCATTTGATTTTGTGGCAGCTGGAAGCTTCAATGGATTGTAGAGTGAGCTTTGATACCAAAAAAACTTGCATAACAAAGAGTGAGGCAAGTCAAAGTGATCTAGCTAAGAGCCATTGGAGTTCACAGATATGTTTAGTCAAGAAGCAACAGATACATCAAATGTGGAACTATAATGTTATTATGGCCTTGTAATCAAACTTTATATTTTAGTAAGACTCTTGTTATTATGGCGATATGGCCTTGTGAGTTGTGATCAAAGTGTATATTTTAATAAAATTATGTTCATCTTTTGTCTACTTTCCTTTTGGGTCAAATTTTGATATAATGCAAGACATCAAAATTGTTCAACTTGAAGTAATTACTCAATTCTTTATAATACTTTATGAACTAATAGTCATGTAAAGAATGCATATTCCTTTGGTTTCTAGTTTCTTTAAGACAAAGCATAAATCGGAAAATCTATCATACATGAGTACATATTGATTGCAATGATTTAAGGTTTTTTTTTTGGTTTGGTTTTGTTTTGTTTTGTTTTTGTTTTTGATATGATGATTTAAGGGCTTTGACTTTTAGTGTTTAATAGTGCAAAAAAATTATCCAAGTTGTTCTACAAACTAGAATATATCAAATTTGAATTGTTGCTAAAAGCCTAAAACTGAAAATTAGCCTTGCCAACTTCAAAATACATCGACTTCAATCAATCATTGAATACTTCAAAGCCTTTTTTTGATAACAAAGGAGCAACATTTGGTACATGAAGCTTGCTTGGTGAAACATGAATTCTAATGGTTGCTGAAAAATTCTCCAGTGCCTGGCTTTTCATTGGAGGCCACAATACTTCAGCCCACACAGTAAGACAATTTGTATTAACCATAAATAGCTTGCCCAAAAAAGTTTTCTAATTCCATAGATCCAAATGAATACAAGATTTTACATTCAAAGCCCAAATCTCATGTAATAACAACCATTGGAATGTTTAAATAAGATTTGTAGTGTTGATTAACAAAAACTTGTTAACGGAAACCAACAATAATATTAACTAGTTTATATAGTAGCAAGTAGAAAAATTTACAATTTATCATTCTTTAGTATGGAAGAGGACTAATCTAAAGCTATTCTTAAGTAGCAAAGCCAATATAATATTATTATTCAGTAATCTAGTAAACTTTGGATGTATGATTTAATTTTTTGCTACATGGAAGGGAGAACATTCATGGTTATCATTAAGTTGCATTTTCTCAAATACCTTATATGCATAATTATCAAACACATTAACACATGTAAATAGGAAAAAAAAAGTCATGCCCTTACATAGACCTTATTCAGACCAAAGTTCTATATAGACATTTTCCTCTTTCCCCCCTTCCCATAGCTCCATGAACACCATATAGCTAAAACAATACCACCACAAATGACACCACTGTATTACCATCCACCAAAATTGAGAGCATAAGACAATAGACAATGCCAATCTAATAAGCATTTCACAAATGCCTTGTAGACAATATTTCAAGAGAGTAATCGTATGGACCAAGTCTATTAATTTGACCTTCCATATAAAATTTTACAAGGATTCAGTGAAGCAACATCAAATTCATGAAACATTTAATTACACAAATCAAGAGAAAAAAAATCTGAGAATAGAGAAGACCAATAGAGATAGTAAAAAACTTGAACTACTACAGCATAAATCAAATACCCATATCTCCATTCCATGGCCAAAGAACAAAAACAAAAGAAAGAGAAAACTCCAATTGACCTTTCTAGTCATAAAATTTTCCCAACTTGTACCTGTTTTTCATCATCTTCTATACATTCCGTCTCTTGAATCGTTCATAGATTACTATCATACTTAGAAACAAGGTGAAAGATTGGAAAAAATTAAATAAATAAACACATAAACTAAGTCCCTTAAATTCTTAAGAATGGAGGCCGAGATAAGAAGGAGTAGGTTTAGGGCAATTTGTGGCTGAAACTTCAGGCAAGGAGGAGGAGATACCATCTCTACTGATTATTCCCCATCGGAGGCGGTGGATTTAGGGAATGCAGATAACCCAACCTTATTCAAAAGACAGAAATGTAAAAATAAAAATGAGATTTGAAAAGTTTTTATATTCCCAGATTTTTCAATTACCCGCCTATTCACGCCTAAATTTTTGAAAAATTTTGAATTTGTTCTAACTTCTAACAAAGCTAACAGACATTAGATCATTCATAGCAATGAATCTAAAATTTTAGCTATTTAGTTACATAAAAAGTCACTTTATCTATTTTACCTACACACATGCTGCAGCAGTGGATCTATTTTAGCTTTCAACATAATAAAATAATATAAATATCACAACAAAATAATATATCCTCTACCCAAAAAACATCACAGCACCAACCATAACCACCTCTGCCATCAGCCACAGCCACAGCCACAACTACAGCCATAACCACCACCACCACCACCGGCCACAACCACCACTCTACTTTGACAACCACAAAAAAAAAAAAAAAAAACCACAACCACAATCACAACCCTATCACCACTCGTCACCATAAACCCTCAAACCCAACCTAGCAACTAAAACTTAAAAGGCACCACCAAAATCAACTATCAAACCCAACCCCAGCAACTGCCAAAACCAACTCTCAAATCCAACCCTAGTAACCGAAACTCAAAGGCACTATTGAAACCAAGTCTAGCACCACCAATTCAAACCCAATCCCTAGCAATTAATACTACAAGCTACCATTGAACAGCCTGAACCTCAGTACCACCAAAATGATTCAACCCACAACCACCAATTCAAAGCCACAACCACCATCTATTCAACACCAATTCAAAGCCACAAGAATGTTGATTTAGGCGTGAATCGGTGGCTTGGGGCTTGGGTTTGCTTGGGCTGGAGACGTTGAGGCTGGCGGAGGCGTGGGTCGGAGACATTGAGAGAGAGAGGTGAGAGTGACTGAGAGAGAGAGAGAGAGAGAGCATAAATAGGGCGATGGGGCTTGGGAAGATCGGTGATGGGGCTTGGGGTGGGTTGGCGAGCTAGGTTGGTGGAACAGATCGGCGATGAGGGAGTTGGCCAGCGACCTAAAGGATGAGGGAGATAAGGGAGCTAGATGGCGAGCTAGAGAGAAAAAAAAAATTGAGGAAGAAAGAAGAAAGAAGAGAAGTGGGAGAGAGAGAGAATATGAAATATTTATTTAATGAGAGAAGAGAGAGAAATGTAATAATTTTTTTTAGATGTGAGCTACAGTGCACATCTAAAAATAGATGTGCATTGTAGCTGAAGAGTTAAATCTTTTAGATTTAGCTCCACTGCTGCATCATAGTTTTATTTTTATTTTTTTTTATTGAGAGCTAAAAAATACCATTATACCTATATAGCACCACTGCTGTGAGTGCTCTTAGAGGAGACAGCTTTACTGAGTTGGTATGGCAAGTATGGTGATGTAACCTCATTTTAGTGAGGTGGCTTAATTTTATTGGTTGGGACTACCTAATAATTTCCCCTAATTGAGCAGCCTAGTTGATTAAGGAAGTATTAATTAGCTACTTGATCTATTCCAAAGCTAACCTCGAACGATTCTGCACAACAATATTTGGAAGGATTCCTTCTCTCTTGGAGGCAGGGCAGCCATTGAATTATTGTAGACTTTGTAGTTCACATGAATTGATTGCTTAACCATGCATATGAATACTGAAAGCAATTTCTACAGCTGGGCTATTGCCACTCCAATATATATTGCCCGGTTTTTCAGCATTGACTCAATCAATTACACATTCACAAATCACAATTATAAAATTATAAATTTTGTTTCCTCTTAAAAAGACTTTAACAAATAAATATACCACGTACTAAACAAAAAGGTAAGGATAGCTATCACAAATAAACCAATTATTTGTCACACAAAAATATCAAGTGTCTTTATGCTATCAAATATGTGAAGACTAATTGCCCCAGTTTTGCGGTGGTGTTAGCTTTTCCTTGCATTTAAAGTTTAGCCGATTGACTTGATTCACCTGATTGAAATGATGAACTAGTTGAATTTAAGTTGTCTCCTACATACCCTGTTGGTCTCGCTGGTGATGATGATAGGAAAGGCTTGGAAGGAATTTGTAAGCATTCAACTTCTCCTTCAAGCATTTCTACAACTTTGTTCATTGAAGGTCGGTCACTAGGCTTCATCTGTATGCACCATAATGCAACTATGATCATCTTCATAACAATTTTCTTCTCCTCCTCTGTGTCACCTTCTATTTCTATGTCATTTCCTTCGCTAAATTGGCCATACACCCAAGTTGGGAAGTAAATTTGGCTTGAATGGTCTGCAAATGCATTCACGTTCTTTCTTCTGCTAGCCATTTCCAACAATAACATGCCAAAACTATAAACATCAGCTTTATAGGAGACCCCTCCAATGTTTTTATAGAACAGCTCTGGAGCTATATATCCTAGTGTTCCCCTTGCAGCAGTCAAAGGCACTATGCTATCATTTGTTGGATAAAGTTTTGCAAGCCCAAAATCAGAAACTTTGGGAATGAAGTTCTCATCGAGAAGAATGTTATGAGGCTTGATATCAAAATGCAGAATTTGCATGTCACATCCTTGATGTAGATATTCAATCCCACGAGCCACTCCAAGAGAAATCTCAAATATTTTCTCAATACTTAAGGGGATACTTTCTTCTTGAGAAAAAATGTATTTTTCAAGAGAACTATTAGGCATGAATTCATATATAAGGGCGCGCTTTGGCCCCTCAGCACAGAAGCCAGTGAGTTGCACCACATTCACATGGTGAATTCTACCAATTGTTGCAACTTCGTTGATAAATTCTTGCCCATTAGCTTTGGAGTGACCCAACATCTTTATAGCAACAAGAGGGCCACTTTCAAGCTTTCCTCTATATACAGAGCCATAGCCTCCTTCACCCAATTTGTCCTTGAAACCTTTGGACATCTTCCTAATTTCTGAGTAAGAGTACCTAATTGGCATGAGGTTAATTTGGCTTTGCAGAAATTCTTCAATAGCATCATACATTGATATATGTCTCTTACGCCACTTATATATCAAAAACGCCACCATGCATGGAATCCCCAAGACAATCTTTGTTTCAAGGTGAAATATTACTGTGCAGAAACATCACCAAAATAACTATAAGAAAACAAAATTGTTGTTGCACCTATCACCTTTTTTAATTTTTAGTTGAAATTATAGTTGGACTTACAACTACATACCTTCTTAATCCTAGTAATTAAGCACAATATATTTTGTTTCATGTTGATGTAACTAATATTTACTTCTTGTTTGCATGCATGGTAAACTATTTTTAATCACAATCTTAAGGAATGATATGCTAAAAAAAGTTGAAGAAGAGATTCAGGTTATTACCGATTTTCGATAGCGTGACCAAACAAGCTCCAAGAACTATAAACAAGAAGAAGGTGAAATTACTTTTTGCTAACGAAAAATGAATTACTAATTAGTGAAATAACTTAAAAAGTCTAAGGCCTAATAAAACTACATTAACAACTCTAATAAAACTGCAGTAAGACCTTTCATTGGGCCATGCTTAGTAAGAAATATCAACAACCATAAAAACCAGTTGACTTATAATTTATATATATCGTCTTAAAATTGGGATGTCACTTTAATTTAGTCGAGCTCAACTAAATGCCTTCAGAGTTCCCAATAAGCATTAGTTGTTAGAATTATGTGGTTAAATAATTAAATTTATCATTTTTCAACATATTAAGCTTTGAAAAAAATTAGAAATTTAACATTAGTTAACCTATGGCTAGGGCTGAAGAATTTGCTCATCAAGTCAAGCAAATGATATTTTAATTAGGTTATGATGGACTAAATGTTCAGACATGCAAGTTGCTTTGAATACTAAATACTAAACACTAAACCTTTATTCTCATGGAAAAATTGGGAGCTAGGAAAGGTAAATTTTTATTCAAAAGAAGCTAATTTCTTAAGAAATTCAATAATTTTTACTTTTCATATCATCGAGCCTAAAAGAATGAGATTATTAAAATTATGATTAAATGATTAAGCTTAACATTTTTTATTAACTTAAACTTTTGAGAGAATTAGTAATTTATCATGGTAATAGAGTAGGACATCCTAAATTTGATTCCTTGTCAAATTTGCTTTTTGTTTCATCAATTATAATGTATGTGTTTAACTTTCTTTATAAAATAACCAGAGTTTAAAATAATAAAAATCAAACACAAAACAAACTATTTTTACCAAAAAGTAAAACAAAATATTTGTATCCGTTTATTTTGAGAACAACCAATTACCCAAGTACATGGTTATTTCTCTACCTGCATCGTCAGCAGACATCAGGCACAATTACTCACGCAATTCTATTTCCTTGTTCATTCTGTATTAATTACTATCCTTCCTTCAAATAAAAATAAATAAATAAGTAAATTACTATCCTTCAAAATACTTTTTTTAAGATAGAAACCTCACCATTGAGTGAATCATATGATGAATATTTATTCCACCATTGTGCAACTTCAACAAATAAAAACCCCAAACCTGCATTTTTGACAAAGAAAAAAACAATATCAACGTTGAGAACTTTAAAATTGAATTTAGTCATTATACGACTACAATAACTATTCCCTAACATGTTTATTACATTGGAATGGCTGGGGGTACGCACGAAGAGGCTATCTTCTTCAAAAATTCGATAATTATTACTTTTCATTTACTAAAGCACATATGTTTAAGATATAGACCAATTGATTGCCCAACTACATGGTTATTCCTCTACTTGTGTCATCATCACATCAGGAACCATTACTCATACAATTCTATTTAATTGTCCATTCTATGTTACTCTTCAAACAACTTTTTGAGATAGAAACCTCACCTCTGAGTATTTCTAGGATCTGGTCAAGCACTCCTGCGATCACAAATAAAAGAAAAACATATCAGCGATTGGAAACCTTAAAATTAAATCCAGTCATTGTACTGAATAAAAATATCCTAGTATGTCTATTACATTGGTATGGAATTATGGATATGGTGTATGCACCAAGAAGATTGGCCTTATAGAAGTTTAATAGAATAAATAGATGAATGGTTAGTGAATAGTGACAGTGGAAAAATGCAAGAGTTCAGAAAAGAAACTTGCACAGGGATAATAATGCACATGATGTAAATTAGAGAATGGAAAGTGTTATGGCCTTTCTCACTTTATTTACCCACCAGTACTGTCGTCGTAGCATTGAACATGGTTCGCGTCATCAAGGTAGCAAGAATTTCCGAGCCATGAAATCTCAAAACCATGTGCCAATTCATGGAGGACGTCTGTACAGGAGATATTTGGGTCATCATTATTTGTTGGCCACGATGTCCGAAACATCTTCTCTACTTGGCACGAGTCCTCCACTTCGGATGCGTTGGTTCTACCGACTTTAACATATCTATACCTCCTCTTGGAATCAGATATAGAAGAAGAGTTGTCATTATAATTGCAAGTAGAAATGTCCAAATACAATGGAGAATTCACTGGTTTTTCACAGCTCATCAAAGCCAAACTCCGTGATAGTTCGGGATACCGCTCCGGCACCGTCCCCTTCCGCTGATACGTGGTATATCCATACCCATAATATTGCGAACTAAAATTGTATCGATAAAAAGAATTATTGGGAGTGGAGAAGTAATTGTTCTTCTGTATACCTGAGTCCACGATCCGGATTGTGTAGTTGTCGTAACTGATTTCCTCTACGTAGTATATTCCCCAAAATGAGTATAGAACCGGACGATTGTTCTCACACGAAAGTTCATAATAACTGGAGTACCCGCAGTATTCTGGGTCGGTCGACAATCGAAAAGGAAGGCTTATGTTGTGGATATTCCCACAAGAAGAAGCGGTACAGTTAAGATTAACCATAGCAGTAGTAGCACAGCAAGTTGGATGGAGTAATACAAGAGCAATGAGGACAGTGAGTCCTACAGCAGTGAACGTCAATCCTCTTGCCATTGAGGTAGGTAGAGAGAGAGGGGAATAAGGTAGGCAGAGAGAAAGAGAGGAATATTTCCAATAGTAAATACTAAAAATCTTCCACAGCTATAGACAAACACAATTAAAAAAGTCTTCTTTCTGATTCAGCATCTTCAACAAGAAAGTAGAGTTTCCAGTCCAAGAAAGATGAAGCGCAAGTTCGTGGTAGTGGAACAATATCAACATCAATATCACATGCGCGTCAGCACATACGTCATCCTAATTATTTATTTGACAGTTATTATTTCTTTTTAATTCTTATAAACATTTTGTTTTTTTTTTTTTTTTGGCTGAATGAAAATTTAGTTAAAGTAATCTTTTTACCACTAAATGTTAATAATAATAATAATAATAATAATCACTCGCTCATTCACTAGCACACTTGTTATTAATTACGCCTGAGTTCTATTAGAGCACTAAGGATTGGGTATTGTAAAAATCCCCCATTGCTATTTTATAACCCAAAAGCATAAAAACCCCACCATGTCTGGGTGGGTATACTATTATTGTTTTGCAACCTTGCTACAATGGGTTCTTATAAATAAGAACCCACTGTAGCAGGTTGCAAAAATTCTTTAATATAAAAAATATCCTCTTGTTTCCTTGTTATTTGAGTTAAATTTAAAACCTAAGGTGTAGCGTATATTGTAAAGTGAGTTAATATAATAGATAAAATAGGTTTTAAAATGGTAAATATCAACTTTTATCAATACCAGTGCTCTTAGTAATAAAAAATGCTAGAAACAAGTAAGAACAAATTAATTGTTCATGTAGCGGTAAGAAAGAAATTAATGTGAAGGCAAATGTACGTAACTGAATTCTCTCCCCAAATCTTCTAAAAAAAAAAAAGAATTCTCTCCCAAAATTTGTAAAATAAAATATTTAAGTGTGTAGCACATTGCAACTTGTGTGTGTGCATATATATATATATATATATATATATTTCTAAATTAGTATATGCATAGTTACTAATTTTAGCAATTTTGTTTTATAAAAAACACTTTACCCCTTTAATAATATTATTGATTATTTTAAGAATAATGTTATAACTACAAACTTTTCTACAATATTTTTACAAACTGTTTAGATAGTAAAAAATATCTATAGATCTAAAATTTAAAACAAAATATACAAGCCCAAAAAATTTAGCCCAAAAACAAAAATTATCAATAGTAAAGTTAAAAAAAAAAAATTATGCTCAATAAAACAATTTTACCCAAATTAAGTTCAACAAACCAATTTGTCCTTACCCAGTAGCAGACGCATGCATCAAACATACATACAAAAAAAAAAAAAAAAAAAAAAAAAAAAAAAAAACCTCAACGATTAAGCAGCAATAGAGCTGGAGGCTAGAGCCACTGCAAACAGCAGCAGAGCTACTCCACTAACTCTTCATTTTTGCTATTTTGACAATTACGAGTGTGATGCCTCATATTTAACTGGATATTGACAAATTGTGTGTTGTGCGATAAGTCTCACATCAGGCACATACTGAATTGATTTGGACTTTATTAACAACTACCATGATTTTGAAACTTGAATTGTTCAAAGAACCGAAAAAGAGAGAGGTTCAACCTCTTTAAGGTTGGATTGGGGTTTAACTAAGGTCAAATTATGATGTGTACTTTGATTTTTTATTAAATTTAATTCATAAATTTTGTTTATATATAATAATTTTCTATATCTTACTATTAAATTTAATTCATAAATTGTATTTAAATATAGTAATTTTCTATATCTTTCTAGCCTAATCGTTGACATGCTGGACATGCATATATCAACCTAGAGAAATCAGTTCAAATCCTGGTGCTAACTAATTTCAACAAACATCATATGGTCTAAACTGTAACCCAAAAAAAGGGTCTTTAGGATAGTTAACAGTTAACTAGGTTAGACCGCGCGCCAATCCGGTCTGGGCCTGGCAATACTAGACAACTACAATGTACCTTAATTTGACTAGTCTTTCTAAGGTAAAACACAAATGTGACTAGCGTTTTTTCTTGTATCCTTATAATGAGTACTTAATATTTAAAATTGAAGAACACTGCAAAACTTTTTTATTTTTTATAATCATAATAATGGGGGAGGGGAATTTAAACTTTGATTCTCCTAATTAAGAAGATGGATTTTGTCACTAAATTAGACAAAGAAAAAACTTATCTATAATACTTTAAGTGTTGTTCTTTAGGTTTACTTCTTAAAATTTTGCTATGTGACTACTTAACTTAAAAAATACACTTCCATCAATGAGAAAAAAGTCACATGACAGAATCTTAAGAGAAGAGCTTAAAAAATAGCACCTAAGTATTGTACCTAAGTCTTGCTCATTAGACAAAACACCCCTAACTTTAGTTTTATAATATCATACAATATTTATGTACCAACTATCAATAACATAACATTAACATTATTCGCCATCTAGGAATATAATCCTGCTTACAACAAAATAAGTTATATATTGGCACAAGAGGAGGTTTTATTATGCTGCAGGTTGCTCGAATTTCAACCAATCCTTCAAGTGATTCGGTATCAAATAGTTTTAATCAATTAATTCTTGAAACTTTATCCCAAAAAAAAAAAAAAAATCTTGAAACATGTATGATGAAAATGGCGTTAAAGATTGAATGTATTAGGGTGGAAGAGCCCGTGTAAGCACTTTGAACAATCCACTTGAAGTAAAACAGTGAATGGTATAGGTTGATTAATTCCACAAAGGAGCCCTGGCTACTTGAGCATTTGGATTTATTCTCTTGACTGCTCACTTGATGCAGGCACAGACAGCCTTCTTATTAGCAAAGGATGATGCAAACTGTTGATTATTGCCTTGAATTTGGTGGTAAAGTCAGAATTTTTTCAAAATTAAATTGATCAATAATTTTCAAACACACAAAATAATATACATATATTCTTTCAAAAAAAAAAAAACATAGTTTTATACTTAAAACATGTCTTCAAAATAATTTATTCTAGGGACCCAAAAAAATGACTTCTATATGTTATTTTCTCAAATATAACAAAATTTCATCAAGTCAGTTTTATATAATTCAAGATAAATATTATTTATGCTTACGCCTCACACTAACAAGAGACAAAAGCTTTGTACCTCTCTCCTTTTAGTGGCTAACTTCCACGAAGCTGCACTTGCATCACAATCAGATGATGGAACACCACTTTACCAGTGCTGAGAAAATTGATCACATCACTTTGTACTAGTGCTATCGCTAGCATCGTTGCTTTCTCAATGTGGACAGACTACCATAGACAACACGGCCATACCGCGTAATACTTACGGAAAGGAACACGGCTTTTCGAGTGCTGAACGGCATCATTTCAATCCCATGAAAGGTTATTCTTTCATAGGCATGGTACGCGTAGTCTTTGAGTTGAAGTTGAGCTATAGAAGTATTTTAATCATTTGACTGTTTTTTTGTGGCATAGTTGTGGTCCTTGTGGACCAGTGGTGTTCCCCGCTAGCATTTTCCTAGCAATCAGGTGGCAAGTGTAATTTAGTTTCCAAGGGAAAAAGTAGTGTCTAATATTCGTGTAACTATTCTTTGGAATTAGATATCTAGATGATGTACCAATTCTTTTCTTCAAAAAGTAATTCTTGACAAACTTCATTTGCAAATATCAAGATATGTTGTTAAAAGAAAGGAAGCAAAAGGCAAACATGCGATCAAAATATGATTACGTTTTTGACATGGGATCATCCAAGCTAATTTTCTTATGCAAATTTTGTAAGATGCATTTGTAAAATAAGAAATGATCATTCAATTCGAAAATAAATAAAGTTGTCACCGTCATAATATTAGTTCTAAATATATTAATCTATATATTTTTTTTTAGCTTTAACCATCTGGAAACTATTGCGGAGAAATGTCCTGAAAATGTGATGTTGTAATATGCAAAGGTTATTGGATTTTTTAATACCTATATTGTTGAAATAGTCAAGCCGGTCGTGAGTGGTGATATTGGTTAGGTAGTGAAAACCCGCATTAGTGCAAATGATAAAAATATGTGGTTAATATAATATAATTAGAGCCAAAGTCATAGCTTTAAGTGTGTGTTTGGAAAAAACTAAAAAGTCAGTTCATTTTACTATACAACTTATTTTTGCTACAATAACTAGAATAAGATCACCAGCATAAATATTTATCAAAATTAGGCTTTACAACAAAAAGAAAGATGTCCTAAAGGAATCTTTGATTCTATATATTGAAAGGGAAATTAATGTCAGTTTACTCAAAATTAGTTTTGTGTGTGTGTGTGTGTGTGTGGTTTTCAATTAGATTTTTCAATTCCTCCCTACCAACTTTCAAATGAGAGAGAGAGAGAGAGAGAGAGAGAGTATTCATCCTTACAACACCCTCTATTTATGTTAGGAAAAAAAAATACTTTGGAAAGTCTTCAATTGAGCAGTTAGTACAAGGGACTCAATACTATACCAAAGGTCATTTCAGTTTAGTCAAGGAAATGAAATATTTTGATTTCATTTAATACCGGTATGCCGTTTTGAGATTATCACTAATTTGATATATTTATATATATACATAGATCAATAGATATAGATATTTATTTATATGTTAATTAGTCAATGGTTATATAATTTGTAAGAAATATTTAAAATTATAAATCTAGAATTCACCTAATATGTTAACCTTAGTTAAAGTGGGTTCCAGCTAGCTCAACTGGTAAAGTCTCTGATGGTTGAATAAGAGATCTGGAGTTCAATTCTCGCCTACACCAAAAACTGATTGGTGTCTTGGTTTGATGATAAAGAACTATCATCAGGAGCGGACGCCATAGGTTGAAACTCTCTCTAAAAAAAAAAAAAATAGTTAAAGTGTGAGCTAAATGATAATATTAGGTCATTAGTGTATTTACTATTTAGTTAATAATAATAATAATAATAATAATAATAATAATAATAATAATACAAGGAAAAAAAGAAGTTTCATACACGGGACTAGGGGTGTTCACCAAACCGCATAAACCGCACAAACCGCAAAAATGGCACCAAAACCGCCCGCAAAATGGCATAACCGCACCGCACCGCAAGTAATAGTGCACCGCACCGCACCACACCGCATGGTGCAGTGCGGTTTGCGGTTTTATAATAAGAAAACCGCATAAACCGCACCGCACCGCACCCTCTCTATATATTAATATATTTATTTATTTTTAATATTAAATATATTATTAATAGTTTAATAACCTTAGTTTTAAAAAAAAAAAAAGTTTAATAACCCTAGCAAGTGTTGACTAGAAAAGCCAACCAAAAATAAAGAAAAACTAGCTCAATAATTTAAAACTTGGCCCAAAAAAAGAGAAAAATTAGTTTTGGGCAGAGTAGGAAAAGCCCAAAATTTGAAAAATATACTATTTCAAACCGCATTTTATACATAGTATCGTACATGTGACCGTAAAAATGAGGTGCGGTGCGGTTATGGTTTTGGCTAAACTTTAAACCGCACCACACCGCACCGCACCGCACATGTGACCGCAAAAATAAGGTGCGGTGCAATTATGGTTTTAGCTAAACCGCACCGTAAAGTGCGGTGCTAAAAATGGCCCAAAACCGCACCACACCGCACCGTGAACACCCCTACACGGGACTGATAGGAGATAGCACTATATCAGTAGGAACAATTGATATCTTTTACTACTTGCGGATTGAAACTTCAGGTTTTAAAATTTTTTTAATTAAAAAAAAAAGAGTTTAATTTGAAGCACCGTTTGGTAGAATTGTTAAATAACTCATTTTCAGTTTTTAAACAACATTACACACATTTCCACACACTTTTTTACCCACACATATTTCAAAAAACTACAAACAATATTACTCAAATTTCTCTACCAAACGGGACCTGAATGATCAGGTCATGTGGTATAGTGTCCTGTCAAAGCACACCGCCCAAACTTAGAGGTATGAAACAATTTGTACCGGCAAAGAGGATATATAATAACATTATTTTATTATTCATGTGTATATTTTTTTAAAAAAAATTTTAAAAATTAAAAAAATTTTAAGAATGAAGAATGGATGAACTCTTCTTACACAATATGACCAGTTATAATTTTCATTGATATCCCATTGAGATATTTAATTTAATTTAACGTGTTGAATTTCCACGATGAGGAAAAAAAGAAGAGAAGAAAAAGTTATGGTCTGAAATTGATTGAACATGACAAGGTGGCCAAAACATTCCTCGTTTCTTCGTCATAACTTAAATTATCATGGACTCCGTAAAGTTTAGTCAATGCCATGCACATCATGGGACCTAGTGACATTTTAAGGTACCACGTATTGTTAAGGAAATTGATAATTATTTGAAAAAGAATGTAACTTTGTGATATGTTAAAAATATTTCTTTAAAATTGATAATAGGCCAATTCAAAGGAGTTTGTTATCCAATTAAAAATAAATAAAAATCATGCACATGATGTTCAAGTACACATGCGCACATGTCCTGGAATGTCCATAAATTTTTTAAAATAAAAAGTGTTCAAGAACACACATGTCCATAAATTTTCAAAACTATTTTATTTGTTACTGTTTGTATTACTTTATATTTACAAAAAGCGTTGTAAACTTTCAAGTTCAAACAAGTCTTAAAACACAAATTGACACCCTTTTTTTAAGGTATGTTTTACTGTTTCCTGATATTCCTATGGTTGAAGAACGAAGAATGGGTGAACTCTACTTACACAATATGACCAGTTATATTTTTCAATGATATTCCATTGAGATATTTAATTTAATTTAACGTGTTGAATTTCCACGAGGAGGAAAAAAAGAAGGGAAGAAAAAGTGATGGTCTAAAATTGATTGAACATGACAAGGTGGCCAAAATATTCCTCATTTCATTGTCATACCTTAAATTATGATGGATTGCGTAAAGTTTAGTCAATGCCATGCACATCATGGGAGCTAGTGACATTTTAAGGTACCACGTATTGTTAAGGAAATTGATAATTATTTGAAAAAGAATGTAACTTTGAGGCATGTTAAAAATATTTCTTTAAAATTGATAATTGTCCTATTCAAAGAAGTTTGTTATCCAATTAAAAAAAAAATCATGCACATGATTTTCAAACATACACGCGCACATGTTCTGGAATGCCCGAAAATTTTTTAAAATAAAATGCGTTCTAAAACACATATGTCCATAAATTTTCAAAACTATTTTATTCATTACTGTTTGTTTTGCTTTATATATACAACAAGCTTTGTAAACTTTCAAGATCAAACAAATCTTAAAACACAAATTGACACCCTTTTTTAAGGAATGTTTTACTGTTTCCTGATATTCCTATAGTTGAAGAACGAAGAATGGATGAACTCTTCCTACACAATATGACTAGTTTTATTTTTCATTGATATTCCATTGAGATATTTAATTTAATTTAACGTGTTGAATTTCCACGAGGAGGAAGAAAAGAAGGGAAGAAAAAGTGATGGTTTGAAATTGATTGAACATGACAAGGTGGCCAAAATAGTCCTTGTTTCTTCGTTACACCTTAAATTATTATGGACTCTGAAAAGTTTAGTCAATGCCATGCACATCATGGGACTTAGTGACATTTTAAGGTACCACGTATTGTTAAGGAAATTGATAATTATTTGAAAAAGAATGTAACTTTGAGGCATGTTAAAAATATTTCTTTAAAATTGATAATTGTCCTATTCAAAGGAGTTTGTTATCCAATTAAAAAAAAAAAAAGTCATGCACATGAATTTCAAACATACACGCGCACATGTTCTAGAATGCCCGAAAATTTTTTAAAATAAAAAGTGTTCTAAAACACATATGTCCATAAATTTTCAAAACTATTTTATTCATTACTGTTTTTTTTACTTTATATTTACAAAAGCTTTGTAAACTTTCAAGATCAAACAAATCTTAAAACACAAATTGACACCCTTTTTTAAGGAATGTTTTACTGTTTCCTGACATTCCTATAGTTGAAGAACGAAGAATGGACGAACTCTTCCTTCACAATATGACTAGTTTTATTTTTCATTGATATTCCTTTGAGATATTTAATTTAATTTAATGTGTTGAATTTCCACGAGGAGGAAGAAAAGAAGGAAAGAAAAAGTGATGGTTTGAAATTGATTGAACATGACAAGGTGGCCAAAATAGTCCTCGTTTCTTCGTCATACCTTAAATTATTATGGACTCTGAAAAGTTTAGTCAATGCCATGCACATCATGGGACTTAGTGACATTTTAAGGTACCACGTATTGTTAAGGAAATTGATAATTATTTGAAAAAGAATGTAACTTTGAGGCATGTTAAAAATATTTCTTTAAAATTGATAATTGTCCTATTCAAAGGAGTTTGTTATCCAATTAAAAAAAAAAAATCATGCACATGAATTTCAAACATACACGCGCACATGTTCTAGAATGCCCGAAATTTTTTTAAAATAAAAAGTGTTCTAAAACACATATGTCCATAAATTTTCAAAACTATTTTATTCATTACTGTTTGTTTTACTTTATATTTACAAAAAGCTTTGTAGACTTTCAAGATCAAACAAATCTTAAAACACAAATTGACACCCTTTTTTAAGGAATGTTTTACTGTTTCTTGATATTCCTATAGTTGAAGAACGAAGAATGGATGAACTCTTCCTACACAATATGACTAGTTTTATTTTTCATTGATATTCCATTGAGATATTTAATTTAATTTAACGTGTTGAATTTCCTCGAGTAGGAAAAAAAGAGGGGAAGAAGAAGTGATGGTCTGAAATTGATTGAACATGACGAGGTGGCCAAAATAGTCCTCGTTTCTTCGTCATACCTTAAATTATTATGGACTCTAAAAAGTTTAGTCAATGCCATGCACATCATGGGACTTAGTGACATTTTAAGGTACCACGTATTGTTAAGGAAATTGATAATTATTTGAAAAAAGAATGTAACTTTGAGGCATGTTAAAAATATTTCTTTAAAATTGATAATTGTCCTATTCAAAGAAGTTTGTTATCCAATTAAAAAAAAAAAAAAAAACCATGCACATGATTTTCAAACATACACGCTTGTAAACTTTCAAGATCAAACAAGTCTTAAAACACAAATTGACGCCCTTTTTAATGTATGTTTTACTATTTCCTGATATTCCTATGGTTGTAGAACGAAGAATGGATGAACTCTTCTTACGCGGTTTGACTAGTTTTATTTTTCATTGATATTCCATTGTGATATTTAATTTAATTTAACGTGTTGAATTTCCACAATGAGGAAAAATAGAAGAGAAGAAATAGTTATGGTCTGAAATTGATTGAACATGACAAGGTTGCCAAAATATTCCTCATTTCTTCGTCATAACTTAAATTATCATGGATTCCATAAAGTTTAGTAAATGCCATGCACATCATGGGACCTAGTGACATTTTAAGGTACCACGTATTGTTAAGAAAAGGCAAAAATCACATTTTTGTCCCTACATTTTCAGGCAATTCCCACTTAGGTCCCTAGATTTTATTTTCACCGCTTTTAGTCCCTATCCTAAAAAACGCTTCTTGTTTTGGTTTCTGCCGTTACATCAGAGATGGAAAATGTGCATGTGGCAAACGGAGTGCACTATTGGTACACCAAAATTTGACATGGCCATTAAAAGAATAATAAAAAATGCCACCTCAGCATCTAAATTAAAAATTTTAATTTCTTAATTTTAACTAAATAAAAAAAATTAAAAACAGAATTAAAAGCTAAAAATCATATGAATTGAGAACTAAGTATGTCTTAAACAAAAACAACAAGAACACAATCCCAGATCCAGAAACCCAAACCCAAATCCAAGAACACAAATCCAGAAATTACAAAAAAAAAAAAAAAAAAAAGCACCAGTAAATCTTTGCCCCTGAGAAACTTTCTGCTTTGCTTGGTTGCAAGAAAACACAAGATGAAAGATCTAACGTTAGCAAACTAAGAAGATGAAAGATTTGGGTTTTCAACGCTAGCAAACTAAGAAGATGAAAGATCTGGATATTAATCACAGGGCGAGATCTTGGTGCAAAGCTCTTCGGGACTAAGATTGGAAGAGCAATCCACGTTCTCGAACCCCTCTAAAAGAGCGTCAAACGCATCGCTCCCGTTCCCAATCTCGCTACGGCTCCGTTTTGACGGCGATGAAGCTGCAACCGATGTGAAAACGTCTTCATACTTCGCATTAGCCGCCGAGCTCTTGAGCCCGGGGACGCTGTCAAAAATGTCATCATCGTAAACCGGCTTGTCGTAGACAGGTGGAGGAGGCATAGTGAGCGAAGCCGAAGAGATCGCCGAATTCAGAACTGAAATCTTGGGATTTCTACTGTGGGTTGGCAGTGGTGAAGAGAGAATCGCGATCTTCAAAGGAATTGGAGGAGGAGTGAGGACGCGTTGATAATCCTTCGACGGTGGAGGTGGATTTGGAACCGGCCATCGAAGCCGATTTGCCTTGGGGTTTGAAGCCGAAATCGGAGGCTAATAGGCCCTCGAAGTCATTCATTTCGGCCAGAATTTTGGAGGGCAAAATTAGAAGAAGGAAACGAAAATTTTCAGATTTGAGTGATAGGAGAAATTTTCTCTGGGACAAAGATTTACTAGTTTTATTTTTTTATTTTTTTTTATTTTATTTTATAATTTCTGGGGTTGTGTTCTTGGATCCGGGTTTGTGTTCCTGTTGTTATAGTTCAAGACACACTTAGATCTCAATTCATATGATTTTTAGTTTTTAATTTTTTTTATTTATTTAAAATTAATAAATTAATTTTTTTAATTTAGATGTTGATGTGGCATTTTTTATTATTATTTTAATGACCACATAAGCTTTTAGAGTGCAAACAGTGCACTCCGTTTGCCACGTATGCATTTTCCATCTTTGATGTAACGGCAAGGACCAAAACGAGAAGCGTTTTTCAAGATAGGGACTAAAAGCGGTGAAAATAAAATCTAGGTACCAAAGTGGGAATCGCTTGAAAATGTAAGGACGAAAATGTGATTTTCGCCTTAAGAAAATTGATAATTATTTGAAAAAGAATGTAACTTTGAGGCATGTTAAAAATATTTCTTTAAAATTGATAATAGTCCTATTCAAAGGAGTTTGTTATCCAATTAAAAATAAATAAAAATCATGCACATGATGTTCAAGTACACACAGGCACATGTTTTGGAATGTCCATAAATTTTTTAAAATAAAAAGTGTTCTAGAACACACATGTCCATAAATTTTAAAAACTATTTTATTTGTTACTGTTTGTATTACTTTATATTTACAAAAAGCGTTGTAAACTTTCAAGATCAAACAAGTCTTAAAACACAAATTGACACCCTTTTTTAAGGTATGTTTTACTGTTTCCTGATATTCTTATGGTTGAAGAACGAAGAATGGATGAACTCTTCTTACACAATATGACCAATTATATTTTTCATTGTTGAGATATTTAATTTAATTTAACGTGTTGAATTTCCACGAGGAGGAAAAAATGAAGGGATGAAAAAGTGATGGTCTGAAATTGATTGAACATGACAAGGTGGCCAAAATATTCCTCATTTCTTTGTCATACCTTAAATTATCATGGACTCCGTAAAGTTTAGTCAATGCCATGCACATCATGGGACCTAGTGACATTTTAAGGTACCACGTATTGTTAAGGAAATTGATAATTATTTGAAAAAGAATGTAACTTTGAGGCATGTTAAAAATATTTCTTTAAAATTGATAATTGTCCTATTCAAAGGAGTTTGTTATCCAATTAAAAAAAAAAAAATCATGCACATGATTTTCGAACATACACGCACACATGTTTTGGAATGTCCGTAAATTTTTTAAAATAAAAAGTGTTCTAGAACACATGTCCATAAATTTTCAAAACTATTTTATTTGTTACTGTTTGTGTTACTTTATATTTACAAAAAGCTTTGTAAACTTTCAAGATCAAACAAGTCTTAAAACACAAATTGACACCCTTTTTAAAGGTATGTTTTACTATTTCCTGATATTCCTATGGTTGAAGAACGAAGAATGGATGAACTCTTCTTACACGGTTTGACTAGTTTTATTTTTCATTGATATTCCATTGAGATATTTAATTTAATTTTACGTGTTGAATTTCCACGATGAGGAAAAAAAGAAGAGAAGAAAAAGTGATGGTTTGAAATTGATTGAACATGAGAAGGTGGCCATAATATTCCTCGTTTCTTTGTCATAACTTAAATTATCATATACTCCGTAAAGTTTAGTCAATGCCATGCATATCATGGAATCTAGTGACATTTTAAGGTACCACATAATGTTAAGAAAATTGATAATTATTTGAAAAAGAATGTAACTTTGAGGCATGTTAAAAATATTTCTTAAAAATTGATAATTTTTCTATTAAAAAAAAAAAAAAAAAATCAGGCACATGATGTTCAAGTACACACGTGCACATGTTCTCGAATGTCCATAAATTTTTTAAAATAGAAAGTGTTCTAGAACACATGTCCATAAATTTTCAAAACTATTTTATTTGTTACTGTTTGTGTTACTTTATATTTACAAAAAGATTTGTAAACTTTCAAGATCAAACAAGTCTTAAAACACAAATTGACACCCTTTTTAAGGTATGTTTTACTGTTTCCTGATATTCCTATGGTTGAAGAATGAAGAATGGATGAACTCTTCTTACACAATATGACCAGTTTTATTTTTCATTGATATTCCATTAAGATATTTAATTGAATTTAACGTGTTGAATTTCCACAAGGAGGAAAAAAAGAAGGGAAGAAAAAGTGATTGTCTGAAATTGATTGAACATGACAAGGTGGCCAAAATATTCCTCATTTCTATGAACTTGTTAAATTGAGAGGGTAATTGTCAACAAGACTCAATATGTCACCAACCTAAATGAAACACAGTATGGTCCATGGAATTTTCATGGAAGTCTCATTATAATTATATGGCACTTGTTCACCTGATTTAGCTTGTGTGTTTTGCGCACAAAAACAGGACACAAGCGGTGTCTCTGTTTAGAAGCTAAATTCCACGAAGCTACACTTGCATCACAAATTCACAAAAATCCATTGACACTTCGTTTTGGGAGTTTTTTAAAGACTGAAATAAAATGGAATGAGTAAATCATAAAAGAATGAAAAAATAAGGAATAAAATGTAACGTATTTAAGTAATAAAAACTAATGAAAAATAATAATAAAACTTGTCGCAAAATCATTTTTTAGAGGAGATGCCTCCATATTAAAGGTCCGTTTGGATACAACTTATTGTTGCTGAAAACTGATTGTTGTTGAAAACACTGTAGCAAAATAATTTTTAAATGTATAAATAGTGCTGCGGGACCCATTTTTTTATATACTTTTTTCTGAATAAAGTGGCTGTGAGTCCCATGAACAGTGAGTGAATAGTACTGAAACAGTGCATGAACAGTGTTTTTTATCCCCACAGTAAATCCATGTGATTTACTGTTCACGCGCTGAAAAAAAAAAGGTCTGAAAACGCCGACGTGGGTTTGAAAACGCCGTATCCAAACCCACACTAATCCTACAACAGTAAACCTATGCTCTAATACCAATTGAAAATCACGTTATAGGAGATGCTTCCATATTAATCTTTAAAACAATGAACCTATGCTTTGATAACAATTGAAAAATTGCTATTTAGACCCCTAATCTAGCATCAATCTTGGCACTAGATACTTTTTTCAATTTTTTTCTAAATGATGTACCGATTTTTTTCTTCAAAAAGTAATTCTTGATAAACTTCATTGGCAAATATCAAGATATGTTGTTAAAAGAAAGGAAGCAAAAGCCAAACTGTGATCAAAATATGATTACGTTTTTGACATGGGATCACCCAAGCTGATTTTCTTATGCAAATTTTGTAAGATTCATTTGTAAAATAAGAAATGATCATTCAATTCGAAAATAAATAAAGTTGTCACCATCATAATATTAGTTATAAATATATTTTTATATATATATGTATATATATATTTTTTAGGTTTAGCCATCTGGAGACTATTGCGGAGAAATGTCCTGAAAATGTGTGATGTTGTAATATGCAAAGGCTATTGGATTTGTTAATACCTATATTGTTGAAATAGTCAAGCCGATCTTGAGTGGTGATATTGGTTAGGTAGTGAAAACCCGCATTAGTGCTAATGATAAAAATGAGTGGTTAATATAATATAATTGGAGTCAAAGTCATAGCTTTAAACTTTTAAGTCAAATGGTATCCTTATACAATATAATAACTCTTGTATTGGAGTCTTCTTAAGGTGTTATCTTCCTAACAAGCAGTACCAGAATACAAAATTGAAAGGGTCTGATTAAAGTGTAAAATGATTGGAGTTTTGGTTGGAGTGGAATAAAGGGGTGATTATGAATTGTACCAAATGACTTTTTAAGATGAAAAAAAAGTAAAAAATCTACCAACTTATTTATAGAGTGATTGTACTTATATTTACCTTTTTGTTTTCTACTATAACTACAATAAGATCACTGTCATAAATATTTATCAAAATTAAGTTTTACAACAAAAAAGAAGGATGTCCTAAAGGACTCTTTGATTCTATATATTTAAAGGGAAATTAATGTCAGTTTACTCAAAATTAGTTTTTCGTGTGTGTGTGTGGTTGTCTATGAGATTTTTCGATTCCTCCCCACCAACTTTCAAATGAGAGAGAGAGAGAGAGAGAGAGAGAGAGAGAGAGAGAGAGAGAGAGAGAGAGAGAGAGAGAGAGAGAGAGAGAGAGTATTCATCCGCACAACACCCTCTATTTATGTTAGGAAAAAATACTTTGGGAAGACTTCAATTGAATATTTAGTACAAGGGAGTTAATACCATACCAAATGTCGTTTTAGTTTAGGTAAGGAAACAAAATATTTTGATATCAACTAATAATGGTATACCGTTTTGAGGTTATCATTAATTTGATATATTTTTATATATATACATAGATCAATAGACATAGATATTTATTTATATGTTAATTAGTCAATAGTTATATAATTACTTTGTAAGAAATACTTAAAATTATAAATCTAGAATTCACCTAATATGTTAACCTTTAGTTAACGTGTGAGATAAATTTTTTTATTTTTATTTTTTGAGAATCAGTGTGAGCTAAATGATAATATTAGGTCATGGATGTATTTACTATTTAGTTAATAATAATAATAATAATAATAATACAAGGAGAAAAAGAAGTTTTATACATGGGACTGATAGGAGATAGCACTATATCAGTAGGAACAATTGATATCTTTTACTACTTGCGTATTGAAACTTCAGGTTTTAAAATTTTTTAATTAAAAAAAAAAAAAGTTTAATTTGAAACTTTGAATGATCAGGTCATGTGGGATAGTGTCCTGTCGAAGCACACCGCCCAAACTTAGAGGTACGAAACAATTTGTACCGGCCGAGAGGATATATAATAACATTATTTTATTATTCATGTGTATATTTAAAAAAAAAAAATTTAAATTTTTTCCGAGGATAAACATCCCTTATTGAAGTAAAAGAAAAAACAATTGGACATATGACTATATTAGGTCCACCAAGCAACGGTTGACCCAACTCTATAAAATTTTCACCCACCCAAATAATACTTTGTTGCTCAGGAATAGGTGAGGATTCCATAATAATCCATATAGTCTAGTGCGAGAAGCCTTTCCAGTTCACAGATATGGACATGTCCCCCAGAATAGTTATCCCAACCTTACTGTTGTTTGTGCTTTTCATTGGAGAAGGCCACAATGGTTGTCCCGAATTACAGTGTGGAAACGGTCCCCGCATCCGATTTCCTTTCCGACTCAAACACACGCAGCAAGACCAGCACTGTGGCTATCCTGGCTTTGATCTCTACTGCAACGATAAAAATGATACGGTGCTCGAGCTTGCAACTTCAGTAAAAGCCTTTGTCAATTCCATTGATTACGAATCTCAGTTTATTAACGTAACTGTCTCAGATAATTGCTTTCCATGGAAAATTCCGGGACTCCATTTATCTTCCCCTCCTTTCCAATTCAAAAATTCTCCTTATAGCTATTCCCTTTTTAATTGTACTGGTTATCGGATTCATGTCTCTTGGGGGACATCGGATAAAAAAAAAGATTATCAGATCCGTTGTCTTAGTAGCAGTCGCCACACAGTTTATGCTTTTCCTGCGGATGATGACATCGACGACTTGCCCATATCATCATGTACAAAGATGTATAGCGTTTCATCAATTCCAGATGATATATGGGATTCTTCTCTTGAATTGACATGGTCCAAGCCGGCCAAGTGCGGACGCTGTGAAAGGAAAGGCAAGAAATGTAGATTCCAGAATAATAGCACTGATTTGAAAACTGAGTGCTTCCCCAACAAAGGTGTTGTATTATTTCTACCCAATTTCCACTTCTATAATCACACAACTTCTGTTTCATGACAACATATATTGATTTTATCAAAGCTTAGTTTATTAGTGCTCTGCAACGGTAATTTCCTGTAACCAGTCATGAAATTGTTTTTTATTTTTATTTTTTTTATTTTTTTAAAAAAACCAAAGGAACATTATTTCAGAACAAGGCTTGTAGTGTCTGTATCCAATCTAGAAGTAATATTTTTCCTTCCATTCAAAACAACATTATTTTAAAAGTGGGCTTGTGTAAGAAGAAAAATTATTAAATAATGTTAGAGTAGAGCATAAAGCAGAGCATAGAGCAAGCTAGTGCTTCATTCTTTTACATAAATTATGAAATTTATTATAAATTTAATTAGTAGGACTCATTATTACATAATAGAAAAGAGTTTAAATTGTACTTTTGTAGTACTAAATAATTATGAATGTGTCAAAAACCCTTGAATAGGTGGGTAGCTCGTTAGTTGAAACTAAACCTTGCAATATCAATATAAAATTTACCTAAAAAGTTTAGCACAAGTGTGGTAATTGATTAATTGAGGAAAACTCATTGCTTATAACATTAAAAAAGAACACAATTTCTGAATTCAACACTACCTTGCTAATAAGATTAATTATTCAACATCTTAGGAGTACAATGACTTGATACTTCCTCATCACATAATAACTTATTTTACTAATTAAAGTTATAGTGGAATCTACTATTTATGTAAGAGAATGGACTATCATGTTTATGCACACATGAATTGCCTAACTATTGTTCGGCTAATAGTGATAAGCTTTTACACAATTATCTTTTGTTTATTGATTAGTGTAATTAGAAGCTGATCATGTTAAAATATTTGATAGGCAAATCAAGAAAAATAATGACCACTGGTGAGTTGTCAGTTGGCCATTTGAAAATTTAGAGTAAATTACCTTTTGTTTTCTCGACTCATGAATATTTAACATGCAGGTTCCATCTTGGGTTCATTTCTTTTGGTACTAATAGTCTATGCACTCTATCGTATCTATTGCTATGACAAAGCAGAAAAAGAAAATCAAGCTAGGATTGAAAATTTTTTGGAGGACTACAAAGCTTTCAAGCCCACAAGGTACTCATATAACGATGTTAAAAGAATTACAGATCAATTTATTAAGAAGTTAGGACAAGGTGCCTATGGAACAGTGTTCAAAGGAAAGTTGTCAAATAAAATCCATGTAGCCATGAAGATCTTGAACAGTTCTAAGGGAAATGGGGAAGAATTCATAAATAAAGTGGGAACAATGGGTAGAATTCACCATGTTAATGTGGTTCGCTTGGTTGGATTATGTGCTGATGGATTTAGAAGAGCTCTAGTTTATGAGTTCTTACCAAATGATTCACTAGAGAAGTTCATTTCCTCAGTAGATTCTAAAAATTTCCTTGGTTGGGAAAAGTTACAAGACATTGCTCTTGGCATAGCAAAAGGAATTGAATATCTTCACCAAGGATGTGATCAACGAATCCTCCATTTTGATATTAAACCTCATAATATTTTGTTAGACCAAAATTTCAATCCAAAAATTTCTGATTATGGTTTGGCTAAGTTGTGTGCAAATGATCAAAGTGCAGTGTCCATGACCACAGCTAGGGGGACCATGGGTTACATTGCACCCGAAGTATTCTCTAGGAACTTTGGGAGCGTGTCTTACAAATTAGATGTTTACACTTTTGGAATATTGTTGCTTGAAATTGTTGGAGGTAGGAAAAATGTTGATGTAACTGTGGAGAACACTAGCCAAATATGTTTCCCAGAATGGATCTACAATTTGTTAGAGCAAAAATAAGACCTACGAGTCTATGTTGAGGATGATGGAGATGCTAAAATTGCAAAGAAACTCGCAATTGTGGGACTCTGGTACATCCAATGGCACCCAATGGATCGTCCTTCTATGAAAGTTGTGGTCCAAATGTTGGAGGGAGAAGGAGATAAGTTAACCATGCCCCCTAATCCATTTGCGTCTACAAACCCCACAAAAATCAATGTAAGTATGCCTGCAAGGCGTCTAAACTAGGAATTAGAAGTCATCCTAGAATCAGAGTAAGTATATAAAGTAGGAGTCCTCAACAATCATAAAAGTTGCAATCGCGTTGTACTCAAGGATTGAAATTATTAATCTTGTGGTCAATGTAGGGACTCAGAATTTTTTATATGAAGTATGTGGAAGATAATGCTTATAAACAATCTCTTCATTTCTTGTGGAGGTAGGAAAGAATAAAAGGTTTTTTTTTTTTTTTAATTTTTATATTGTATTATTATAATTTTCACAACTTTTTCGAATAAGGCTTTATTGCCTTATTTTAGAGACTTTTTAAGAGTATTTTAGTTAAATTGAGCCCTTATGTGGAATGGTATAAATCAAGATTTGTTTTAGAAAAATGTTTTTGGGGCAAAATTTATTATTTTTAGCCTAATTTTGTGAATGAAGTATCCTAGTTGCATTAGGACTTGATGATTTCCGATATAAATTAGTGGTTGCAGCCTTTAGCTTTAGGCATTCATACTATTTACTATAAAAAAATTTCAAAGAGTGTATATTGTTTCTTTTTCGGTGGATGCTAGAGGACTCTTTGCTCATTCCATGAAATTTGCTTGTAATTAAATTAAATTCTTAATGTAATTATTTGATGTAAAATGAATTAAATTTTGTTAAAAAGAGCTTGAAGAATTGCTATTGGAAGAAGCCTACTCAAACAGCGTGCTGAACAACACATGTCACCTTCACAAAGTGCCCACGTTGATGTGCAACATCCACTACCAAAAAAGAAAAAAGAAAAAAGAGAGGTTTTTTTCATGGTTCAAAATGTATGAAAAGCGTATGAAAAACTCTAAAAAAAACTATTTTTAAGAGTCTGGATGACTATTGATGACCTTTGAAACATACACCATTAAAAATGAAATTTCGACAGCCTTCACAAACCTCAAAACAAGTGTTTTGTCTTTATTGATGATCACCACCCCTTTATAAGGTAAAAATAACTAACAGTCAAAAGATTTCTGTTCTAGAGCACGAAATGAACCAAATTGGACTTTTCATCAATGTCCAGGAGTTGATTTTGATCATTTACCTTGACTTCAAGGGTTGATTTTTACAATTCAACTAATTTTTACACAATATTTTGTGTTGATTCTATGTTTATAGTCTATTAGTTCATATTTTGTGTCTAAATGGTTCATACTGAGATTTCTCGCTCTATCCATGTTGCCTTAGATTGCAGCAACTTAAAGTACTAATTAATGTCAAATTGCAATATTTGGATTTCAAAGAAGATAAGAAGTATAAGAAAGAAGATTTATGTTCTATTTGACCATGACTAGTAAATGTTCAAAAACAAGATATAAAATCTGGCATCTCATTCGCACTAATAACCAAAGCAAAATGGTAGGAAAACGCGTAACTAAGAGTAAGACAGATGATCCGTGTAAACTGACTTTTTAATCTTATGTCCAACTGCGAAGATGGTGAGAAGTTTACTAAAGAAGAAATAGTCTTTTAGTGACGGCAATAATAAAAAGAAAAAATTCTATCTTAAAAGCAATCATGTATCCAATAATTAATTTGCACAAAAGACTGAATGATTAGAAACGACCAGAGTCCACATGGGGAAAAATGATTATTTGTTGAGTAAAAAAAATCAGTACTTGCCACTTTATAATGTTCATTTAATTTCATACGAGCTCTTTTTGAACATGAATTTGTTGACTATTTGGAAAGCTCTATTTTTATGATAAAGTGACACTGTGCTATTCCCCTAAAAATGCGCTAAAAAGTCTTACTGATATTTGTGTGATTTTCCATGCACCTCATATCATATTGAAGCCTAGGGTCAACAAATACGACTTTTGCAAGCAGTAGTGTCATTCTTATCTTTCTTGTTTTCACATTTGGAATTCTATTTGTATTTTTTTAATGTAATCATGTGATGGAGATTCATGTTTTACTTTACCTCTTAAACTGAGAATTACTCCATTATTTTGACGCAGTATTATTGCTTTTGCGAAAAGCTTCTCTACATTACAATATAGAATCCAAGGAGAAATAATAATGAAACTTCTATGAACTTGTTAAATTAAGGGGCACTCGCGGATTAACATGACCCACTGTCACCAACCAAAATGAAACACAATTATGGTTTATGGAATTTTCATGGAAGTCTCTTTATAAATATGTGGCAGCTTTTCACTTGGTTTAGCTTGCGTGTTAACTTGTTAAATTAAGGGGCACTCACGGATTATCATGACCCACCCTCACAACCAAAACGAAACACGATTATGGTCTATGGAATTTTTATGGAAGTCTATTTATAAATATGTGGCAGCTTTTCACTTGGTTTAGCTTGCGTGTTATGCACACAAAAACAGGACACAAGCGGTGTCTCTGTTTAGTGGCTAAATTCCACGAAGCTACACTTGCATCACAAATTCACAAAAATCCATTAACACTTTGTTTTGGGAGTTTAAAAAACGTAAAAATGGAATGAGTAAATCATAAAAGAACAAAAAAGAAAGGAACGTATTTAAATAATGGAATCTAATGAGAAATAATAATAAAACTTGCACCAAAAATCATTTTTTAAGGAGATGCCTCCATATTAATCCTACAACAGTAAACCTATGCTCTAAATACCAATTTGAAAATTTGCGTTATAGGAGATGCTTCCATATTAATCTTTGAAACAATGAACCTATGCTTTGATACCAATTGAAAAATTGCTATTTAGACCCCTAATTTGGCATCAATCTTGGCACTAGATACTTTTTTCAATTTGGCATTACATTCATCAACTAGTTCTTCTTCCAAGCTCTTCACCTTAACCCTATGGAAGAAATTCTCACAGTTAACTTCATCTATTACGACATTCAACTAATTGTAATCTTGGCAATAGTTCTTCTTACATTCAACCATTTGTAATGTTGGCAAATTCCAAGTCAAAAATCAAAAGGTTTCAGTTTAATTGCAAGTTTCCATGTATTTTAATTTCATTTAAATTGTAATTGCATTGAGTCATTGAAGTTCAAGTTCAGAAGAAAGAGTACAAGTGCTGCAAAAGGAATCTCGATTGAGCAAGATTCATCGTGTTAGGTGAAATTATGAGTGAGACAACAAAATTTGGGTTTTAGTTACACAAAACAGTTTCCTTGAAATTCGTCTAGCACTCAATATTTGAGCAAGTTTGCCTAAGAAAATCAGTTTTTTTTTTTTTTTTTTTGAATAACAAACTCCTTTGAGTGGGACAGTCATCAATTTTAATTTTTAAGAAATGGTTTTACATTATTTTTCATATAATTATCAATTTTATTAAGAATCACACATTAGAAAGCTTTGAGAGAGAATCTCTATATGCAATTGTATATTAAAAATTGAATGTAAAATACATAGCCTCTGTGTTTATATACAGAACCAAAGGAGAGCGGGAAAATAGGAAAAGAACTAACTGACTATTACACGTGTGCTAACCAACTCCACATTATAAGCTTAAGTAAAACACATGTCGTTTAGCTACTTCAATCATAAACTACAAGTAGCTTAGACAGTTGAATAGATACTGCTACTCTATCAACTGTAGCTCTGCTATATTCCCATTTACACTAATTTGCAAAGAAAAAACTCGCTTTGGACTAGAACCACAAATACGCTGTAATTTAAAATGTCACTAAATCCCATTATGTGCATTGCATTGACTATAACTTTATGGAGTCCATGATAATTTAAATTATGTCGAAGTAAAGAGGAACATTTTGGCCACCTTGTCATGTTCAATCAATTTCATACCAACTCTTTTTTTTCACTATTCTTTGTTTCCTCCTTGTGGAATTTCGTACTAGCTCTTAGTTTTCCTTGAAATAACGTTATCATTATTGAATAAATGAAGCTTCCTTATCTTTTTTCATAGTCTCAATGATGGATACTATAAGTTCATAAAAAAGACACCAATTTGTTTTCATGTAAGTAGGATTTGAATTTAAGTCTCTTATTTGAGATTTTTTTTTTCTTGATTGAGTCAATTGGAATTCATGAATTTATTAACTATTTATTGCTTTTGAAAATTTGATAATAGGGTTCAAGAGTTACGTAACTCAATTGATACTGATTGGTGTTTTAAAGTTTTTAATGAAGATGTTTATAATTCAAATCCTTCCAACTTGACTATCAAAATATAAAGACATTTTTATTGGAAACACAAAAAAAATATCAATTACGTTACAAGCTTTTTGTGAATTTATTAACTATAGGGTAGAAAGCTTATTGGATGATAAGAGACTCACCAACAATATGAACAAGTTTGGTGTGGACCAACCTGGAAAATAGCTTCTATTCACAAAAACTTGAAAATGACTTTTTGCAAGTTGTGTTATGTCATCCCTATCTTCTTCTTCTTTTGATAAACTAATATATATATATATATATATATATTAAAAACTAAAATACAGGAATAGATAAGCAATCACCCTTACCGACAGAGTCTAAAAACTCTTGGAAGATTGTCTTTATTAAAGCAAAAAAAAATTCTTTAAAGACTAGGGATAGGCAATCACCCTATCTTTCTTTGTTGCTTTCTCACAACATCAATTAAAAATACAACTTGAGGTCCTACACATTAAATTAAATAGCTCAGTGAAAAGTTCAACACGTTCAATTAAATTAAATATCTCACTTAGGGCTGTCCAGACCCAACCGGAGCTAGACAACCCGGCCAAACCGCCCAATGCTAACTCGATTCCAGCCCGAATTGAAGGTCCAGTCAATCGGCGGTAGGTTTCCGTTCTCAAAAACCGACATCGGCTGGTCGAGTGGCGGGTTTGCATCTCCAAAACCTGAGCAACCCGAACCCAACCGGAGCTACAAAAATATCCGGCCAAATCCTGCAAAAACAAGCTAGATTTGGCGAGATCTCGACCAAATCCGGCTAGATTTGGTGGGATTTAGCCAAATTCAGCCAAATTCCAGCAATTTCTAACCAAAAAAATGCAGATTTCATAAAAAAAATCCAATATTCGGCGAGATTTTTCTAGTTTCCGGCGATATTTTCCAATTTTCGACAATATTTTCCAGTTTTCGGCGAAAATTCCAAATTCTGACGACTCTTTTTTTTTATAAAGATTTTGATGCCTTTTTTTAATTCCGGCAACTGACCCAGTCCGACCTACGCTAACCATCACTCGAAACGGAACCAACCGATTTTCCCCGCGGTCAATTTTAGGTTCCTCCGCCCCTCCACCCGACTCCGGCAGGTTAATCTCACTACTATAACACAATGAAAAATACAATGGGTCATATACCATGTAAGAAAAGTTGATCAGATTCTTCATTATTCAACCATAGGAATATTAGGAAACTCGTAGCTTAAATTTATCTTGCTTCCCGCCAGCCTTACAAAAAGAGGCACATGACAAGATTGAGAGAAATGAAATTTTACACACTGAGGCACAAAAAGAATTCAATGAAGATCCTGAATAGTTCCAAATGCAATGGAGAAGAATTCATAAATGAAGTGGGAACAATGGGTAGAATCAACCATGTTAATGTGGTTTGCTTGGTTGGCTTCTGCGCTGATGGATTTAGAAGAGCCTTAGTTTATGAGTTCTTACCAAATGATTCACTAGAGAAGTTCATTTCCTCAGTAGATTCTAACAGTTTCCTTGGTTGGGAAAAGTTACAAGTTGTTGCTCTCAGCATAGCAAAAGGATTTGAATATCATCACCAAGGACGTGATCAACGAATCCTTCATTTTGATATTAAACCTCATAATATTTTGCTAGACCAAAATTTCAATCCTAAAATTTTTTATTTTGATTTGACCAAGTTGTGTGCAAAGGATCAGAGTGCAGTGTCTATGACCACAGCTAGGGGGACCATGAGTTACATTGTACCCGAAGTATTCTCTAGAAACTTTAGGAGCATGCCTTGAAAGTAAGATGTTTACAGTTTTGGAATATTGTTACTTGAAATGGTTGGAGGTAGGAAAAATGTTGATATAACCGTGGAGAACACTAGCCAAATATATTTCCCATAATGAATCTACAATATGTTAGAACAAAAAGAAGATCTATGAGTCTACATTGAGAATAATTGAAATGCTAAAATAGCAAAGAAACTAGCAATTAATTGTGGGAATTTGGTGCATCCAATGGATACTTCTATGAAAGTTGTGGTTAAAATGTTGAAGGGAGAAGGAGATAAGTTAACCACACCTCCTAAATTCCTAATCCATTTGCTACTACAGGCCCTACAAGAATCAATACAAGTATGCCTCTAAGGCATCTAAACCAAGAGATAGAAGTCATCCCAAAATCTAAGTAATTATTTTTAAACTATGAGTCTCCAACGATAATATGGGTCGTAATCATGTTGTACTTAGGGATTAAATTTTTTAATGTAGCTGTCATTGTAGGGACTTCAAGTTTTCTTATATCAAGTATAAGCGAAATGATGCTTATAAAAATGTATCTCTTAATTCTGTTGTGGTAGTAAAAAATATGCAGTTAATTTTTTGTTGTTTACATATTAATGTTTTTATATTTATTCTTATAAAATTTCAGAATTTTGTAGAATAAGGCTTTATTTTTCCTTATTTTAGATAGTTTTTAAGAGTATTTTAGTCAAACTTGATCCCCTTATGATTTGTTTAAGAGTAATTTTTGGCTATATATATATATATATATATATATATATAAATATATATATATATATATTTTTTTTTCCAACTTGTAGATTTAAGGCATTCATACTTTTCTTTAATAAAAATTTTCAAACGGTGTTTAGAACTTTTAGCTCATTCTATAACATTTTCTTGTAATCAAATTAAATTCTTAATATATTTTATATTATGTAAAATTGGTTAAATTATGTTAAGAAGAGCTTGAAGAATTGTTGTTGAAAGAAGCCCACTCAAGCCATGTGTCAATTTCACACAGTGCCACAAACAGCGCTAGTACCACATAATTAATGTGCCACATCATTTGCAAGTTGCAACGTCAGAACATTTGCAACAACATTTGCCAATGCTAGAACATTTTCTCTCATATATTTTTTTTTTCTGTCCCCTTCAAATTACAATATTTGGATTTCAAAGAAGTAAAAAAATCCGTTCTGGTCACTTTGTCATGTTCAATCAATTTCATACTCTAGCTTTTTTCAAGACGAATTTGTTGGCTTTTGAAAAGCTCTATTTGTATGATAAAGCCGGTCACTGTGCTATTCCCCTAAAATTGCGCTAAAAAGTCTCTACCAATATTTGTATGACAAAGTGGTTGCCGTGTGATAAAATCTCAAGCCAGTAGAGAAAACTGTGTCTTTAACAAGATAACAAGGGAAGGGAGAACAATTGAAAGGAAACTAGATAGAGAGGGAATTTAGACAATTTCTTGATATTATTATTGCTTAATTATCAGTCTGGATCCAGTCAAAGTATTTATGTGAATGAAACTATCAATCTGGATCCAGTCAAAGGAATGACACTATCATAACAGAATAATTACATTCCTAAGAAATACGGAATTGATCCAACGTTGAGTAAAAATTAGACGCGTGGCTTGTCATTAACTTTAAGTGAGACGACACTGTTTATACATAGCCGTTGGTTCTCTTGTTTAACAATTAACATCGTGCATGATGTTCCATGCACCTTTGAATCAAATTGAAGTTGCAGTTCCATACAAATTTCAATACGACTCTTGCGAATAGTGTCATTCATATTTTTTTGTTTTCACATTTGAGATTCTATACGTATTTTTAGCTTGAACCAGTCAAGCTAATGCACCCAATCTAGTCAGAGTTGTAAAACCATAGTTCCAGTAGATATAGGTAATACTACTCCAGGAATGATTATAAATTTCACTAATATGCAAAAGTAATGTTCCGTGTACCTGTTATATAAAGCAACATCCCTTTGTACACACCTCTAACAAATAGATGTTATTAAAAGCCTTGTCACTCAACTAGTTGGTGTTTTTTAGTATATTTTCAGTAAAGATATCATGAGTTCAAATCCCCCCCCCCCCCCCCACCCCTTATTATCACTATCGTAAAATAACTTTCTAAACAGAGAAGAGTTAGAAAATTGTGTCGTATTATTGTCGAATTCATAATTTACATTCGTATTATCTCTATATATTAAGAGGATTCAAAAAGTTAGTTATTACTTTTTTTACTGTAAAAAATATCCCTAATTTAATTAATCTATTCTTATTCCTTAAAAAGAGAAATAAGCTTTGAAAGTTCAATGAGCGTATAAAACACTATGAACGTTTAGACCCCCAATTTACAAATTATCAATTCTAGCTTAATATCAAACAATAAATGTGCAGAAAATGAACATAAATTAATAACAGAATTGATAAACAATCTAAACCAAATAAAATCGCACCCACAGTAGAAATTAAATGGCAAAGATTAAGAGAAGAGAGATGCAAACACAAAGACAACACAACGATGTGTTATCGAAGAGGAAATTGAAGCCCTCGGCGTAAAACCTCTCCGCCGCTCTCTAAGCGATCAATAATCCACTAAAAAATGAAGTTGGGATACATGAACAGCGGAAGACCCTCCAAGCCTAATCTACCCAGTGTATCTAAGCCCTCCAAGCTTCTTGCTCCAACGAGGTTACGCTGAACCTTTGTCTTTTCTAACTTACTGGATTCCGCTATAACCTATAGCATCAACTAATATTAATTGGTCTCTTCCTAATTGCATCCCAAAGCACCAAATTACCTTCTCACATATATGGGTATGGTGAGAAAAGGATTTAAGTAATGAACCTCTCAAGGATGTAACAATGAAGAGAGTGAGAGTAAAGGAATTTGAAGAGTCACTATGTGAAGATTGGGGATGGGTCAATCTTATTTTTCTCTAGGGTTTCTCTCTCAAAATTCTCTCTGGAATCTCTCTACATTTCATGGGTATAAGAGGTATTTATACTAGGGTGAGAAAGGAATGCGAAGAGTCAGTTTTTCCATAACAGAGTAAACTGGCGACTTGGCCTTGTGACTTGATTGAGTCACGAGTTCAAGCCGCGAGCTAACTGAATGGCTAGTCTGGACTTTTTGTTCTGTAGTGCTACAGCTGGCATGACAATTCAGCTTCTCTATATGCTTTACTCGTGTGCATCTTCTGGCAGCTTGCAAGTCACGAGCCACGAGCCATGAGCGAGATCCAACCACGAGTCCCTGCTTCACTGCACAATCTTGAGCAATTCTTCACACTCTCTTACACACTACCCTTACATGATTCCCACCTAAATACAGAGTTACTAATTGCTAAATTACAAGCAAATTTGACACGGAATAAAGCCAACAAGATAGTTGATTAAATTCAACCTTACAATGTTAAAATTGTAAATAAAGTAAAATTTTCCCACTACCCTCACACTTCCCACGTTTCTAACCAAAAATAAGAAAGAAATGCTGCCCACCCACGGTTCCTATTAAAAAAAAAAAACACTAGCCTCTAAGCGACTACTCACATCACATAAAATTATTTCATCACAAACGCTTAACACTCATCAAACCTCTAGATTTTTTTTTTTTTTTTTTTTTTTTGGTGATTGGAAAATATATTAATCCCAAATTATTAACTTAAAAAAAAAAAAAAAAATAGAAGAGCCTCTGAGCGCGCGCATGAGCGCGTACTTAGAGGCTAGTCTCTATATTAAGAGAATTCAGAAAGTTAGTTATTGTATTTTTTTTAATTTAAAAAATACACCTAATTCATAAAAATAAGGTTAAAATTGTAAATTGATAAAAAAAAAAAAAAAAAAATCTACCCATGTTTATAAAACTACCCCATGTTCTATGAAACTTCCCACTACCCCATGTACACAACCAAAACTACCCTCATGTTCCTATTAAAAAAAACTACCCCATGTTCTTAATATATATATATATATATATATATATATAAAATAAAATAAAATAAAACCCTAAAAAAAAACCCTCATTTCACATACAAAACGCGTGTGATGATATAAAGTATTTTTATTAAGGTTCTTAAAGACCAATCCAGCCCGACCCAAATGGTTGCAAACAGTTTTGATTGAGAGGGAGTTGACAATGAATTCGACAATGTTAGAAAAAATGGGATGGGTTGGGGTTTTGAGTTGATCAAATGGGCTTGGCCGAAGTGGGCGAGCTAGAGTTCTGCTTGTGTGGGTTTTTGTAAGTGTCTCTAATGCATTGACGTTAGGGCTGTAAATGAATCGAGCTTTGTCAAGTAATGTATATTCAAGCTTGACTCATCAGGAAAAATCAAAAGTTTGAGCTTGGCTTGAGCTTGTGACAATGGCGTCTCCAGGAATTTTTCCCAAAATGTTCCTTAAAAAGCATAAATTACACAATCTAATAAAAAGAGAAGTTCATTTATTGACAACAACAATAATCAAAAAACACGCAAATACATAAAGTTTACAATTGTCTTCTACGAGTTTTCATATTTTAAAATCGTTGTATGATAGTCTTATTATCAATGCTACAAGCTACATCTCTTTCAATATACACAATCAAGCAATCATTCATCCACTGATCTCCCATTCGATTGCACAGTTCATTCTTTATATATTTCATTGCTAAAAAACTTCTTTCTACTATTGCAGTAGCGACAAGAAGATTCAAAACTAACTTCACAAGCAAATAGACTAATGGATAAGTTTCATGCTTCCCTGTGTTCACTAACTTTTCAGCAAGTTCACTAACTCCTTGAAGCTCTAAAAACAAATCATTGTTACGTCTATCAAAAATGTAATTCTGAAGTTAAGAGTCAAGTGCCAAGATATTTGTCCCAACAAAATCAGATAGATAGAACTTTGCTAGACGTATCAACTTTTACCTATCAAAAGCCACAAATGAATCACTTGGATTCAAGCAAGCCATACAAAATAGCAAATCGGTATTCGCCTCTGAAAAACGGTTGTTAAGCTCTTAAAGTTGCATATCTATGACTATGTCGAATAGCTCAACACGATAATGATGTAAATTTGTATTTTGTTGGGTGTTGCGTTGCGTTGCGGCCTCCCACTAACTACAAATATTTTATCCATGTTAAAGATAAAAATATCCTGTGTTGTACAAAATGAAAATACTTCAGTCAATAAAGATATCCATTCATCATCTCTCATCACTTGCAATTGTTGCTTAGACACTTTAACAAGATCCATAGAATTTACTATATCTTGATTTTTTTTTTTTTTTTTTTTTTTTTGCAATGCTATTGACAACTTATTTGTGATCCCTAAAATATTTTTCATCAAGTGTAGAGCAAAGACAAATTCAAAAGATAGAATTAACATCATAATAGATCGAGCTTCAACTTTTTGGTCGGAGAGGCTATCTTCTTCAATAATCTCAAGTACATTAACAACAGTAGAGAACATCAAAATTAAGTTGAGAATAGTCCTATAATATGATTCCCAACATGTATCACCAAGACATTTAAGATTTGTCTCTTGATTCAAACCTTGCCCACTTCTACGTACACCATTCGCTAAATCTTTTTTAATTTTGACAAATTGTGCATCTCGAAGAGCATCTCGTCTCTTACAAAAGCCTCCAACAACAATTACTAAATTACTAACCATATAAAAAAATTCAGCAATATTAATGTGATTTTTAGCAATGGCAACAAGTGTCAATTGAAGTTGATGAGTAAAACAATGAACATAAAATGTTGATTTATTCTCTTTCAAAATTAAAGTTTTGAGACCTTATTCGGTAACAAGTGTCAATTGAACTTGACTCAAGTCGTGGGGGTGAAAGAGTTTGCCGAGTTGGAAGTTCCGAGACCTTATACAAGACTTGAGGAAGAGGGAGTAGGTGGTGAGGTCTGGGTGGGTACCCTTTTGGGCCATGAGACCGAGGGTGGAGATTGCTTTGTGGAGGTGGCCCACATTGAGGTGGTGGATTAGACGGTGGTTAAGGGGTTCAGAGTTTGGATTTAGTGGTGATGATGATTGAAGGTTTTGGCGGGAATGAGTTGAGGGTTTGATCGAAGGTAATAAATAAAGGTAGTTTGGAGATAGACGAAACAAAGAGGCCTAGCATATTGATATTGGTTCCAACGGGCTACAATTATACAAGAGGCTTGGGTTTTGTTTGTTTGTTTATTTTTATTTTTTAAAAATATATTTTTTTATTATATAAAATAAAAATATGAATATCTGATAAGCCAAAAACATATTGATCCCTTGTGATTATATTAATTGATTAATTAGCCAAGTTATTAATTAATCAAATTAACATACAAAGTGTAAGATAGCATAAACAAATCACCAATTAAACTAAGTGCAGTGAAAAATAAATATGACACGGTGATTTATTTACGAATAGGGAAAACCTACACGAAAAAAACCCCACCGGGTGATTTTAAGGTTACCACTCTCGAAATTCCACTATTATCATAACAAGCGATTACAAGTAAAGGAATCTCAGTACCTTATACCAACCTACAGTTGAACCATTACCCCAATACCAAATTGGACTTGTTCTGTAGTGACAATTTCTCCTTTTGATGCACGGCTCCCAAGTACATGACTAACCAATTGCGCGGATCCTAGTACGCGACTTCAGTCACCAACTAGAGAAGATTGTTGGTTGCAAAGTTCTTCAGTTCATCCCATACGATGAAGATCAAGAAGATACTTGGTTACAAAACCCTATGGTGCACATATACAACAACTTCTTCAATAATGATGAACTAGGGAAAAACTTTGTCTCTGGTCACAATTTGCTTGAACAGACTTTACTCAATACTTGTGCAACTTGTGAACTCTTTGACGGCCCTTAAAATAATCATTTTATATGTCTAGGGTTAGGAGAAAAGAAAGCCCAAAGACACATTCGCAGATTCCAAGAAAATCATATCAAAATTCTGAATTTCATAAACCTCGATAGATAGGAGGTGTCGAGCACACGGGCTGAACAGCTTCTTAAACCTCGACACATGCTAGCTTTCAAGTTTTAAAGAACTTGCACTTCTTCAACTTGTTTCTTGGACAAACTTGATGACTTCAACACTTGATCTTGAAACCTTGTTTCTTGAAGCATTAAAAACACCTAGAACTACCCAATTACAAGTAAATTGCATTTTGTCAAAGAATTAGCCAATTACATAAAAGAATGACATATGTTCTTAATAAGTGAACCACATTTGTCCTAACAATATCTATGTATCAAGTTAGTAACTAGGTGGGGTCGCATGTGCAAAACACGTGCTAGCTTTAGTAAAAAAATAAAGGTAATTGAGTTTAAATTTTAATTATATTTTCAACATTAAGATAAAATATAAATCAATTGATTTTTAAAGTAATTTTTAAAGTGTATATGTATTTTATCATCAAAAGGGACATTAAATTGATTGCATCCGAAAGAAATACAAAGATTATAATAGCTAATATAATACATCGTAACATAATATATTAACAAAGTTCAAATATATACATGTGCTTTGAAATGCACTATAGTATAAGCATATAGGTTGTACATACTTTAAATATATGCATGTGGATAATATCATAAGTGTATATGTTTTACATACTTCAAATATATACATGTGCTTTGAAAAGCACCATATGATAAGTACATACAATGTGCAAAAGGAAACCCAAAATGTTGATTTCTAATAATAGGCACATAATGGAGTAACAAAAATGAGGTAATGTTTTGATGGCTTCATTTCGTTATATGAAAAGACAAAGAGATTCATTATTTATGAATAATGTATCTATTTGTCTTTTGTATGTGCCTATTTTTTTTTATACAGTTCCAAAAGGAGATGTCTGGCATTACATAGTTCTTTTTGAACTTCATTTTCATGGATTTTCTTGAGGTGAATCATGAATGGCAACGATGCTGAACTTATGGGATGGCTCTGCAGGGGTGTCTAGCTTTATTGCTCTCACTTGGATGAGAAAGTTCTTATCAACGGAGGGCTTGACAAAGCTTTTAATATTTTTGATTCCATCCTATAACCAAATAAGTACACTTAATTAAACTAAAATAAGGAGTTGATCAAACTTAAATTTAGAGGCTTGAGTTCTTTCTACCACAAATCACAGAGTGTAGGAAGAAAATGGAGGAAGAAATCACAGAATGCAGCAAGCAGAAAATGTGCAGGAACCAGAAAATGCAAGCAGAAAATGTGCAACCAGAAAATGCGCAGGAATCAGAAAATGCAAGCAGAAAATGGGCAACCAGAAAATGCACAGGAACCAGAAAATGCAAGCAGAAAATCGCAGAATGTAGCAACCAGAAAACACGCAGCAACCAGAAATGCAACCAGAAAAAGTACAGCAAGCAGAAAATGTAGCAACCCAGAAACCAGAAAATGCAACAACATGTAGGAAGAAATCACAGAATGCAGTAACCAGAAAATATGCAGCAACCCAGAAAGCAAAAAATGCAGCAACTCAAAAAAGAAAACTCAACACAGACCAACATAAAAACCCAGAACAACACAGAACAATAATCCAGAAAACACAAGCAGACCAACCAGAAAAGAAAAAAACCTAGAACATCAACCCAAAAAACATTAACAGACTCAGAAAACACAAACCCACAACAGAAAATATTCCAGGATGGCTTTTATAGTTATTTTAAAAAGAAATCCTAAAATTAGCCATATAAAGTGCAAATTAAAGAGTTTTTTGTAATTTATGCTTAAATGTTTCTATTATTTAAAGATTAGTTATGATTGTTTATTACCTTTGTAGTCTCATTCATTAGCTTAATTGCTGAGCATGATAAAAACTTTTCAGCCTCATCTCCAAATAGAGTTGCCATTAAATGTCCAGTTGCATCGTCCAACTTAACTTCAAGTCGACATCTAGAAGTTGGACAACGAAATTAATAATCAATTGGATACAAATATAAATTTAAGATTAACTGATTTTTTTTTTTTATCCATATCATTAGTGTCACAAAGGAGTTTTTAGTAGTGTACATACCGTGGATTTGCAACAGCCTTTTCCTTGCAATATAAGCATGAAAATTCTTCATTATAGTCTACACCAGTGGCTTTGTGACACTTACTGCAAGCCGTGTACCAAAAATGTTGGTCCAAGTTTGTAATGGATATTGTTGCATTTATCCAAAAGTTGGATCGCTGCATCAATTGATTGTTACACATTTCCATTGTTAGTTGATAGTTTTTTTTTTTTTTTTTATTTTTAATCAAAACAAAAGAGACTATAATAAGAGGTAGAAATAGGTATCACCGTTTGAACCAAAGTTGCTATTAAAGCAATCTTAGTAATATTTTCTATTATTGGTGCTAGGGAGCTTGATGAAGCTGTGAGATAGTGCTTTTCAGTGATTATTTGATTTAGCTGCTTTTCCTTTTCAGTAGCCCTATGAAAAATAAAAATGTATATATTGCAAGGATTATAACAGTAAACGAATAATACTATTCCAATGACCAAAATGTTTTAAATTTTGATGTTAATTTCCATTGTATTCTATATAGAGGAAGTTGTAATCAAATGAACTGCAATATAAGAGGCAACATTTATGAAGATAGCACTGTGAATTTACAAATAAAATATAAAATAAATAAATAAAATGCATACACACATAAACAAAGGATAAACAAAACATAACAAGAAAAATGCATCATCTGAAAATTGATTATATTTCTTCACAAAATGCTTGCATCATTGCTCTAACAATTGAAAGCTTGATGTTACAAGCAAATCACATTGCTCTAGCAATTGAAAATTGAACAAGCAAAAAAAATGATTCAAAGTTTCTTGATTCTTTATCTCTATAAAACAGAAGGTAAAGATATACTCTATTTTTTGTGTAGTGAGTTGGGCATTTTGAACCAATTTCAACAAGATCGTTAATGGTGAAATTAAGAAGGTAGTTAAATTTCATGAATTAAATTACAAATACCATAATCAAAACTTATTATATTTCTTCACAAAATGCTTGCATCATTGCTCTGACAATTGAAAGCTTGATGTTACAAGCAAATCACATTGCTCTAGCAATTGAAAATTGAAGCAGCAAAAAAAATGATTCAAAGTTTCTTGATTCTTTATCTCTATAAAACAGAAGGTAAAGATATACTCTATTTTTTGTGTAGTGAGTTGGGCATTTTGAACCAATTTCAACAAGATCGTTAATGGTGAAATTAAGAAGGTAATTAAATTTCATGAATTAAATTACAAATAGCATAATCAAAACTTATTTTTTATATTGATAAATACATTAACATTGGTCATTACTTCTGAAAACTCCAAGAAATTCACAATAACAATAGAGGTAAAAATATAATATTTTTATATTGATTAATATTTTTATATAGAAGGTTTCCATTAGTATTACAAATAAGCCTCATGGCCTTTAACTATCACGTGAAGTTAGAGCAACATTATATAATTAGGAATGATTTAAGATAGGCTTGTAAATGCGAAAAAACAAATAAAATAAAGCCAATATATAACATAATCGAATGATGATTTTCAATTAGTTGGAGATTTTTAAAAGTGTGATATACACAAGGTGTTTGGTTGTGTATAGAGGTAAAAAAATAAAAAGGGAAAAAAGGAGTCTATTTGTTTTAGTAGATTGTTGATGCACATCAGTCCTAAAGTTTGCTAAAGCTAATGCATTTATAAATTGAATTGAAGTCGTTTTGCTTGATGCTTTAAAAGTGGATATTAATCACTTATATAAAGTAGTAAAGAATTTAAAAGAGATGCATAATGTACCAAGTTTGTAATGCAATTGCTTCAGGAATGCGTGAATCAATGATGAAGGAACTTGATGATCACCTTTGGTCAAGAAAACAAAAAATAAACATTATATGTAAGACCCAAGTACAAAAACACAGCACTGCAGCTAGTTTGGTTATTTAAATAGAATTTTTCATTTTTCAAAAAATCAAATCAACAAATTAAGCCACAATCCAATTCAAGTCAATAAAACCAACATCAAGCTACTTGGAACAGCTATACAGTTAACACTAACAATACACAATAATAGTTCCAAAAAGTTATTTACAGGGCCTAAACAAATAGTGGAAAACTATTACACACAAGTCACATATCAAACAATTTCCCTAGACTCAAGTAACAGACTTTGCATGGACTACTCACTAACAACTCTCCAAAATCAATAATCTCTAAGAAAAATTCAACAAAAAAATGATGACATGATTAGGTTAATTGACTTCTATAATGCTAGAAAACATGCATGTTTTTCTTATAGTTCTCACAAATGAGAAAGATTTTAAATTCAGCAGGCTAAACTCTCATTAGATTGAGGTCCTTTAGCTGGCTGTCATACCAAAGAAAAGAACGAAAGCAGTACAAAATTTAAGGAGGGTATGAAAGAAGAATGCAATCACTAATCTATAAGTATCAGTACATACAAGAACTACCAATTTCATTAACATTTCAAACTCTGTTTTAAATTGTTCAAGGTGAAGTCTAAAAACTCCCCATGCAAATAAGCTTTAGCCATCTAATTGTATGATAGTGTTTTAGGGGTAAAATGAATAAAATTGATTAGGATAAGGGAATTATAGATTTAGGTAACTAATCTAATATGTTCTCATCACTTAATATGCTCCATATTATATATAAAAAAATAATTTATTCACACATCCAATGTTAGAGCACATATGACAGCATCCTCTAAAATTAAAATAAATAAAAATGTAGGTGATTGCTTTTTGATAAATCAATAAATTTTCACTAAACAAAACATATGTATAGGCAATTTTCATAGACTTAAACAATGGAATTTGTATGGATTACTCATTAGCAACTGCCAAAAATTAATAATCTCCTTAAGAACTATTGAGCAAAATAATAACATGATGAGTTTACAACTTTTATAATTGAGCAAAACATGTAAATTTCTCTTACATTTTTCACAAATGAGCAAGATTTCCTAATTCAGCAAGCTGAGCTCCAATTAGACTGACATCCTTTAGCTAGTTGTCATACCAAATAAAAAAAAATATATGAAACAATAATATAAAATATTTGTTTAAAAATATATATATATATATATATCACCAAATTGAAAACAAAATTAAACGGAAGAGAGATATAAAATACCAAAGGTCACTAATTTTTTAATATTGTTAAAAAATGAATTAATATGTTGTAGGCTCCAAATTAATAGAAGAAAGGGAAAACAAAGTATGATGAATATATACTATTAGTTTTACTCATCCCAATTTGGTCGCTCTATATCCCATATTCCAAAGCAAACACTATCAGAAAACAAAGCTGACTTTAATAACATGCATGTATAAAAATAAATATTCAACAACCACTCCATATTTCTTCATCAAATGTTTAACGGAACTAAAATAAAATGATAATCAATCTTTTAAAACACTAAAACATGAACTCAATTAAGGGTTGTTCTTTTTACCCCTCTTAGTTAACAATTCCACCAAACTCTTTTTTAATGCATTCTAAAACTATTACAATCCACATGTCAATAATCCACAACAAAACCTTTGGTCAAGAAAACAAAAAATAAACATTATATGTAAGACCCAAGTATAAAAACACAGCACTACAGCTAGTTTGGTTATTTAAATAGAATTTTTCATTTTTCAAAAATCAAATCAACAAATTAAGCCACAATCCAACTCAAGTCAATAAAACCAACATCAAGCTACTTGGAACAGCTATACAGTTAACACTAACAATACACAATAATAGTTCCTAAAAGCTATTTACAGGGCCTACATAAACAGCGGAAACCTATCACACACAGTCACATATCAAACAATTTCCCTAGACTCAAGCAACAGACTTTGCATGGACTACTCACTAACAACTCTCCAAAATCAATAATCTCTAAAGAAAAATTCAGCAAAAAAATGATGACGTGATTAGGTTAATTGACTTCTATAATGCTAGAAAACATGCATATTTTTCTTATAGTTCTCATAAATGAGAAAGATTTTAAATTCAGCAGGCTAAACTCCCATTAGGCTGAGGTCCTTTAGCTGGCTGTCATATCAAAGAAAAGAACAAAAGCAGTACAAAATTTAAGGAGGGTATTAAAGAAGAATGCAATCACTAATCTATAAGTATCGGTACATACAAGAACTACCAATTTCATTAACATTTCAAACTCTGTTTTAAATTGTTCAAGGTGTATTCTAAAAATTCCCCATGCAAATAAGCTTCAGCCATCCAATTATATGATAGTGTTTTAGGGGTAAAACGAATAAAATTGATTAGGATAAGGGAATTATAGATTTAGGTAACTAATCTAATATGTTCCCATCACTTAATATGCTACATATTATGTATAAAAAAATAATTTATTCACACATCCAATGTTAGAGCACAAATGATAGCATCCTCTAAAATTAAAATAAATAAAAATGTAGGTGATTGCTTTTTGATAAATCAGTAAATTTTCACTGAACAAAACAAAGAAATATACAAATTAACATTCCTACGAGACAGTAGAACGAAACATATCACAAATCCCAAGCTAAAAGTACCAAGAGAAAACACTAAGGCAACTGCAAAATAGCAAAATCAGCACACAAAAAAAGTATAAAGCACAGTGTAGGTCCTGAAACAATTAGAGGCTTTCTAGTTAAAAAAACAAAATACAAAGTATTTTTTTTAAGTAAAAGACTCACCAGTGATTTGCTAATTGAATAAAACAAAGAAAAATTTAGAGATATAAAATACTAAAATTCGTAAATTTGTTAAATATTAATTTTTTTTTTAAATTAATGTATTGTAAGATTTAGTTAATAAAACTAAAGGAGGAAATCCGTCTGCATCTATGAATGTTTTTCTAACTGCATTCAAAGTTCCAAATACCATTAGAATTCTACTAAGGCCTCAAAAACAAAGAAAAAAACAAACTGTTCAGTGCTTGGCACTTGAGTATGTTACACACATCAAGAATTAGAGTACTTTCCCTCCCTCCCCCCTCTATCCAAAATAAAGTGCCATATCATGGAAGTCATCACCTCATGTTATGCATTTCTGCCTGTGCTACTGAATTCCCTTCATTTGTTGACCTATTGTCAAAACTATATTATGCTTAATCACTTCTCTTCTAATTGCTTCCACCCAAGGGTATAGGGAAGGTAATCAGACCCAAAAGAAGGTTACCCTTCCAAACTCTATCAACATCTGGCATATGCATCCAATGCCAATGCCCATCTCTTAAACAACATGAAAAAAACTCCATTCCAAAGGAAAACAGAAAACTTTTCTTTTTTGATAAATCAGTAAGATTTCATTAAAAAAAAAACACCCAAAACAAACAGTTCCACTACAGTTCAAGACATGGCTCAACAGGCAATTCCAACACAATCAACTCAACTAACAAATATGCAACAGAAGAAAACAATATCTAACTCACGACTCATTTTTCAGTTCTAAGAGCTGAGACTACACTTTTTTTTCACAGTATACACTAACTTCACCAACTACCATGGGGTTATAGATTGCTTTTGGATTGTAAAAAAACTCCATTTCAAAGGGGAAAAAAAACTTTTCTTTTTTGATAAATCAGTAAGATTTCATTAAAAAAAAAAAAAAAAAAAAAAACACTCAAAACAAACAGTTACACTACAGTTCAAGACATGGCTCAACAGACAATTCCAACACAATCAACTCAACTAACAAATATGCAACAGAAGAAAACAATATCTAACTCACGACTCATTTTTCAGTTCTAAGAGCTGAGACTACACTTTTTTTTTTCACAGTATCCACTAACTTCTCCAACTACCATGGGGTTATAGATTGCTTTTGGATTGAAGAACAGAGAAAGGTAATCCCCAGATGGAGCAAAGGACTCTGTTTAAGGTTAAACAGTAATCTCCTCCAATAGGAGCAACACAATTTGCATTACCCAATCAATAACTCTGAAATTAGCAACACAAATTTTCACACACCTACAAAGTGAAAGACTCAAAAATCATCTCTAGTAAGAGTAAATTGTCTATGGAATGAAATTACAATTTTTTTTTTTTTAACCACACATTAATCACCTATCAAGTAATCCAACCACATCTTTCATGGTCAAACTTCAGAAAACGTAAAAATCTAAGACTATACTCAAAAACCCACCTAATAAAAAACGCATTTTTATTAGACAACACCACGTATCATATAATATCATATAAGTTACCAATAAAATTTTTATGGTAAATCACAATATAATATTACGCAAACAGGGGAAAATCATAGTGAAAAATGACCCTTTATTCTCTGCTGATAATCCAACACAAACAGTAGTGTAGTCTGAACTACAATGGCAATTATATTAAACTATAAAAGAGTTACAATCTTCGGATTGTAACATAAACATAGAAACAGAAAAAAGAAGTATTAAGAGAATTAGGAAGAGATTAAGGTCTGGTCAATGGATCTCTAGCAATTGAGCTATTATTGATATAAAGATGCAAAGAAATGAAATGAGAGCGTACCAGAAGTAGAATTGAATGTGTTTGGAAATTCAATCGAGGTTGTTGTTACTTTGTTTATATTCGAAAGCAAAGCATGGGCGTGGAATGTACCAGACAGACAGCCCTGTGTGTTGGCCTTTCTTCGGATACAACTAAATCAACGATATCATTCAAGAGAACAATTAATTAAATATAAATATATATATATATATATATATATATATATAAGAGGCAATTTTGTGAACGGTGGATGCGAAGGTCTATTATCACTTGGCAAAATTGTATTTCTAAAAAAAAAAAAATCTTGAAAATCCAAATTAGAATTGAACAATTTAAAAACTCCTAGAAATTCACAATAACAATAGGAAAAAAACAAAACCAGAAACAAAAACATTTATGGGTCTCATCATTTGCAGTCAGATCTTCCTATGTTGATACAATATTTTTTATTCAGAAATCATGCCTCCAATACAATACACTAAAAACAAAAAACAACAACCGCGACATCTTCTTCATCCGAAAATTCAGTTGTTAAAATTTTAAGATGAGAACCTTAGAGAGAGATACCTGTATTGTGATTAGTTGAGAATGCTGAACCACAGAACAGTAAAAGGTTCTATTTGATCTTCCACTCCTCTCTCTAAACTTCCAAGAAACCCGTACACATTGACAACCTCCACCGACAATTTCAACCTTCTAGAAAAGCACATAACCCACGGCCATCCTTTAAAGCCTTATCTCCCAAATATGTACGGATTGCAACAGAACCACACACATACTCAGCCTTATCTCTCTGTCAGAGTTTGGCAGAAGAAGAACATATTTTTTTCCACTTTTGCCCGTCAGACTTGCAAAATCTTTTGATCAACTATAAGAGATAGAAAAGAGATGTGGAAGTGGGTTTTGTGTTTTTCTTTTAATTAAGCCCATGTAAGCCCAATTAAAACAATGATAAGCCCAAATAAAACAATGACAAGATAAAAACAAAGCAATAGAGTGCAAGGGTGTTCAGGATCCGGCCGGCAAGAGAGTGGGTTTGAGAAAGGCAAGGAAAAAAGAGATATACGGCTTGTAGAGAAACAGCTTTAGGGTATTTTATAGATTTTATATATTATTTTATATATATATATATATATATACACTCTGATACCAAAACGACGTGTTTTGGAGCTAACATTAAGTTTAAGGGTGAGTTTGGTTCAACTTTTTGTAAAAGTGCATAATGAAAATGTTGAGTTTTCAAAAAGTGCATAATGAAAAAGTAGAGTTTCAAAAAGCTGAGTGTTTGGTAAAAATTGTTAAAAGTGCTTTTTGAAAAAACTGAGTGTTTGGCTAGCATTTATAAAAGTGGCAGTTTGAGGAATAAATTACCAAAAAGGACAATGTATATTGTGGGGCCAAATAATCCCACGGCTTAGCCCATTTCATTCCTGGGCCAAAGACCCGAGCCGAGGAGGCACCTATGTCCGAGGATGACCTCATCATCGGTTATCTCGGCATTAAATGTACCTGACTCCTGTCCTAGTCGCATTAATGAGGAAAGGACCCCGCACCAGCATCGCCTTGGCTGCCGTGACTTCCAAAAGAGACTGAGAAGGCGGCTGATGGGACAAGCACCTGAGCAACGTTCAGATCGTTCAACAAGTGTAGGGCTAGGATTGGTTGGGTAAAGGGTATATAATGTAAAGGAATCCCTCAGAGAGAAGAGGCCGGAGGGGGAAAAGTTTAAGAATAAAGGGGAAGAAGAGCCTTCTCGGCCGTGGGCCGAGGAGCAACCCCAGTTGTAAATTGCTCTAAGTCTTTCATTGAATAAAAGAGACCGGAGTTCACGCCTCGTGAACGCCGGCCGGCGCCTAGACCTTCGATCCCACTCTCTATAAATTCATTGCGGGGTTCGTTGGGCTTTTGACCCGTGTCCCTTGGGCTTGGGCAACCAAAAACCCAGACCCTACAATTGGCGCCGTCTGTGGGAAGGATTAGTGCGCCGCCGGCGCAACAGGCGACTGTTCTAAATAGATATGCTATAGAAAATTGGTGGTGATGCAAGAAAAAAGAAGAACTATCAAACAAACATCGCAGAAAGATAAAAGCTCAAAGATAGAAGATTCAACAAAAAAAAAAAGAAGGAAGCTTGAATATTATTTCATATAAAGAAAAAAGGTTACAGATTACAATCAGAGGCTCAGGCAGGCTTGTTTTACAACTATTCCTACCAGCTAGTCCTACAATCAGAGGCCCAGGCGGACCCGTCCTAAAACTAGCTAGAGGGAAGTGTCAACCCGTACCCTTATTGGCATAAAGAGAATGGGAGAACTTGACAATAAGGGGGCGGAACGGGGCTGGGGGCTTGAACAAAGTGAGGAGCAGATGCAGGGGCTCCGGGAGGCCCTCCCCCATGATGTTCCCTTGATTCTCTCTAGCCCACGCGAGCGTTGGCCGTCGGTGACGGCAACACTCGGGCACCGCCCATAATGTGAGTTCGCATGTCTTTTCCGTCGGGGGTGCGCTCTGAGGAGGGACGTTAGGAACTTCAACGACATCCCTCCGGGCCACCGTGCATGGCGCCATCGGGGTTACGCCTAGACTCTGCCGCACCGGAAGCCCAGTGGGGGCTACGGCCACAACTGCTCTTGGCACGGATGTTCTCATACCCGTCCAAAGCCGCCCTATATCGCCTAACTCCGGTCACAATTTCGGCGGGGTTGTTAAAGGGGCATGAGGAGTTGAAGGGGTATCTTCTTTCTGGTTGGGTTGAGAAGTTCATGGAATGTGGAGAAACCATCCCCCCAGGAGGCCTTATATAGAGGATGAAGGTTGGTGGGAATTAATTCACGCAGATTTCGAAAAGATAGTTACAGAAGCGTTGGATAGTAACGAAGCGGCCAGATTCCAAGGGAGCCGCAAACCGTTGAGCTTATGTGGATTTACGAGGCCATTAATGAAGGCGCGTCTCGCGCACCGAAGCGTCAGGCGCGGAACACGAACGGCCAAGGGACGCTTCGCAAACGAGGAAGATGAGGGCTCGAGCTGGAGGCGAGATCAATGCCACGTGTAAGATCGTGATCCGTCCGAAGGACGAATCGTCCCCAGTAAAGCGACTAGACGCCCAAGCGTTAGACAGAACCAAGGCTCTGCATGGTCCTCGGACTTAGGCCTATGGGGAAACTAACCGCTCCAGAAGGCCAAGCGTTAGACAGAACCAAGGCACTGCATGGTCCTCGGACTCAGGCCTATGGGGAAACTAATCGCTCTAGATGCCAAGCGTTAGACAGAACCAAGGCTCTGCATGGTCCTCGGACTCAGGCCTATGGGGAAACTAACTGCTCCAGACGCCCAAGCGTTAGACAGAACCAAGGCTCTGCATGGTCCTCGGACTCAGGCCTATGGGGAAACTAACCGCTCCAGACGCCCAAGCGTTAGACAGAACCAAGGCACTGCATGGTCCTCGGACTCAGGCCTATGGGGAAACTAACCGCTCCAGAGGCCAAGCGTTAGACAGAACCAAGGCACTGCATGGTCCTCGGACTCAGGCCTATGGGGAAACTAACCCCTCCAGACGCCCAAGCGTTAGACAGAACCAAGGCTCTGTATGGTCCTCGGACTCAGGCCTATGGGGAAACTAACCGCTCCAGAAGGCCAAACGTTAGACAGAACCAAGGCTCTGCACGGTCCTCGGACTCAGGCCTATGGAGAAACTAACCGCTCCAGAAGGCCAAAAGTTAGACAGAACCAAGGCTCTGCATGGTCCTCGGACTCAGGCCTATGGGGAAACTAACCGCTCCAGAAGGCCAAGCGTTAGACAGAACCAAGGCTCTGCATGGTCCTCGGACTCAGGCCTATGGGGAAACTAACCGCTCCAGAGGCCAAGCGTTAGACAGAACCAAGGCACTGCATGGTCCTCGGACTCAAGCCTATGGGGAAACTAACCGCTCCAGACGCCCAAGCGTTAGACAGAACCAAGGCTCTGCATGGTCCTCGGACTCAGGCCTATGGGGAAATTAACCGCTCCAGAAGGCCAAGCGTTAGACAGAACCAAGGCTCTGCATGGTCCTCGGACTCAGGCCTATGGGGAAACTAACCGCTCCAGATGCCAAGCGTTAGACAGAACCAAGGCTCTGCATGGTCCTCGGACTCAGGCCTATAGGGAAACTAACCGCTCCAGATGCCAAGCGTTAGACAGAACCAAGGCTCTGCATGGTCCTCGCACTCAGGCCTATGGGGAAACTAACCGTTCCAGATGCCAAGCGTTAGACAGAACCAAGGCTTTGCATGGTCCTCGGACTCAGGCCTATAGGGAAACTAACCGCTCCAGAAGTCCAAGCGTTAGACAGAACTAAGGCTCTGCATGGTCCTCGGACTCAGGCCTATGGGGAAACTAACCGCTCCAGACGCCCAAGCGTTAGACAGAACCAAGGCTCTGCATGGTCCTCGGACTCAGGCCTATGGGGAAACTAACCGCTCCAGACGCCCAAGCGTTAGACAGAACCAAGGCACTGCATGGTCCTCGGACTCAGGCCTATGGGGAAACTAACCGCTCCAGAAGTCCAAGCGTTAGACAGAACCAAGGCTCTGCATGGTCCTCGGACTCACGCCTATGGGGAAACTAACCGCTCCAGACGCCCCAGCGTTAGACAGAACCAAGGCACTGCATGGTCCTCGGACTCAGGCCTATGGGGAAACTAACCGCTCCAGAAGGCCAAGCGTTAGACAGAACCAAAGCACTGCATGGTCCTCGGACTCAGGCTTATGGGGAAACTAACCGCTCCAGAAGGCCAAGCGTTAAACAGAACCAAGGCTCTGCATGGTCCTCGGACTCAGGCCTATGGGGAAACTAACCGCTCCAGATGCCAAGCGTTAGACAGAACCAAGGCTCTGCATGGTCCTCGGACTCAGGCCTATGGGGAAACTAACCGCTCCAGAAGTCCAAGCGTTAGACAGAACCAAGGCACTGCATGGTCCTCGAACTCAGGCCTGTGGGGAAACTAACCGCTCCAGAAGGCTAAGCGTTAGACAGAACCAAGGCACTGCATGGTCCTCGGACTCAGGCCTATGGGGAAACTAACCGCTCCAGAAGGCCAAGCGTTAGACAGAACCAAGGCACTGCATGGTCCTCGGACTCAGGCCTATGGGGAAACTAACCGCTCCAGAAGGCCAAGCGTTAGACAGAACCAAGGCTCCGCATGGTCCTCGAACTCAGGCCTGTGGGGAAACTAACCGCTCCAGACGCCCAAGCGTTAGACAGAACCAAGGCACTGCATGGTCCTCGAACTCAGGCCAATGGGGAAACTAACCGCTCCAGAGGTCAAGCGTTAGACAGAACCAAGGCACTGCATGGTCCTCGGACTCAGGCCTATGGGGAAACTAACCACTCCAGACGCCCAAGCGTTAGACAGAACCAAGGCTCTGTATGGTCCTCGGACTCAGGCCTATGGGGAAACTAACCGCTCCAGAAGGCCAAGCGTTAGACAGAACCAAGGCTCTGCATGGTCCTCGGACTCAGGCCTATGGGGAAACTAACCGCTCCAGAAGACCAAGCGTTAGACAGAACCAAGGCTCTGCGTGGTCCTCGGACTCAGGCCTATGGGGAAACTAACCGCTCCAGAAGGCCAAGCGTTAGACAGAACCAAGGCTCTGCATGGTCCTCGGACTCAGGCCTATGGGGAAACTAACCGCTCCAGAGGCCAAGTGTTAGACAGAACCAAGGCACTGCATGGTCCTCGGACTCAAGCCTATGGGGAAACTAACCGCTCCAGACGCCCAAGCGTTAGACAGAACCAAGGCTCTGCATGGTCCTCGGACTCAGGCCTATGAGGAAAGTAACCGCTCTAGAAGGCCAAGCGTTAGACAGAACCAAGGCTCTGCATGGTCCTCGGACTCAGGCCTATGGGGAAACTAACCGCTCCAGATGCCAAGGGTTAGACAGAACCAAGGCTCTGCATGGTCCTCGAACTCAGGCCTATGGGGAAACTAACCACTCCAGATGCCAAGCGTTAGACAGAACCAAGGCTCTGCATGGTCCTCGGACTCAGGCTTATAGGGAAACTAACCGCTCCAGAAGTCCAAGCGTTAGACAGAACCAAGGCTCTGCATGGTCCTCGGACTCAGGCCTATGGGGAAACTAACCGCTCCAGACGCCCAAGCGTTAGACAGAACCAAGGCACTGCATGGTCCTCGGACTCAGGCCTATGGGGAAACTAACCGCTCCAGAAGTCCAAGCGTTAGACAGAACCAAGGCTCTGCATGGTCCTCGGACTCAAGCCTATGGGGAAACTAACCACTCCAGACGCCCCAGCGTTAGACAGAACCAAGGCACTGCATGGTCCTCGGACTCAGGCCTATGGGGAAACTAACCGCTCCAGAAGGCCAAGCGTTAGACAGAACCAAGGCACTGCATGGTCCTCGGACTCAGGCTTATGGGGAAACTAACCGCTCCAGAAGGCCAAGCGTTAGACAGAACCAAGGCTCTGCATGGTCCTCGGACTCAGGCCTATGGGGAAACTAACCGCTCCAGATGCCAAGCGTTAGACAGAACCAAGGCTCTGCATGGTCCTCGGACTCAGGCCTATGGGGAAACTAACCGCTCCAGAAGTCCAAGCGTTAGACAGAACCAAGGCACTGCATGGTCCTCGAACTCAGGCCTGTGGGGAAACTAACCGCTCCAGAAGGCCAAGCGTTAGACAGAACCAAGGCACTGCATGGTCCTCGGACTCAGGCCTATGGGGAAACTAACCGCTCCAGAAGGCCAAGCGTTAGACAGAACCAAGGCACTGCATGGTCCTCGGACTCAGGCCTATGGGGAAACTAACCGCTCCAGAAGGCCAAGCGTTAGACAGAACCAAGGCTCTGCATGGTCCTCGAACTCAGGCCTGTGGGGAAACTAACCGCTCTAGACGCCCAAGCGTTAGACAGAACCAAGGCACTACATGGTCCTCGGACTCAGGCCTATGGGGAAACTAACCGCTCCAGATGCCAAGCGTTAGACAGAACCAAGGCTGTGCATGGTCCTCGGACTCAGGCCTATGGGGAAACTAACCGCTCCAGATGCCAAGCGTTAGACAGAACCAAGGCTCTGCATGGTCCTCGGACTCAGGCCTATGGGGAAACTAACCGCTCCAGAAGTCCAAGCGTTAGCAAGAACCAAGGTTCTGCATGGTCCTCGGACTCAGGCCTATGGGGAAACTAACCGCTCCAGACGCCTAAGCGTTAGACAGAACCAAGGGTCTGCATGGTCCTCGGACTCAGGCCTATGGGGAAACTAACCGCTCCAGACGCCCAAGCGTTAGACAGAACCAAGGTTCTGCATGGTCCTCGGACTCAGGCCTATGGGGAAACTAACTACTTCAGATGACCCAAAGTGTTAGACAGAACCAAGGCTCTGCATGGTCCTCGGACTCAGGCTCACGGGGAAACTAACCACCGCGGATGATCCTAAGAGTTAGACAGAACCAAGGCACTGCATGGTCCCAAACTCAGGCCTATGGGGAAACTAACTCCTTCAGAGGATTCCAGGTGTTAGACAGAACCAAAAGCGCTGCATTATCCTAGGACTCAGACCCATAGGGAAACTAACTCCTTCAGGGGATTCTAAGTGTTAGACAGAACCAAAGGCACTGTATGGTCCTCGGGCTTAAGCCTGCGAGGAGACCAACTACCTCAAGGGGATCCTAAATGACTACCCAAAGAATTTTCTACCTGGCCCTTAGAGAGCGGTGGGTCCACCCAAGCATACGTGCCCTCACTATAACAATTGATGCCGCGATTGGCCGAGATGCGATTAAAGTTAAAACCATACAAGTAAAGAAAAAACAGATAGCGAACAAGTAAGCAAACAACCACAACAAACAGGAAAAGAAACAAAACTCATATTTCATTAAGTCCAAAAAAGAATTACATGATACGAATTACATTACAGTCACAAAACAAAAAGAAAAAAGAAGAAAATGCAAAAGACCGAAGGGACAACAGGGTCGAAGGGCCTGCCCTGCTCACTTATTCTCCTCCCTCAGCCGGGGGCTGGACTATAGCAGCTTCAAGGCCTTCTGAGCTTTGGCCAGGAGGGACAGCCTGCGAAGGCGTGGCAGGAATGGCTGCCTCCTCAGCAGCAGGAACTTCAGCTTCAGAGGTAGACTTCACAACCTCCTGGGGCGCCTCCTCAGTAGGGCCCTCACCCGATTCTGCCCCCTTGGGAGGGTCACTTCCTTGGACGAGCTCACCCACGGGCTCAGCAACTGATGTGTCCTCACCCGTAACAGCGCCGGTTTCCTCCGCAGCCTCCTCGGCCTCAGCGCCACTTGGAGTTGCCTCGCAGATGGCAGGAGGGTAGTACACATTCTCCTCTTTCCACAAATCGGATGAGGCCTCGACCCCAGCCTGTCTGAGAGCCTCCCTCCAAACCTCAGCAGAGTACCGCCTGCACAACCCAGGGACTTGAGCCTTAAAGGCTGCCCCGGTCTCTGCCATCCCCGCAGCATAAGCCTCCTCCTCGGCTTCCTGCCTAGTGGCCAGGGCTTCCTCCCTGCCCTGGTCAGCCTCAAACTTGGCCTTCACAGCCTCGTCCCTCGCCCACTCGGCTGCCCTCTTGTCCGACTCGGCAGCAGCCACCTTCTTCGGCAGATCAGCAAGCAGCTCCTTTGCAGTCTTCAGCTGCTTCTCCGCCTCAGCCAGACGCTTTGAGTAATCCTCGGCCTGCTTCTGGAAGCCCGCGAGGCCGGACAGGGCAGTATCCCGAGCACTAGTCATCGCACTCAGCTCCTCCCGGGCCTTGGCAAGATCAGCCTCAGAGTGTTTAAGGACCTGAGTGGCCTCCAAGCGTTTCTCACGCTCCACGTCCATGGCTTTCCCATGGTCACGGGCCACGTCCTCTAATCTAAAAGTGGCCTGAACGGCCTGGCAGACAAGACAAATACGCCATCAGCTGAGCCCAGAAAAAAGCGAAAGAGATGCTACAAACTCGAATAAGTCACAAATGACGAGAGACTTACCATTCCCAAGTACCGCTTGAGGCAGAGGAAGACCTCCCTGCTCCTCATAGTCGCCAGCTCCGCCATGTTAGCTGGGAGTAGCAGACACCTTTCCACCGCGTCGGCCACGTACGTGCCTTCGCCCTCATTGAAATCCCTGAGGGAGGAGTCTTCCCTCAGCGGCCCCCCACGGAGCATTGGGGCAGGAAGCCAGGCCTGAGGCTCGGGCTGGCCCTCAACCTGCTTATCCCGGCCTTGGGAGCCTATCTTCAGCTGTTTGGATGGCCGCTGATTATCACCCTCCTCCCGCGGGGACCCGGACCTCTCCTCAACTGGCCTTTTGCCCTTATCCCTCTTCTGCTTGGGATCAGAGGGCTCGCGCCTGGGAGGCAAACTCGTCTTGGGCGGAGGAAGAGGAAGCTTTGACTGGGTAGAGGCCGACTTGTCCTGGGCAGAGCGAGTTTTTGGAGGAGGAGGAAGCTCTGACTTTGATTTCCCCGGCTGGCCTTCAATCAGATCCGACAGGCTAGGTTAGGGCCTCTTCTTGTAACCCATTTCGTGCTGGGAAGAGGACTTGGACGCTGAGAAGTCTGCTTCAGTCAGACGAGGGTCACCCAAGTCTCCTGGAGGGTCCTCGGACTGGAGAGCTTGTTCAAACACGTCAAATGCGTCCTCGCAAACCTATGGGGAAACTAGTTGCTTACAGAGGAACAGAAGTGTTAGACAGAACCAAGGAACTGCATGGTCCTCGGACTCAGTCCTATGGGGAAACTAACCACTTTGAGAACGCTAAGCGTTAGACAGAACCAAGGAACTGCATGGTCCTCGGACTCAGTCCTATGGGGAAACTAACCACGCAATCATACCTAGATACTAGACGGCACCGAGGCATTGCATGGTCCAAAGACCCAAACCTATGGGGAAACTAGGTTCTTACAGAGGAATAAAAGTGTTAGACAGAACCAAGGAACTGCATGGTCCTCGGACTCAGTCCTATGGGGAAACTAACCACTTTGAGAACGCTAAGCGTTAGACAGAACCAAGGAACTGCATGGTCCTCGGACTCAGTCCTATGGGGAAACTAACCACGCAATCATACCTGGGCGCTAGACAGAACCAAGGTATTGCATGGTCCAAAGACCCAAACATATGGGGAAACTAGTTGCTTACAGAGGAACAGAAGTGTTAGACAGAACCAAGGAACTGCATGGTCCTCGGACTCAGTCCTATGGGGAAACTAACCACTTTGAGAACGCTAAGCGTTAGACAGAACCAAGGAACTGCATGGTCCTCGGACTCAGTCCTATGGGGAAACTAACCACGCAATCATACCTGGGCGCTAGACAGAACCAAGGTATTGCATGGTCCAAAGACCCAAACCTATGGGGAAACTAGTTGCTTACAGAGGAACAGAAGTGTTAGACAGAACCAAGGAACTGCATGGTCCTCGGACTCAGTCCTATAGGGAAACTAACCACTTTGAGAACGCTAAGCGTTAGACAGAACCAAGGAACTGCATGGTTCTCGGACTCAGTCCTATGGGGAAACTAACCACGCAATCATACCTAGATACTAGACAGCACCAAGGCATTGCATGGTCCTCAGGCTCAAGCCTACGGGGAAACTAATTACTTACCGGAGAATTGAAGTGTCAAACTAACTATTTGGGGAAGAACCAGCTAGCGGAGGGCCTTCTGGAATATGAGGGCCGTGGATATCAAAACCCTCCTCCCCGTCCGAGGGAACGTGTAGCAGGATTTTGAGGGGTTATTGTGGGGCCCGTGGGCCTGGAAGCCTCGGTCCACCTTTAGGCTGGCCCAAGGCCCATGCCGAGGAGGGACGATTGTCCCAGGCTGTTGTCTAGGGATTTTGGCCCTTTTTGGACCCATGCCAAGGACATCCCCTTCCTCGGCATACCTAGTCTAATTCCAGGTGGGGGACAAACCCAGAACAGGTGGTCACATCCACACTTAATGCATTTGTCTGACTCCCCTGGTCACATTAATACGGATAAGACTCCTGAACAGCGCAACCTTGGGTGCCGCAACCCACAGTAGGCGTGGGAACGGGGCCGATGGGACAGGTTCTTAAGCAGGTGGCCTAGATGATCGACAGTTGTAAGGCCAGGATCAACCGAAGGGGATATATAATGCGAGGAGCCCCTCTTGGGAAATGGGGTCTCCTCGGACAAGGGCCGAGGAGCAGCCTCAAGTCAAGAAGAACTGGGTTAATACCCCTCTAAAGGAAAAAGGTTCCAGGGGACCGGTGGTAAGCCTGTTAGCGCCTAGCCCTTCGTCCCACTCTCTAAGAAATGTATTGTTGGGGATCCTTCACAAATGGAGTCCCTACAGTTCTCATTGTCACTCTTCTTCTCTGCCATATACTGCGCAAGCTTTTCTCTAACATGATCAGGACGTTTTAAACACTTTGTACTATTTTTAAAATTCCCTACTTGATGCTGCTTTGTATGTATCCCTCCCTTTGTGACTTTATTACAAAGAGGCAAGTCATTGCATTTTTATCTTTTACATTAGCTATATAATTATATTTCCATCCCGGATCTTTTCTCCTCCCATTATCTGAAGCCATTCTACATATAAAAAAATAAAACCCAATACAACACATTTAATAGGATTCTATTAAGCTAGCTATGTATCATTTACTATGGTTTAAGCTCTAAAAATTGAGTGAAGTAATGGGTTCGAGAAAAGGGAAAGTTGCTGGAGACAGAGAGGAGAAAGTTGCCAGAGACAGAGAGTCCAACAGAGAAAAAACAGAGAGGAGAGAGTTTTATATGCTCTGAAAAGTGGGAAAAAAACAAAGTTCAACAGAGAAGAGAAAAGGGGGGGAAAAAACAGAGAGGAGAGAGGTTTATATGCTTTGAAAAGGGGGCAAAAAATAGAGTCCAACAGAGAAGAGAAAAAGGGGGAAAAAAACAGAGAGGAGAGAGTTTTATATGCTCTGAAAAGGGGGGAAAAAAACAAAGAAAAAATAGAGAGGAGAGAGTTTTATATGCTTTGAAAAGGGAGGAAAAAACAGAGTCCGACAGAGAAGAGAAAAGGAGGGAAAAAAGTAGAGTAGAGAGGAAAGAGTTTTATATGCTTTCAAAGTATGGACAACGACAAACTTACCAAAGTAGTGTCGTAGTGAGAGAGAACTCAGGAAAAGAAAAAAGTGTAAAAAAAAAACTAAAAGAATAGGAAAACATTACCTGATGTTGGTTGACTGCCGGCAGCCATTGGCCCACTCTCTTCCAAACCCTAGAAGAAGACAAAATAACTTTGCTCTGATGTTGGTTGACTGCTTGCTTTGCTCTGAAAGTTGAGTGGTTCCCAAAACTTCTTTGTTTTATCTTTTGTTTTATGCTTTTTTTATATTAATTTATTTGATATAGTGGGTGACAGCTCATCTCTATTGAGGTAACAGTTTTAAAACCAACCATACACCTCTTTAAATTTACAAAACATGCGATTAGAGCCTTTAAAAACACAAATCTGCCTTAGGCGCTCGCCTCTCATCTAACAAAATACATCTGGGCGAGCGCCTCACTAAAGGCGCCTCGCCTCAGTGCCTCTGAGGCGCTTTTCTGGCGCCTCGCCTCGCCTGGGTGCTTAGGCGAGCGCCCGGAACGCCTTTGACTACACTGGGCGTGGGTACTCCATTGGTGGTTGCCTTTTTGATAAATAAGTGGTGTATGAGGCATTTATCAATAGATGACACTATTGAGGAATTTCTACAAAGCCAAAATAACTTCATGCCAATTAGTTATTCTTTCTCAGAAATTTGGAAGATGACTAAAGGTTTTAAGGACAAACTGGGAAAAGGAGGCTATGGCTCTATATATAAAGGGAAGCTTCAAAGTGGATGTCTTGTAGCCATAATGTTAGATAAGTCCAAAGTGAATGGGCAAGATTTTATCAATGAAGTTGCCACAATTGGAAGGATTCACCACATGAATGTGGTGCAACTCCTTGGCTTTTGTGCCAAGGGACCAAAGTGTGCTCTTATATTTGAATTCATGCCTAATGGTTCTCTTGAAAAATACATTTTTTTTCTAGAAGGAAGAATCCCATTAAGTATTGAGAAAATATATGAGATTTATCTTGGTGTGGCTTGTTGGATTGAATATCTACATCGAGGATGTGACATGCAAATTTTGCATTTCGATATAAAGCCCCATAACATTCTTCTTGATGAGAACTTCACCCCAAAATTTTTTGATTTCAGGCTTGCGAAACTTTTTCTTGTAGATGATAGTATAATATCTTTGACTGTTGCAAAAGGAATACTGTTGCAAGAGTTATTATATAAAAACATTGGGGGTGTTTCCTATAAAGCTGATGTTTATAGTTTTGGCATGTTATTGTTGGAAATGGCAAGCAGAAGAAAGAACTTTAATACATTAGCAGATCATTCAAACCAAATTTACTTTCCAACTTGGGTCTATGAACATTTTAGCAGAAGAAATGACATAACAATGGAAGATGCTATAGAGGAGGAGAAGAAAACAGTTAAAAAGATGATCATAGTCGCATTGTGGTGCATACAGATGAAGCATAGTGATCGTTGTTCAATGAACAAAGTTGTAGAAATGCTTGTAGGAGAAGTTGAATGCTTACAAATGCCTTCTAAGCCTTTCCTATCATCGCTAGTAGATATAGGAGACAACTTAAATCCAACTTGCTTGTCAATTCAATCAAGTGAATCAACTCAATTTTAAATGCAAACCAAGTGATATGTTAGTTGGTTGATTTACATGGAAAAGTGAAAGGTATTTTAAGTATTGCTAATTCCATGTAATTTCTACAAAAGTTTCAATGTAATTATTTTCAATGTCATTTGTAACCATTTCATGTAATCAAGGATGAAGTCTAATGAAAGTTGCTATTGTACTAGTCTTTTTGGTTGAGCAAAATCAAGACGTCAAAAAATTAGTAAAAATTTGTGGTATAGAAAGTTATAATATATACTTTTTTGTTTGTAGTATAAATTTTGAAACTAAAAATATTCTAGATTTTCTTTCAATGAGTTATCGTATGATATATATATATATATATATATATATAAAGAAGTCAAATATGAAGCTACAAAAATGAAATAGGAGATACTAAAAATAATGAAAGAGAGATGTAAATAAAGAAAACTCTTAATGTGCCTCATAATTGAAAAACTTCCAAATAGAGTGTAATTGGCTGGCACCCCCCAAACAATCCGATATTCAATGTTAACTTTGATGGGGCTATTTTTAGTTACATCAATGTATCGGGCATTAGGGTGGTTATCCTAGACTATAATGGTCCTGTCATTAGTGCTTTGTCTCCATGAATCTCATTACCTTTCTCTGTGGAGGAAGTGGAAGCTTTAGCGAGTCGGAGAGCAGTATTTGTTAAGGAAATCAGCATTTTTGAAGCTATCTTTGAGGGTGATGCTAAGCTCATTATTCGAGGACTTCTCTAAGAAGACACGTTTAACTCTGCAAATGGTCATGCGTTGGATGATACTCTACTGCTAGCATCTGATTTTTGTTTTGCTTCTATTTCCCATGTAAAAAGACTTGGCAACTCTGTTGCTCATTGTCTAGCCAAGAAGGCTAAATTTATTGAGGATTGGATGGAATATGTACCTGAGGATATTTCTCCTCTTCTAGTCTGTGACTCTTTGTAGTCTTTGGTCGGTCGCACTAAAAAAGAAGAAGTATAATTTGATGCCTTAGTAAAAATGAATGTGGTATGTTTAGGAAATTCAAGGAGCGCATGCTACACTATTAATAATATTTACCAAAGGTGTTGGAGTACCGGCAAGTATGTGCTTGCTAGGGCAAACTATGTTTCCTTTGTGGCAAGGTCAAGTCCTATAATGCTAGAAGACACCATTCAATCTCATAATTCAACCCACAGCCCCAAATTATTGTGACCCTCGATGAATCGACAAAAGTCTTACCCAAAAATAGTTCTTGGTGAGAACTGACATTTGCCCAAGCTCAATGACAACACTTGCCCAATATACAGACTATTTGAATACCAGGCTAAGGAGACTCTTAAAGATTATACCTAAATGCTAGGGTTGCTTCCTTGCTGAATGCATTGATAAATGGCTTTGCTTGAATGCTAAATGTCATATTTGTCAGAATACTCCTCAACGATTACAACTAGTGGATATTTCATGATCCTTTGGGATATGCTATTACTTTTTCCTTTCAAATTCTATATCGTGTACAAAAATTGTTACAAATTGTATTTTGCTTTTCTTCTCTTGTTTGAGCCATTGAATCTAGATCATGGTCACGTCATTTGATTTGAACAGGAACTGAATTCTATAGGTGCCTGCAAATCCAATAAACTTTGCACGTTACAATCAACACATTTTCAAGAGATTTCTAGCAACAGTCTCTAGATGGTCAAAGCTCTAAAAGCAAAAATATATTAAATAATTTTTAACATTAGAGTGGCAACTTTAATTTCCAATTGAATGACCATTTTATAATTGAATCTTACAAAGTCTTAGTGTGATAATAAGGTGTGTTGAATGTTGACGATTTTTACCAAAAAGAAGAAGATATTTTTCCTTATCTTCCAAATAGTGCCACAATAGATTGCTAAGAATATGGTGAAATTCATCGCCTCTATATATATATATATATATATATATATATATTTGGTGTTAATGTATTTTATGTTATGGGCTTTATGCCCAGCTAGTTTACTTGTATAGCACACTTGTACTTGTACTACACTTTACTTGTACCACACACATGGCTTACTTGTACCACACACATATGCCTCCTATATAAAGGCATCACATGTATATTCCTCGATCATGAAATACAATACAATCATTCAGTATTTCTAACATGGTATCAGAGCCACTGCTCTGACCTTTCTTTTAGCAGTCTTGTCTCTCTTGGTGTTACTCCACCCTTATCGCTTCCGCCGTCACAACAGCCGCTGCAGCCACTCACCGTTGAACCTTCGACGTCTCTCAGCCGTTGTCCTCGGGTTCCGGAACTGCAGCCGCCGTCGTTGAGGAGTCCCGCACCACACAGACCACTGCAATCACCGTCTCCGCCGTGCATCTTGCTCCGATAACGTTTTTGCAGATACCAACGTGATCGTCTCGCCTCGATCTACTCAATCGTGGAAGTCTCGCAAGCATCGGAGCCTGCACGCGTTCTCACGCGCCGCATGAAGAAGCCGCACCTCAGTCACGCACCCTCACGCAGGTTCTGCTGACGTCATCCGTGACGTCATACTGCCACGTCACCTAGGGCTGACATCATCATCCACTCATCTGCTGACGTCACCCACCACAGCTGACGTCATCGTTGACCAGACTGTTGACCAACGTTGACTTTGACCGTTGACCAGCGTTGACTTTGACCGAGGGTTGACTTTTCTACAGGGTTGACTTTTTACAGTCCAGGTTCTCCTTACTCAGTTTTTCGCATAGATTTCATTTTTGCGGTCTGTTTTTGCATATTGTGTCTCTAAATGGATAAAAAGGATATTTTTCTTCCTCGCCCCATCAATACTGTATTGGAGGGGAATAAGAATTACTTATCTTGGTCTCAAGCTATGCGCAGTTTTCTTAAGGGTCGCATGCTCTGGCATTATTGTACTGGTGCAATTACTATTCCTGTCAAGGGGGCAAGTGAAGAAGATGCTGCCTTCCTCAGTCGCATGATTGAATGGGATAGTCACAACCACATGATCCTCACATGGATTCGGAACACTTCCATTCCCTTCATCTCCAACCTATTGGATAGCTTTGATGATGCAAAATCAGCATGGGATATTTTGGCCAAAAGGTACTCCACTACTCACGGATCCATGAAATATCAGTTAGTGGTTGAATTGCATCAACTTCGACAAGAACCAGGGCAATCCATCAATGACTACTATGATCAGCTTCGCTTCATTTGGGACCAAATTGACCTTTCTGATCCAATTTGGGCATGCTCAAAGGATGCTCAGCAATATGCTACAGTTAGAGATGAATTTCGTCTCTATGAATTCCTGATGTCACTTCACAAGGACTTTGAGCCCATCCGAGGTCAGCTTCTTAATCGCAGTCCTCTTCCCTCTCTTGATACTGCTGTAAACGAGTTAAAGAGAAGAAGCTCGGCTTGCAACCCTTCAAGCCCAAAATAAGTTCAATGTTTTGGCTATTACTCCTTCTGCTCCTGCCATTGAGCAACCTCAACAATCAGGTGATTTCTCTGGCTCCAGCAATCGTCGCAAGCAGACCAACAAGAAGTTCTGCAATTATTGCAAGCGTCCTGGCCACACCATTGAGACTTGTTACCGTCGCAACAAATCTACTGCTGCTGTTGCTAATACTAAGCCTACTCCGCCGATGCCTTCCATTTCAGCTGAGTCCCAGTCTTCTGGATCCACTATCAACCTCTCCCCCACTGAACTACAGGAGATCATAGCTCAGGCTGTTTGTATGGCTGGTAATGCATCTCTTTCCACTGCTCTCTCAGTTCTGCCCGGTAAGTCTCAAACTTGGCTTTTTGATTCTGCCTGTTGCAATCACATGACACCTCACTCATCCTTATTCTCCAAACTTGACCCTGCACCACATCCTCTTAATATTCATATAGCTGATGGTTCCACCATGCATGGGAATAGTCTAGGTTTTGTTTCGACCTCTAACCTCTCTGTTCCTAGGGTCTTCCATGTACCTGACCTATCCTATAATTTGTGCTCTGTGGGACAATTAGCTGAACTAGGATATCGCCTTATTTTTGACTATTCTGGGTGTATTGTGCAGGATCCGAGGACGGGGCAAAAGCTTGGGACCTGTCCTAGAGTTAGGCGTATGTTTCCCGTGGACAATCTTCATCTTCCACCTGTTGCTCCTGTTTCTGTTGCTATTGCTGCTGCTGTAGTTTCTTCCTTACCTTCTCTCGCACTTTGGAATTCTCGTCTTGGTCATGCCTCATCTACTCGGGTACAACAGTTAGCTTCTAAGGGTCTGTTGGGTTCTGTGTCCAAAGACAATTTTGATTGTACTTCATGCCAGTTAGGAAAACAGCCAGCTTTACCTTTCAATAATAGTGAATCTATCTCTAATAGTATTTTTGAGTTAATTCATTCTGATGTTTGGGGACCTTCTCCTGTTACTAGTATTGGTGGATCTCGTTATTTTGTTGTTTTCATTGATGATTATTCTCGTTATAGTTGGATCTTTCCTATGAAATCTCGTTCTGAAATCTTACCAATATACAGTAACTTTGCAAAAATGGTTGAAACACAATTCTCCAAACATATCAAAACTTTTCGTTCTGATAATGCTCTTGAATATACTCAATATGCTTTTCAAGCTCTGTTACATTCCTATGACACTGTACATCATCTAACCTGTCCAGGCACCTCTCAACAAAATGGTCGAGCCGAAAGAAAACTTCGTCATATTCTTGACACTGTCCGTGCTCTTCTTCTTTCTGCCAAAGTTCCTGCCCCATTTTAGGGTGAAGCCGCTCTTCATGCTGTTCATGCCATTAATCGCATTCCAAGCACTGTTATCCATAATCAGACTCCGTATGAGCGCCTTTTTGGGTCACCCCCTGACTATCATTACCTTCGCTCTTTCGGATCTGCTTGTTTCGTTCTTCTTCAGCCTCATGAGCACAACAACAAACTTGAGCCTCGATCTAGACTTTGTTGTTTCCTTGGTTATGGTGAAACTCAAAAAGGGTATCGGTGCTATGATCCTGTCTCTCATCGTCTTCGTGTTTCCTGTAATGTTGTCTTTTGGGAACACCGCTTGTTTGTTGAACTCTCTCATTTTCGTTCTTCCCCAACTAACTCTTCTGTTTTAGAAATCTTTCCAAATGAGTCTCTTGTTCCTTCTACAGATACTCTTGATCCTCCTTTGGACTTCTCTATTCCATCTCCAGATATTTTTGATGATTCTCCTAGACAGGTTGTAGATGAACAGGTTGATGACGAGCTACCCCACCTTGAGCCTAGGTCCCCTGCTCCTGCTCCGCCTGAAGATCCTCCACAAGACATTCCACCTCGCCACTCAACCCGGGTAAGATCCATTCCTGCACATTTACTTGACTATCATTGTTACACTGCCCTTGCTACACTCCATGAGCCTCAAACCTATCGTGAGGCCTCTACTGACCCTTTATGGCAGATTGCAATGAAAGAGGAAATTGATGCATTAACCAAAAACCATACTTGGGATCTGGTTACTCTCCCTCCTAGTCAGTCTGTGGTTGGTTGTAAGTGGATCTATAAGATCAAGACTCGCTCTGATGGGTCCATCGAGCGCTACAAGGCTCGTCTTGTTGCAAAAGGTTTTACACAAGAGTATGGGATTGATTATGAAGAGACTTTTGCTCCAGTTGCCCGTATCTCTTCTGTTCGTGCCCTCTTAGCTGTTGCAGCTGCTAGTAAATGGGACCTTTTTCAGATGGATGTTAAAAATGCCTTCCTTAATGGGGATCTGCATGAAGAAGTCTATATGCAACCTCCTTCTGGTCTTTCTGTTGAAACAAACAAGATTTGTCGCCTTCGACGTGCACTTTATGGCCTTAAACAAGCTCCACGAGCTTGGTCTTTACAGACGATTGGTTGGTAGCCTAGTTTATCTCACAGTTACTCGTCCAGACATTTCTTATGCTATTCATCAGTTGAGCCAGTATCTGTCTGCTCTACGATCGACTCACTATGCTGCTATTTTGCGCATTCTACGATACTTGAAGGGCACTCTCTTCTATGGCCTTTTCTACTCAGCTCAGTCTCCGCTTGTACTCCGTGCATTCTCTGATGCTGATTGGGCAGGAGATCCCACCGATCGCAGGTTCACTACAGGTTATTGCTTTCTTCTTGGTTCTTCTTTGATTTCTTGGTGAAGTAAGAAACAAACTTTCGTGGTCCGCTCCAGTACTGAAGCAAAATATCGTGCTCTTGCTGACACCACATCTGAGCTCCTTTAGCTACGATGACTTCTTAAGGATTTGGGTGTGTCCACATCCTCCGCTACTCCCCTTTATTGTGACAACCAGAGTGCCATTCATATTGCTCACAATGATGTCTTTCATGAATGGACTAAACACATCGAGATTGATTGTCATTTTATCCGTTCTCATCTTGTCTATGGTGCTCTCAAGCTTTTCTCCGTCTCCTCCAAAGATCAACTTGCAGATATCTTCACCAAGGCACTTCCTAAGGGACGCACTTGTGATTTGGTTGACAACCTCAAGCTGGTCTCACATCTACCTTGAGTTTGAGGGGGGCTGTTAATGTATTTTATGTTATGGGCTTTAGGCCCAACTAGTTTACTTGTATAGCACACTTGTACTTGTACTACACTTACTTGTACCGCACACATAGCTTACTTGTACTGCACACATAGCTTACTTGTACCACACACATATGCGTCCTATATAAAGGCATCACATGTATATTCCTCAATCATGAAATATAATACAATCATTCAGTATTTCTAACATTTGGAATTCTTAGGCTATCCTCTGGTTGGATAACCAATTCAACCTAGTTTAAGATGAATTAAAATTTATTTCAAAGAAATTGATGGCCAAGGTGAGAGAGCCCATATGATTTTTGATGTTGTTTAATCTATGAACAAATGCTCAAGTGTTTCTTCCTCTGCTCCACATAAGATTCATTCTATTTCTCCTATATGTTTTCTTTTGTGTAGCAGTAGAGGGGATAAAGTGGAGCCCTTGAGTTCTGAGCCGAATTCTGAACCAATGGATTCTTGGTGCCCAAGCCTAATGGATCTCCGGAGAAATCCTTGGGCTAGAACCTGGCCCAAAAGATGTTTTTGTCCGAAACCACATTTATGTGCCAACTCTATTAATACTACTCGTATTATGTGGACAACAGAGATGTTGGACTCGCATACTATAAGCATGTCAATCCATTAGATTCTTTCTCATCTACCAAAGAGGTGTAACCTTGATTAAAAAAAAAAAAAAAAAAAATTTAAGCATAGCACAACAGATCATGGTAAAAGTGTCGCTGTTTATGTACAGTTTCTATTTGGCCTTTAACTTCCCAAACCATGCCAATTAACTACATCTTTTGATTTTGATGGATCTGTATATATATTTATTCCAGTTGTTTGGTATGGGATCTACATCTTGATGCACTTGGGTTCATGAGGTATTTTGTATATTTAAATATAACATTTTTTTTAAAAAAAGTATTTAAATATTACATAAACTCTATTATTTTGTATTTTTCAAATACAAAATAACTAATTAAAATTTTGCATTCTTGTTCTACTAAACTTGTAGAATCATTTAGATTTTTTTTTTTGAGAAAATTTATAGATACAAAAAATTTGACAAAACTTTTTACATATGATGTGGCAAATTCATAGTGGTAAGTAAAAAAGTGAATTTTGTGGTTGACCTAGATGAGAACTAGTAAAAACTTACCAACTTAACTGGTGTGAGAGTTGTCACTGGTTCTAATTTGAGAAGTGTTACATTCACAATATTTTTACAATAAATCCTAGGTGTAAAGTTCTCACTGGTTCTAATTTGAACTCACAACTGAAACAAATTTTTTTTTGTTTACTAATAATAATCAAAAAATAACGTGTCATTTAAAATTTGTTGTGAAAATATTATGACTGTAGCATTTCTCTCCTTTTTTTTTTTTTTTTTTGATAAAAAAACAAAGATAGGAATGATACTGCTTGCTTGACTGTCGTATTAAAATTTGTATGGAAACTAGCGGAATACATCATGCACCGCAGCCACCCACGTAATCATACACATATCGGTGAGACTTTATTTTAGTGGAACAGCATAGTGCCCACTTTATCATACAAATAACAAGTCAACAAATTCATCTTGAAATTGATTGAACATGACAAAGTGACCATTTTGGACTGTATAAGTCCTTTCTAACCAATCAGTCTTTGTGTGTAAGCATAAATTAATTACTTGATAGATGATTGCTTATAAGATATGATTTTTTTTTTCTTTTTGTCATTGCCGTCATTACCATATACTAAAGTAACCGCGCTCCTTTTCTTTGACTCCCTTTCTAACACATGAACCTTTTTATTATTAATTTTTGGGCCTTCTTCTTTTTATTTCTTTTGACTTTAGTATTGGAGTCTGCTCAAAAAAAAAAAAAAAACTTTAATATTGAAGGTAAAATTCTTATTTAGTATAAATATTATCTTTTGATTTGTACTCGAACTTAGTTCTATGGGTTTGAAGGTAATATTTAAGCCACTAAAAGAATAGTCGTAATTATAAAATTTTAGTTCTTTATTGACCCATTTTTATTGTATACTAAAATTATATATATATATATATATATTTTTTTTTTTTTGACTGAAGTGATAGAATACTAAAATTATATTAAAATTTTATATTGTAATTGAAAATACTGAAGAAATTATCCACTAACTTAATGTGTAATTTTCAAGTATAAATATTTTCGTCATTAGATCTACAACTAAAATTAAGTAGATTAAAATGTAATTCATAATAATAATTTACTTATTTTTCTTTACTTAATATACTATGTTTTATTTTTGAAGCTTTAAATAGTTAGTTATCTTTTGTAGGTAAACCAACTTTAAATTTTAGCCTTAAATTTATTAACTTCTAAATTATAAAATCAAGATGTATGTGCTTGCATTGATAACCCGTTATTGGTGTCGTTGATAATACTGTCCCCGTTTTCACCAAACCTTTTTCGGTTTCTTTCTGCAAAAGCGAGAAAACTCCATTTTCTTTTCTCTAATTGCTTTCCTCAATTTTATTGGCAATACTTTGAAAACCAGAAAAATAATTCATCTTTGTCTTCAACTGTGCTAGTTGTTCCAGAAGAAAATTTTCGCTCTCTCATAATGGTGAGAGGATTACCCTTCACTGCCGGACTCACGGCAGTACTCACTGTTTTTGTATTAGTCCATAAAACTTGCAGCACTGAGAAAAATACTCATCAGTGTGCCCCTTCTTCCTGCGGCAATATCCAGAACATAAGCTCTCCGTTTAGATTGAAGAGTGATCCAGAAGCCTGCGGCAACCAGAGGTATGAACTGTCTTGTGAGAACAATCAAGCAGTGTTATATTTATTTGAAGGAAAATACTACGTACAGGAAATCAATTACAAAAACTACACAATCCGGGTGGTGGACTCAGGTATACAGAAGGACAATTACTTCTCCACTCCGAGTTATTCTTTATCTCGATACAATTTCAGTTTGCCATATCTGTATACATATACCACGTATGAGCAAAGGGGTACGAAGACGTCCGAGTGGAATCACGAACTATCACGGAGTTTGGTTTTGATGAGTTGTGAAAAACCGGTGAATTCTCCTTTCTATTTGGACACTTCTACTTGCAATTATAATGACAACTCTTCTTCTATATCTGATTCCAAGAGGTATAGATATGTTAAAGTCGGTGAAACCTACGCATCCCAAGTGGAGGACTCGTGCCAAGTAGAGAAGATGTTTCTTACTTCGTGGCCAGTAAATAACGATGACCCAAATATCTCCTGTACGGACGTTCACCATGAATTGGTATATGGTTTTGAGCTTTCATGGCTCTCTGGTATTTGTGAAAGTTCTTGCGGAGGAGATATCAATTTTTGCTACCTCGATGACGCGAACCATTTTCAATGCGAAATCACCAGTATTTTTGACCTTGGTGGGTAAATAAAGCGAGAAAAGCCTTAACTGTTTCCATTCTCTAATTATATGCCTTACATGTTCACAATTATTTTCCTCTTGCACATTTCTTTCTTTGTTTTCTGAACTCTTGCATATCTCCCGTCAATAACCATTCATTTATTGTTTCAATATTGTATTTCTATAAGAAGAAACTTCTTGGTGCATACCCCATCCCCATCCATACCAATATAATAGACATGCTTGGGTATATTTATAGAAATTTACTGGATTTAATTTTAAGATTCCAAATGTTGATGTTATTCTTTTCATTGTCAAAAAAGCAGGATTGGGTCAAATACTACTTACTTTGCTCATAGGTGAGTATTCTATCTCAAAAAATTTGTTTGCATGATAGTATAAATGGACTATGAAATCCAATTGCACGAGTAATTATACCAGTGATGATGACACAGGTAGAGGAATAAAGAAAATGAAAAGCAAAAATTATTGAATTTCTGAAGAAGATAGCTTAATTTCCATTCCAATAATAGACATGCTAGGGAATATATATTATAGTTTTAGAATAATGTCTAAGTTAAATTTTAATTTTTTGGAGAATCAAATACGCACACACATAAGGGAAAGGCAAAGAGAAAGAGATATGACTAAGTTAATTTTGATGTTCCAACTGATGTTATTCTTTTCTTTTGTCTAAAAAGCAGGATGGTGTGTAAGTCTATATAATTTATTCACAGGTGAGGTTTCTGTTTCAATCTCTCTCTCTTTTTTGCTAAACAGTTTCTAATTCAAAAAAGCTTTTTTGAGCGATAGTAATAAAATAAATTTTAATATAGAATGGACAATGAATGAAAGCATGAATAATTGTGCCTCCAGTCTCTTTAAAAAAATTGCTACTATAACACCCAAAGTACTACTTTTACCGTTTACTACTGCCACACTATTTCATAATTTGCCTCATGTCTCGTCTCTTAATTTTTCATTCAACCTATTAAAATAATATAAACCAGCCAAGAGAGAGAAATGATTAAAGAAATATCCACTTAGCACGCTAAATGGAGGCCTCTTTTTTGTACTTGGTGGGTTAAAAGCCTAAAATAGCATTTGGTTTGTTTTAGCACACCAGATACTAAAATGCTCTGATGTGCTAAGACACAAGTAGAGGAATAACCATATAATTAGTCAATTGGTTGATCTCAATCTTTTAGGCTTGAGGAATGGAAAGTAAAAATTATCGAATTTTTTAAGAAGAAAGCTTCTTGGTGCATTTTCCATCCATTAAGATGTAATAGACATGCTTAGAAATATTTGTTGTAGTTTTTGTATAATGACAAAATTAATTGTAAAGTTCCAAACGCTGATGTTATTCTCTTCTTTGTGAAAAGCAGGAAGGCAGACTCTTGGGCGCCCATTCAAAAATTATTTATATATAGGTCAGCTTTCTATCTCATAAAAGTTGTTGTTGTCGTTTTTTTTTTTTTTTTTTTTTGGGTAATATTAAAAAAAAAATTGTTTGAAGGATAAAGATATACAAAACGGACAATGAAATAGAATTGCATGACTAATTGTGCCTGATGTGATGATAACACAAGCAGAGAAATAACCATGCTCTTGGGCAATTGGTAGGTCACAATCTTTTGGATTTAAGGAAATGAAAAGTAAAAATAATTATCGAATTTCTTATGAAATTACATTCTTCTTTTGATTAAAAAATTTCCCTTCCTCAATATTTCTGTGATTAAAAAAGGGATTAGCATTCTAAGCAAAATGCATGCGTGAAGACTCCAAACATTTATTCTATTATAACCTAATTAAAATCTCGCTTACTTGACTCGATAGGCAAATTCTTCAGCCTTAGCTGTAGCTTAACTAAAGCACGTTGAGAAGGTCTTTAATCGTGTGAAAATGGAAAGAAAAACATAAAATAATATAAAGAAACAAAGTGGAAGCAAGAGAAAGTGAGAGAAGTAAATGCAGTTCAGTTTGACAACTAATTATGTCCACAATAGAAAACTCTTGATGGATAAAATTTTATTATTGTTAGAAATACTGAATGTAATTGTATTGTATTTCATAATGAAAGAATGTACATAGGTGTTTTTATATAGGAGGCATATGTGTGCTAAACAAGTAAATATGTGTGCTATACAAGTAACCTAACTGGGCCTAAAGCCCATAATATATTATATACGTTAACAGCCCCCCTCAAACTCAAGGTGGATGTGAGACCAGCTTGAGGTTGTCAACCAAAGTACGAAGGCGTCCCTTAGGATGTGACTTGGTGAAGATATCTGCAAGTTGATCTTTAGAGGAGACTGAGATCAGCTTGAGAGCACCATGGACAAGATGAAAATGGATAAAATGACAATCGATCTCGATGTGTTTAGTCCGTTCATGGAAGACATCATTGTGAGCAATATGAATAGCACTCTGGTTGTCACAATAAAGAGGAGTAGCAGAGGATGTAGACACACCTAAGTCTTTGAGAAGCCATCGTAGCCAAAGGAGCTCAGATGTGGTATCAGCAAGGGCACGATATTCTGCTTCGGTACTGGAGCGGGCCACATGAGTTTGTTTCTTACTTCGCCAAGAAATCAGAGAAGAACCAAGAAGAAAGCAATAACCAGTAGTGGACCTGCGATCAGTGGGATCTCCTGCCCAATTAGCATTAGAAAATGCACGGAGAATAAGAGGAGACTGAGCAGAGTAGAAAAGACCATGGAAGAGAGTGCCCTTTAGGTATCGAAGAATGCGCAGAATTGCAGCATAGTGAGTCGATCGTGGTGCAGACAGATACTGGCTCACCTGGTGAACAGCATAGGAAATGTCTGGACGAGTGACAGTGAGATAAACTAAGCTGCCAACCAAACGTCTGTAAAGAGAGGGATTAGACAATGGTTTCCCCCCCGAGGGAGTCAAATGCGCATTAAGCTCAACTGGAGTGTCAACAGTCTTACTATCAGTGAGTCCAGCTCGAGACAAGAGTTCAGAGGCATACTTGGCTTGAGTAATATAAAGTCCATCTGTAGAATGAGTGATTTCAAGACCCAAGAAGTAGCTGAGATGTCCAAGATCTTTCATCTCAAACTGCTGACTGAGAAAAGCCTTGAGTTCTTGAATGCCACTGAGGTCATCACCAGTTATGATCATATCATCCACATATAGGAGAAGTAATATAGTGCCTTTGTCAGTGCGACGAAGAAATAAGGCAGAATCATAATGACTGGCCATGTAACCCAAGTGAGAGATGGTAGAGCTGAATTTGGCAAACCAAGCTCGTGGAGCTTGTTTAAGGCCATAAAGTGCACGTCGAAGGTGACAAACCTTGTTTGAATCAACAGAGAGACCAGGAGGAGGTTGCATATAAACTTCTTCACTTAAATCCCCATTAAGGAATGCATTTTTGACATCCATATTAAAAAGGTCTCATTTACTGGCAGCAACAACAGCTAAGAGAGCACGAACAGATGAGATACGAGCAACCGGAGCAAAGGTCTCTTCATAATCAATCCCATACTCCTATGTAAAACCTTTTGCAACAAGACGAACTTTGTAGCGCTCAATGGACCCATCAGAGCGAGTCTTAATCTTGTAGATGTCTTATGTCCTAATCGGAGGTCGGAGGTGACAGATCCGATGATGGCAGTGGTTTTGGCGGTGGAGGAGCAGCTTCTGGTGGTGGAGATTCAATCCTGAGGACCTCTGACGGCGGGGAGCAGTCGGGAGAATGCACTGAAAGGGTTTACTGACCACAGAAGTTGAGGCAGCGGAAAATACCGACAAAACAAGACTGCAAGACACAAGAAAATTAGAGCAGTGACTCAGATACCATGTTAGAAATACTGAATGTAATTGTATTGTATTTCATAATGAAAGAATGTACATAGGTGTTTTTATATAGGTGGCATATGTGTGCAGTACAAGTAAATATGTGTGCTATACAAGTAACCTAACTGGGCCTAAAGCCCATAATATATTATATACGTTAACAATTATTAAGCTATTGTATTACAAAGAACCCATTGATCAGGGATGGAGCTACTATTGGACTAGGATGGACACCCCAAATATATTTTTTTTAAATATTATTATATATGTGTACTAATTTTAGCAATTATATTTTATAAAATTACGTGTTGTTTCTCTTAAACAATATTATTGATTTTTTTAAGAATAATGTTATACTCACAAACTCTTTTACAATATTTTTATAAACTGTTTTGGTAGTAAATTCTTATTGGTTTACATATGGGCCCACCACTTACATCATTTTTTAACTTACCAGTACTTACTTATCACATCAATAATTTATAAAAAAAACTTGTAGCTCTAGCATTTTCCTCTTTTAGTGACCATAAAAAAATTTATAGATCTAAAATTTAAAACAAAATATACAAGCCAAAAAAGAAGAAGCTCAACAACAAAAAGTACCAAAACTAAAAAAATTAAGCTTAATTAACCAATTTTATCCAAAATAAAAAAAATAAAAAACTCTGCCCTTTGAAAAATTCTAAACAAAGATAATTTTGTTCTTACTCACAAATATATATATATATATTAGCAATTAAGTAGTAGTAGAGTTAAAGGTTGAAACCGTCGCACATAGCCAATAGTAAAGCTGCTCCTCTTAACTCAAAATTCTGGCTCTGTCCCTGTTATTGATGGGGGTATTTATAGGAAGCTAACCTTAAAATAACCAAACCAGGGTTACAAATTACAACACTTGCAATTCAAGTAGGTATAGATATCTTTAACATCCCCTCAATTAAACTCAAGGTGAAAATTTGGATACAACTTGAGTTTGAATAAAAATTAAGACCTTGAATCATCAAAGCCAAATGTGCTAGATGATTGTGGTTTGAACGTTGAACAATTGCATGCCATATGTATGGGGGCTATTAATCAAAGGCATGGTCTAAATTCTCTGCTTGAAGAGGATGCAGATGTGTGACAAAAAAGATCGAAAGTAAATAAAGACCACTGACCAGAGCATTGCCTGAGTAATGCAACCTGAAGATTAAAAAAGATGCATGACTAGAAAGGTAGCGATAAAGGCTATTGATCAGTTTGGTCCATGATACTGTACCCATATGGTGAGGATGCTTGAACAAGTTATAGATGAGTTTTATTAAGCCTTAGTCCTTGGAGATTTCAAGTTATTCCAGTTACTCGTTTCACTAATTAGTAATTAATCTTTTGTTAGCAAAAAGTAATTTCAACTTTTTTGTTGTTGCAGATTATAGTTACTTATCTCTAAACATCGGTAAGAACCTGAATCTCTCCTTTGATATTCTTCAACTTTTTTTGCAAATTAGTTCTTAAGATTGTGCATGAAAATAGTTTATATGCAAACAATTAAGATGTAAATATTAGTGACATTTAAAAGGAAAAACCATATTTTGTGCTTAATTACTTTACTAGGATTAGGAAGGCACTTAGTTGTAAGTTTAACCATATTTTCACCTAAAAATTGAAAAAGCTGGCACCAGTGCAACAACAAATTTGTTTTCTCATAATTATTTCGGTGATGTGCATGTACAGTATTAATACACGTTGCAGCAAAAATGTTCTTGGGAGTTCCATGTGTGGTTGCCTTTTTGACATATAAGTGCCGTAGGAGGCATTTATCAATGTATAATGCTATTGAAGAATTTCTGCAAAGTCAAAATAACCTCATGTCAATAAGGTACTCTTACCCAGAAATTAGGAAGATCACCAAAGGTTTCATGGAGAAATTGGGAGAAGGAGGCTATGGCTCTGTATTTAAAGGAAAGCTTCAAAGTGGCCAACTTGTAGCTATAAAGATGTTGGGTATGTCCAAAGCCAATGGCCAAGACTTTATCAGTGAAGTTGCGACAATTGGTAGGATTCACCACGCTAATGTAGTTCAACTTATTGGCTTTTGTGCTGAGGGACCAAGGCGTGCCCTTATATATGAATTCATGCCTAATGGTTCTCTTGACAAATACATTTTTCCTCGAGATGGACGTATCCCTTTAAGTATTGAGAAAACATACAAGATTTCTCTTGGAGTGGCTCGTGGGATTGAATATCTACATCGAGGATGTGACATGCAAATTCTGCATTTTGATATCAAACCTCATAACATTCTTCTTGATGAGAACTTCGCCCCAAAAGTTTCTGATTTTGGGCTTGCAAAACTTTATCATGTAGATGATAGCATAGTGTCTTTAACTGCTGCGAGAGGAACACTAGGATATATAGCTCCAGAGTTGTTTTATAAGAACATTGGAGGTGTCTCCTATAAAGCTGATGTTTATAGTTTCGGCATGTTATTGTTGGAAATGGCGAATAGAAGAAAGAACTTTAATGAATTTGCAGACCATTCAAGCCAAATTTACTTTCCAACTTGGGTTTATGAACAAGTTAGCAAAGGAAATGAGATAGTATTGGAAGATGCCACAGAGGAGGAGAAAAAAACAATTAAAAAGATGATTTTGGTCGCATTATGGTGCATACAAATGAAGCCTAGTGATCGTCCTTCAATGAACAAAGTTGTAGAAATGCTTGAAGGAGAAGAATGCTTACAAATACCTTCCAAACCTTTCCTATTATCACTAGAGGATGTAAGAGATAACTTAAATCCCACTTGCTCTTCAATTCCATCAGGTGAATCAAGTCAATCAGCTCAATTTCAAATGCAAACAATGTGATATGTTAGTTGGTTGGTTCACATGGAAAACTAGTGAAAGGAGTTTTAGGTGTTGCTAATTGCATAATAAATTTGGTTGTAATTTCTACAAAAGTTTACTTGTAATGACAAAAGTTTCAATGTAATTATTTTCAATGTCATTTGTAACCATTTCATGTAATCAAGGATGCATGAAGTCAGATGAAAATTGCCACTGTGCAAGTCTTTTTGGTTCAGCAAAATCAAGATTGGTCGGCCGAAAATAAGTAGTAAAAAATGTGTTGTATAGAAAGTGGTAATATACTAATATATACTTTTTTTGTTTGTAGTATAAGTTTTGAAACTAAAAATATTATAGATTTTCTTTCAATGAGTTATCGTATGATATATATATAAACTATAAAGAAGTCAAATATAAGCTATAAAAATAAAATAAGAGACACTAAAAATAATGAGCGAGAGATGGAAATAATATGATTGATTTATTTTTATTATGTGTATAACTATTTTTAGTTTACTAAAAAAAACTCTTAACGTGCCTCATAATTGAACAACTACCAATACTTTTCTTAATGAGAATGCTAAAAAAAAAAATCAGAAGTACTCCATAACTTATTGATATTTAAAGAAGATCAAGAACCCCCATCCCTTCTGTTCCCATACAGAGCGCAATCGGGTGGCACCCTCCAAACAACCAGTTCTACGAAGTTAACTTTGGTGGGGCTATTTTTAGTAACATCAATGTAGGGGGAATTGGGTTGGTTATCCGAGACTATAATGGTTCTTGTTGGGTGTATTGCACCGCGTGGGTCCAGCCCACATTTTGGCTTAGCTCGTTAAATAAGCTTGTTGGAAAATTGCCAAGAAGTCAGCAAAGTTAATTGAGCCTGCCGGAGAAGCTTTCCAAAGAGAAGAATTGAAGTCATCAATATTTACAAAAGTCAAGTCAAGTTGGCTTGCATTTATTGTGAATTGATGTCAAGAGTGTGAAAGGAAGAAAAGAAGAAAAGAATGAAGAAATATAAAATAAGGCCATCGGCCATTTGGTGCAGGAATAGGGGCGGCAAAATTTAACATGATCAGCAAACAGACATGAAATTAACAGATTATGGATAGATATTTAATGGGTTTATATTATGGATCCGTTTGGATACAATTTATTATTGCTGAAAATTGATTTTTGTTAAAAATACTGTAGAAAAATAATTTTTAAATGTATGAATAGTACCGTAAGATCCATTTTTAATATTTTTTAATGTATAAATAGTGCATGAATAGTGCGTAAACAGTGCACACACTGTTCATAAACAGTACTTTTTGTCTCTCTAAGTCAACAAATGTGGGCCAAAAAAAAAAAAAAAGAAGGAGAAAACGCAACGCAGGAGAAACGCAACGCAACTTTTAGCTATATCCAAACCAATACTATATTCAGGTTGACACAAGTAATCTGTTTAATAAACGGGTTAGGTTAGTGTCCAACTTATGAAACTCACTTGACTTGTTTAATTAAATGATATTTTATCAATGTACCCTTCAAATCCTACGTATATATACTTATTATTAGTTGTCGTGATTTATTTTCTTTAACATATTATGTTTGATTATTTGTGATATTGAGATATATTTTAATTTTAAATGATTATTTGTGATGCATTACTCGTTAATTCTGAATTTTATATTAAAAAAATTATTTTTTTGATTTTTCATAATTTAGATCAATTTGGTTAATACTAAAATTTGTATCATAACAATCTTTATAGTGGATTTGGTGAGTTAGACTTGGCCTGGAGTGTTTTTCTCTGTTGGATTTTTCATTTTCCACTTCATGAATAAATCTCGTCTCAGTGTGCGTGTATATTTGTTCTTTATTGCTTTATACATTTCTATCCATATATTGAGCTTGAATATTGACTAATTAATTAGTTGATCGAATAATTGGTTAAATTATTATAATTGATTGTAAGTCGTATAGCGGTCTAACAACAATTTTTCATAGGTATCAGAGCATAGGTTCACTGTTATAGGATTAAGTTCCGCGCCATGGATAAAGTTCAGAGGCATTATGCTCATGATTGTGATAATGTAGTTCTAAACAGTTCTATTGATGGTCTTATAATTTTTGGTAACAATCTCTATTAGGGAATTAACGAAATCCAAGAAACGCTCTTAAGAAATCCCCAAGAATTTGAGCAAATGTGAACTTGAAAAAGAATCTTTAGGGTCCGTTTGGATACAACTTATTTTGCTGAAAACTGAAAACACTGTAGCAAAATAATTTTTAAATATGTGAAAAATTACTGTTCACTTTTTTTTACTGTTCATATGCCTTGGTGCATTGTTCATGTCCCATGAACAGTGCACCAGGCGCTAGTCTTAAAAAAAAAAAAAAGCTGAAAACGCGCAAACCTTACAAACGTGAACGTGAACGTGCTATCCAAACCTGGCTTTAATCGTAAAACTTGATGAATCCAAATAAGTTAGTTGAAAAATATAGAAGAATTCCTTGAATAAATTCAGGGGTGGCTCTATATAGAGTCCAGGGTGATTACATGACCTTGACTTGGAAAAAATAATTATTATTATGTTTAAATTTTAAAAAATTATGATTTTTTATCCTTAAAAAAACTTTGTGACCATCCTAAATTTTATTTAGGTCCAACATAATTAAACTTAGACAATATTTGGCAACAAGCTTGGTTGGAGACTAAGACTACAACTTTAATCAATATTTTTTTATTAGATGTGAATTTTACCAAATCCACAACTTAATTACATTTTTTTATTATATCTTTTATACTTGCAAATTTTCAAGAAGAGAAAAGATCAATAGTTATGTTGTCAATCAAATGTTTAAATTTCGAGTTTTTGTAATTTAAAATTATATATAAAAAATAAGTTTAGGGATTGAATAGTAAATAACGTCCGATTAGCATAAAATTGGACATGTGTTTTAAGAACATAGAGAACATGCAATTTAGTTATTAGATTTTCAAAATATGCAGCTATGCTACTTTGTTTAGTGACAGTTTGTAGCCTTAGGCTACAACTAAGTTTGTAACTAAACTTTGACCTTAAACTTTGGTCCGCTTAACAATATATTAGGTTTTTACAAATAAAAAGAAAAGGTCCAAGAAATTTTTTATTTAACTAAACTTTTGAAAAGATGTAGCTTGCAACATTAATAATGAAATTATCATGTTTTGATTTCAAAATAAGAAAATTCGTAGAAATAAATTGTAAGACTTTGTGTTTGCATGTGTGTGTGTTTTTTCTATATGTAAGGTTCTCTTTTTATTAAATTTTGTATAATTTAAATTTCTCAATGACCACCTTCAAAAAAATTCCTGGAGCTACTGGATGAATTAAAGGATCTTGAACGTGAGAGGACTTAGATGTGAAACTTGAAGAACCAACAAGTTGCTAGATGAAGTTAAGAGTGAGAATTACTTCCATAGGGTTAAGGTCAAGAGCTTGGAAGAAGAACTAGTTGATGAATGTAATGCCAAATTGAAAAAAGTATCTGGTTCTAAGATTGATGCAAAATTAGGGGTCTAAATAGCGATTTTTCAATTGTTATCAAAGTATAGGCTCATTATTTCAAAGATTAATATGGAGGTATCTCCTATGCGAATTTACAATTGGTATCAGAGCATAGGTTTACTGTTTTAGGATTAATATGGAGGCATCTCCTCTTTAAAAATGATTTTGGTACAACTTTCATTATTATTTCTTGATAAATTTTATTATTTGAATACATTCTATTTCATTCAATTTTTTATTTTTTATTTTTATGATTTACTCATTCAATTTTATTTCACTTTTTTAAAAACTATCAAATGAAGTGTTAATGGATTATTGTGAATTTATGATGCTAGTTTAGCTTTAGGGTATTTAGCTACTAAATAGGGACATTGCTTGTGTCCTGCTTTTGTGTGTATGACACGCAAGCTAAACCAAGTGAGGAGCTGCCATATAATTTATAAAGAAACTTCCATGGATGATGATTGTGTTTCGTTTAGATTGGTGACGGTGAGACATGTTGACAAGTACCCTCTCAATTTAACAAGTTCATAGAAGTTTCATTATTATTTCTCCTTAGATTCTATATTGTAATATAGAGAAGCTTTTAGCAAAAGCAACAGACCTGCATCAAAATAATTAAGTAATTCTCGGTTTAGGAGGAAAAGTAAAACATGAATTTCCATTACTCGATTACATTAAAAAATAGGAATAGAATCTCAAATTTAAATAAATAAAAAATAAAAAATAAAAAAAGAAAGAAGACGAAGAAGAAGATTGGAATGACACAACTTGCAAAAGTTGTATTCAAATTTGTATGAAACCGTAGATTCATGGAAACTATTTGTTGACTCTTGGCTTCAATTTGATATGAATGTGTATGCATGGAACATCATACAAATATTGGTGAGACTTTTTTAGCGCAATTTGAGGGGAATAGCACAGTGCCCACTTTATCATACAAATAGAACTTTTCAAATAATCAACAAATTCATGTTCAAAAAAAGCTGGTAATAGAAGTTGATTGAACATGACAAAGGTGTCCAGTACTGATTTGCCCAAATCAATTTTGGATACATGATTGTTTATAAGACAGGATTTTTTCTTATTTTTGTCATTGCCGTCACAAAGGACCTTATCTTCTTCAGTCAACTAGCTAGTGAAACTTCTCATAATTTTCTTAGTTTACACAGATCATTTGTCCTACTCTTAGTTACGTGTTTTAATTTCCTACCAATTTGTTATGGTTTTTAGTGCTAATGAGATGCCAAATTTTATATCTTGATTTTGAACTTACCAGTCTTGGTCAACTAGAACATATATAAATCTTCTTTCCTATATACTTCTTATCTTCTTTGAAATCCCAAATATTGCAATTGGACATTAGTGGAATAGCGCAGTGTCCACTTTGTCATACTAACTTTTCAAGTAGTCAACAAATTCATCTTGAGAAAGAGCTGGTATAAAATTGATTGAACTTGATAAAGTGGTCAATACTGATTTTTTTACTCAACAAATAATCATTCTTCCCTGTTTTACAGTGGTCCTTTTTAATCAATCAATCTTTTATGTGTGTACATAGCTTAATTATTGGATACAGGATTGCTTATAAGATAGGATTACCATTGCCGTGACTAAGAACCATACCTTCTTCAGTCAACTTTCAAGTGAAACTTCTCGTCATCTTCGCAGTTTGCACAGATCATTTGTCCAATTCTGAGTTACGCATTTTCCTCGTGTTGTGGGTGGCTCCAGGAATTTTTCAGGAAGGTGGTAATGAAACTTAAAGTTGAACAAAATTTAATGAGAAGAGAACTTCAATATATTGAGTTATTGATATTAAAAAAAAAAAAACACTCCTAAATATATGAAATTTTATAATTTTTTTTACGAGTTTTTATATCTTGAAATTGTTATATGTTGTTTCATTATCAGTTGTCATTTTGTATTGTCAATGTGAGTATCTGTGACTATTTTATTTTGTTAAATTTGTATAATATTTTATTTTTATGCCGTTGTCATTATCTATTTGTTATTTTTTTATAAAAATATTTTTAAATAAATGAAAAAACCTCAACTCATTGACACTGTATTAATAATTGGTCACACAGCCACACTTAGTGTCTACTTAATCAATTAATGTTTGAGCAATCACTAACTGCACTATTTTTTCCCTTGAATCACTAGCTTTATAACAAAAATTTATTATATCATGATAAAAATCCACACACTTAACAAATTCTCTACATTTCTTAATTATTAAATTATATAAAATTATATTATATTTATACTACACGCATACATTCACACAAATAACATTATAACAATAATAATAATAATAATAATAATAACAATGCATACAATTTGTAGATCCACCCCTATTGGGTCTAGTTGGGGAAATTATATAATCCTCTGGTGGACCACATCATCTGTCTACCGTTCTACTAAAAAACTTCCACTTGTTTAAAATTGCTGAGTCAGTAATCAGTTTCTATTTTAAAAAAATTTACAACTCAGCAATTTTAAACAGGTGTGAGTCTTTTAATGGAATGGTGGACTATGTGGAGCTTATAATTTCTCGTCTAGTTGGGTAACCAGATTCAGTGCTAAATTGCTAACTACTGACCGTGGCCAGAAGTTGCTAGCCTGGCAAATGTTCTAACGTTGCAGCCTGCAAATGATTTTGCACATTAATTTGGCAATTGCGTTGATGTGGCATTGTGTGAAATTGACACATAGCTTGAGTGGGCTTCTTTAACAACAATTCTTCAGGCTCTTTCTTAACATAATTTAATCAATTTTAAATTAAATAAAACATATTGAGAATTTAATTTGATCACAATAAATGTTATTCAAGAGCGAAAAGTTTTCAAGCATCCATTAAGGGAGAAAAAAAAAAACCAATTAATAATCTTTGAATTTCTTTTAGGGTAAATTACAAAGTTGGTCCTTATCCTTTACACTATATCTTAATTTGGTCCCTAACTTTTTAATTGTGTTAATTTAGTCCCTAACTTTTTAATGTTGTGTCAATTTGGTCATTGTCGTTATCTTTTGTATGAAAAAAGCTGATGTGTCAAATGAAATAAAAAAAATTGATTTTTCCATGCCATATCAACGGCTAACTATACCACATTAGATTAAAAAAAAAATTAAAATTAGTAATTCTAAAGTTAGTAATTCAGAAGTTTTTGTCCTCCGCTGGTCCACCCCCATCATCAACTTCACAAACGTCAGGAAATTTCGGAACACACATTGGGTTGATCACAAGAAGATGTGGAAATTATAAGATGGTGTGGATGGGTTTGCGGCTAGAGATAGGAGGTGCCAAAAAGCTGGTTGGGTAGCCGAACTTTATTACCCAGTAAGACAAGATGCAAAGTAGAGCAACAAGGTTGCCGATTGGCATTGTTTGCTGTTGGAGATTGGGCATAATGCTTCTGCAATGTAGTGATATTCCCTATTGTTTGTGATCTATATTTGTAAATGTCTATATGATTTGAATGAATTGATATTAGTATTGTCTAATGATTAATATTAACAGATTTGGAAAGTTGTTTTCAATTTTTTTTTATTTAAAATTCTAATCTTACTAGGTAATAGGTCTAGAGAAGGGAGATGGTCTTGGATTTATTTTCTTTGGAATCTTGGGTTGAATCAAAGCTTGCATCGATGGGTCTCTCATGCTTAGGTGATGGTGGCAATGTTGCAGAGAGAGGTGAGGTGAGGAAAAGAAGATGAGGAAATTACACAAATTAAGTGGCCTTTTTTTAAAACCGTAGGATTAGTAAATTGCCATGTGTCATTTAACATTTCAATTTGAGTTTTTATTTTTTATTTTTTTAATCTGACATGGCAGTATAGTTAGCGGTTGATGTGGCATGGAAAATTATTTTTTATTATTCTGTTTGACACCTCGGCTTTTCCCATTCAAAGGATAACGATAAGGACTAAATTAACCACAGTATTAAAACTATTAAGGACTAAATTGACATAATTAAAAGGTTAGGGACCAAATTGAGATATGTTGTAGAGGATAGGGATCAACTTTATAATTTACCCCCCTTTTTTTTTTCTTTTTTTTTAAAAGAAGAGTATAAATGCCATAATGCTACCACCACCAATTTATATTGGAATTTGGAAAGCATCGAGGAAGTCCTAGTTTGGGAAACTTCATTTAGGTTAAGCACCGAATTAAGCTAAAAATAAAAAATTAACGAAAATATATTCTTAAAAAAATCTTATGAGGGGCTCAAGTTTGACTCAAATTCTCTTAAAACCTATCTAAAATAAGGAAAAAAAAGCCTTATTCTACGAAACTATGGACTTTTATAAAAATGAATATAAAAACATTTATAAACAACAAAAAATTAACTATATATTCCTTACTATCTCAATAGGAATCAAGAAATACATTTTTATAAGTATAATTTTGCTTAAACCTGATATATATTAGAAAACTTGAAGTTCTTGTTAGGTTCTAAATGTTTAGAACAATTGGCAAATCGTGAACACAAACTTGTCTAGATATAGATCTTAGAGTCTATAGGTTTTATTAGACAATGCACAAGGTGATTAGAGTCAAGATTCAAGAACATACAAGCTGCAGGAAGAAGACTTCATATTCTGCCTGGTTCGATCAATCGAAGAACAGGCTCGATCGATCGAAAATCGTATCTGCAGAATTTTAAGTCGGCCCAAACAGCAACTTAAGCCCATTAAGGATTAGGGTTTCAGATCTACTTCTCCCACTATATAAAGGAAACCCTAAGCCACATTTTTGGAACTTTGGAAAGGGAGATTAGAGTGCCTCTTGTGCCTCCTTTTATTTTTTAAGGGTTTTGTATCCAAACCTCTCTAAGTCTTTGTTGCTCATATTGCTGTTTATGTGAATCTCTTGTAAGATCTTTGAGGAGCTTTCCTTCACATAAACTTAGGGTTTTCAAGATAGAGATTACTTCAACATCTTGATGATCAACAAGGTTGCTACCATTGAAGCTTAAAGAATATCAAGCGTGGGTGCTTGTAGCTGATTGAAGAATTCAAGAAAGAAGGAGTCCGTGGATTCGGAGCTTGCACGGGGTCGTGTCAGTAAGTTCTACTGGTAGGTAGCATTAGGAAGTCGAGCGGGGAGCTTGTAAGTCCTTTTGTATGAACTTCGATTCTTTCATAGTGAATTCTGTTTTGCCTTGAGGATCGGTGGGTAAAATCCTCCCCAGGTTTTTTACCGGTTTGGTTTTCCTGGGTGATCATATCTTGTGTTATTTATTATTCCGCTGCTTTATATTCTTGATATGATTGTTTGATTGTTTTAACCTAGAATTGCTTAATTTGACTAAGTAACAACTTGGCTAATTAACTAGGTTAATCTTATTGTTTTAAGGGGTCTAAATAACCAACAAGTAGTATCAGAGTGGGTAGCTCTTCTGTTGTAGATCTTTTGATCTAAGAGCTGATCCTTGACCCCTGTTGTCATGAATAATTTGAAGTGTCTTTCTGCTCATGCTTCTGCTAATTTTATTGATGCCTGTGATGTTTTGAATAAAAAGGACACTACTGTTTCTGTTGATTTTTTTGATGCTTTTGAAACTCTTCGTAAGGAATTATCTAAATCTTTGAAAATTGCTAAGAAATTTAAAGAAGAGTTAAAATTGACTAATCTTGAAAGAGAGGAATTGATTGTTAGATTAGATGAGTCTAATAAAAAGAATGAATTTTTGAGAAATCAAATTTCCTCTCAAGATGAGAAGATGAAAAGCTTGGAACAAGAGTTAGTTGAGTCTCAAACTAAACTTGAAAATTTGACTAGTACCAAGCCTGTTGTTGATGACAGAAGTGTTTTTGTTTCTCTTAAACCTAAAACTGAAAAAGTTTATATCCCTCCTTTCAAGAGGAATAATAAAGAGAAGACTTATTTTGCTAGGTTAGACAAAGGTAAAAGTTCTGATGTTGACGCTGAAGTTTCTAAACCTATGTCTAAACATGCTGCTAGTGTGCAAAAGAAATCTGTTTTTGTGCCTACCTGTCACTTTTGTGATGTTGTTGGTCATATTAGACCAAACTGTTCTTTGTTGAGGCAAAAACCTAAATCTGAGACTAGATTTGCTGTTAGGAATACTGATGTTCCTAAATTTGTTTATGTTTGCCACTTTTGTGGTGTTTGTGGTCACATTTGTCCTAATTGTCATAAGTTGAAACTTAAGCATTCTATATGTCAATCTAGGATATGTGATGATATTTCTCTTGCCAAAAGTCCAAATAAATTGTTTCATATTCTTTTGAAAAAGTTGAGCTTGTTGGCTTGTGAAATGAATTTGTAGGATTTCAGTCTCTCTCAGAAGTTTGGTATAATCTCTCAAATACACTCTGCTTCACATAGATTTTCACCTACAAAGTTGAAGACTCGTGCTAGATGGGTGAGAAAAGATTCTCCAAGGTGAGTGTTGCTAACTTGTCCCTGATTTAATACTTTCAATTATTTGTGGACATGTTTTGTTTTTGTTTTTGGTTGTTTTATTTTCTTTGATTGTTTTGTTTTTATTAAAAAAAAAATCCAAAAACATTGAAAAATTTCAAAAAGACAAAAATATTTTATTTTGTGTCTAGTTTTTCTTTTTGAGGATTACATGAATTATGATATCTCTCTCTTGATTTAGAACATGCTTGACATTGTGGAGAAACTTGAATAGTATGCTAAGCTATTTCTGATTTTGTGTGAGTATGTACTAGTTTGTACATGTACTCATGGGTTAATTAAGAAATTGATATTTCTTGTTTGTGTACCCTCTATAGCTTAGTTAAACACTGTCATGCATTGCATTTGCATTGTTCATTTAGCATAATATGTGTTTTTTGTGTTTTGTCATAAATTTTCTTTTAGAACCAAAAAGATTTTTGTGTTTTGTATTTCACATCTTGGATTTATAATCAAGGATTGACCATATTATCTTTACATAACAAGTTTATGTACCTTGTTTAGCTTTGATGAGCTTATTTATTGCACTTTACTAGTCTGAGCTTTGTAGTGTATGTTGTGTGGGAAAGATGGTTATAGTTTTTGATCACTTTGTCTTAATCTTGAAGCCACATGCCTTTGACTGTCGGACTTGAACTTTTTGAGAAAGGTATAAATAACCATCTCACCACTGTTCACTAGCCAATCATGAACACCTTAGTGCATATCATAAGATTTTGTGCTCGAGAAAGTGTAGCACATACACAAAAAGAACATAAGGTGTAGCCTCGATTAATTGCTTAATGCTTAAAATTGGTGTGTACTATTAGGCTTGATGCCATCTCACATAAATAAAATTGGTGTGTATTATTAGGCTTGATGCCATCTCACATAATTATGAGGCAAAAATACAAGAAACTTACATGATTGCAAGCTTATGTTCTAGGAGATGTGAGAGTTATATGATGTAACTCTTTAGGTGATAGTCTCTTTTAAATTCTGTGTGATGAATTTTGTAGACTTTGTGATTGATTGCTATTCACATATCACCTCACATGTATCTCAAGTTTTTGCTAGTTGCACACACTACACAAGTTACTCTTTGCTAAACTTGGTACATTTTATTGTGTGTGATCTTGTTGTGGCCATCCAAGATTAAAAGTTCCTTGATTTTAATGCAAAATGTGTTTAATGTTTGCACTTTGAGGACAAATTGATTGAAAATCTTGATTTTGGAAGATCTAGGTTGAATTCAATTATTTTTGAAAAACTTTTCGTCTCATACTCATGCATTTTTTTTATAAAACAATGTGCTTTAAGGAGTTTCTGCATTAAAATGCTCTGTTTTTCAAAAATCTGATTTTTCCAGACTTTCGATCGATCAAACCTGTTTTTCGATCAATCGAAATTGCGATTAAATTTTTTGGTTTGAGTCTGCCTGACTCGATTGATGTTCGATCGATTCTCGATCGATCGAAACTGAAAAATTTTCAGTTTCTTTGTTTTTGACCAAAATTTTTTTATGCATCATTTGTGTTTAGGATTCACATGCATTGCGTTGTTTTTGTATCCATCTTGCAGTTTTGCAGTCATATCTCTCATTGTTTTCACACAAAACATGCATACACTTTGCTACATTGGGTACTCAACTTGATTTAAAAATTGATTGATTAATTTTTGGATTTTGTACATTCTAGTATATGCTTTTTTTATGTGTGAACTGTAAAAAATATTTTTCTTAAGAGATATGATGGATAATCAATGTGCAAATATTTTCTCTACTCATGCAACTGTTTATGGGTCACATAGTGCCATGTTTGCATTCTATTGAAAGAGTGAATATTTTTTCTTCATGTTTATCCTCACCTTTGTTTTTAACTTTGGTCTTGCTGGTGAGGATGTTTCTGATCCTGTTGGTGATGCTGCTACTACTGCTGATTTTCCCCCACCTCCTTTATTTTTCCCAAAACTTGTTTTGTTTTTCCTATTTTTGATAGGGGGAGAAAGGTTTTTTTTAACCTGTGTTGTTCATAGGGGGAGCTATCTCTATTTCCTATAGAGTTGAATTGTTTTTATGTCTCCTTCTTTCTCTATTTTCTCTTATCCGTTGTTGCGTATGTTGACTGTTTACTCTTTGTATAAGTTGTCTTTGTCAATACGTGACAAAAAGGGGGAGAGATAGTTGATATGTGAGAATGTGTGGAAAATACAAGACTGTTATGTTTTAGGGGAGTTAACATTGTTCTTGATGTATCTAACTTAGGGGGAGAGTTAGTTTGCATATTTGTTGATTTATTGTTTTTCCGTCACACATGCAGTGATGCGTTTGTTGAGTGTTTCAAGAAATATACAGGTTGATTCAATTGGGCTGCTGTCTACACTTGCAACTGATGGATAGTAGTTAAGATTGGATTTGTTGTTATGAGCATTTTATTGTATTGGGTTGTTCTTGTATTTGAGCATTTCATTTTGTATGAAAGTTTTGTCACGAATTGCCAAAGGGGGAGTTTGTTAGATTCTAAATGTTTAGAACAATTGGCAAATCGTGAACACAAACTTGTCTAGATATAGATCTTAGAGTCTATATGTTTTATTAGACAATGCTCAAGGTGATTCAAGTCAAGATTCAAGAACATACAAGCTGCAGGAAGAAGACTTCATATTCTGCTTGGTTCGATCGATCGAAGAACAGGCTCGATCGATCGAAAATCGTATCTGCAGAATTTTAAGTCGGCCCAAATAGCAGCTTAAGGCCATTAAGGATTAGGGTTTCAGATCTACTTCTCCCACTATATAAAGGAAACCCTAAGCCACGTTTTTGGAACTTTGGAGAGGGAGATTAGAGTGCCTCTTGTGCCTCTTTTTATTTTTTAGGGTTTTGTACCCAAACCTCTCTAAGTCTTTGTTGCTCATATTGCTATTTATGCGAATCTCTTGTGAGATCTTTGAGGAGCTTTCCTTCACATAAACTTAGGGTTTTCAAGGTAGATATTATCTACATCTTGATGATCAACAAGGTTGCTGCCATTGAAGCTTAAAGAATATCAAGCGTGGGTGCTTGTAGCTGATTGAAGAATTCAAGAAAGAAGGAGTCCGTGGATTCGGAGCTTGCACGTGGTCGTGTCAGTAAGTTCTACTGGTAGGTAGCATTAGGAAGTCGAGCGGGGAGCTTGTAAGTCCTTTTGTATGAACTTCGATTCTTTCATAGTGAATTCAGTTTTGCCTTGAGGATCGGTGGGTAAAATCCTCCCCAGGTTTTTTACCGGTTTGGTTTTCCTGGGTGATCATATCTTGTGTTATTTATTATTCCGCTGCTTTATATTCTTGATATGATTGTTTGATTGTTTTAACCTAGAATTGCATAATTTGACTAAGTAACAACTTGGCTAATTAACTAGGCTACTCAATCTGGTTGTGTTTTAAGGGGTCTAAATTTCTAACAGTCCCTACATTTGACCATAAAGTTAATAATTTCAATCCTTGAGTACAAAATGATTGCAACTTTTATGATTGTCGAGGACTCTTACTCTGATTCTAGGATGACTTCTAACTCTTGGTTCAAACACCTTGCAGGCATACTTACATTGATTCTTGTAGGGCCTGTAGACGTAAAGGGATTAGGAGGCATGGTTAACTTATCTCCTTCTCCTTCCAACATTTGGACCACAACTTTCATTGAAGGACGATCCACTAGGTGCCACTGGATGCACCAGAGTCCCACAATTGCGAGTTTCTTTGCAATTTTAGCATCTCCATTATCCTCAACATAGACTCGTAGGTCTTCTTTTTGCTCTAACAAAAAGCTTGTTACGTAATTGAGAGAGAGAGAGAGATATATATATATATATATATTGTTTTCAATAAAAATGGCTTTATAATTTGATAGTTGGGTTAAAAGGACTTGAATCCTAAACATCTCCATTAAAAAGTTAAAAATAACAAAAAGTGTCAATTGAGTTATTTAACTCTTGAACCACCAGCTACTATCAAATCATCAAAAGAAATAAATAATTCATAAATTCATAAACTAAAATTAACTCAATTGTAAAAAAAAAAAAAAAAAAAAAAAAAATTCATTCTCAAATAAGAGACTTAAATTCGAATCTACTTACACCAAAACAAATTGATGTCTTTATTATGAACTTATAGTATCCATCATTGAAAAAAAAATTAGTTAATAAATTTATCTATAAATTCGGTTCATCTCAAGTTTGGGACTTTGGAAAAATATAAGGAAGTTTCATTTACTCAATCACGATAACGTTGTTTCAAGGGAAACGAAGATCTAGTATGAAATTCCACAAGGAGGAAAAAAAAAGAGAAGAAAAAGAGCTGGTATGAAATTGATTGAGCATGACAATTTGGCCAAAATGTTCCTCGTTACTTCGACATACTTTGAATTATCATGGGTTCCATAAAGTTCTAGTCAATGCTGTGCACATCATGGGATTTCGTAATATTTTAAGTTACAACGTATTTGTGGTTCTAGTCCAAAGCGAGTTTTTCTTTGCAAATTCATATAACTGGAAATATAGCTCACAGTATTTTTAAGGAAATTTGTTGCAAATGGATGGAATTGCAGAGCTACAGTTGATAGAGTAGTAGTATTTATTCAATTGGCCAAGCTACTTGTAGTTTATGATTGTAGGAGCTAGACGCATATGTGTTTTACTTAAGCTTATAAGGGGGAGTTAGCACACGTGTAATATTTAGTTAGGTCTTTTCCTATTTTCTCGCTCTCCTCTGATTCTATATATAAACACCAAAGGCTATGTATTTTACATTTAGTTTTTGATATACAATTGCATATAGAGATTCTCAAAGCTTTCTATGTGTGGTTCTTAATAAAATTGATAATTATATGAAAAATAATGTAACTTTGAGGCATGTTAAAAACTATTTCTTAAAAATTACAGTAAAATTGATAACTGTCCTACTCAAAGGAGTTTGTTATTCAATTATAAGTCCCCCAAAAAAAAAAAAAAAACTGATTTTCTTAGGCACACTTGCCCAATCGAGTGTTAGACAGATTTCAAGGAAACTGTTTTGTGTAATTAAAACCCAAATTTTGTTGTCTCACACATAATTTCGCCTAACATGATGAATCTTGCTCAATCAAGAATCCTTCTGCAGCACTCATACTCTTTCTTCTGAACTTGAACTTCAATGACTCAATGCAATTACAATTTAAATAAAATTAAAATATATGGAAACTTGCAATTACACTGAAACCATTTTGATTTTTGACATGGAAATTTGCCAATATTACAAATAGTTGAATGTAAAAAGAACTATTGCCAAGATTACAAACAGTTGAATGTAATAGATGAAGTCAAGTGTGAGAATTTCTTCCATAGGTTTAAGGTCAAGAGCTTGGAAGAAGAACTAGTTGAATGTAATGCCAAATTGAAAAAAGTATCTAGTGCCAAGATTGATGACAAATTAGGGGTCTAAATAGCAATTTTTCAATTGGTATCAAAGCATAGGTTCATTCTTTCAGATTAATATGGAAGCATCTCCTATAATGCTATTTTTCAATTGGTATTAGAGCATAGGTTTATTGTTATAGGATTAATTTGGAAGCATCTCCTTAAAAAACAATTTTGGTACAAGTTTTCTTATTATTTCTCATTAGATTTCATTACTTAAATACATTCCATTTTATTCCTTTCTCTTTTGTTCTTTTATGATTTACTCATTCTATTTTATTTCACTCTTTTAAGAACTTTCAAACGAACTGTTAGTGGATTAATGTGAATTTGTGATGCAAGTGTAGCTACGTGGAATTTAGCTACTAAACAGAGACACCGCTTGTGTCCTCTTTTTGTGTGCATAACACGCAACCTAAACCAAGTGAAGAGCTGCCACATAATTATAAAGAGACTTCCATGAAATTTCCATGGACCATAACTGTGTTTAGTTTTGGTTGGTGACGGTGGGTCATGTTGAAGCGCAAGTGCCCCCTCAATTTAGCAAGTTGATAGAGATAAATATATATATATATATATATATATGAATAGAATCTCAAATGTGAAAACAAGAAAGATAAGAATTACACTGCTTGCAAAAGTCGTATTTGTTGACTCATGGCTTCAATTTGATAGGAAGGTGCATGAAACATCACACAAATATCGGTGAGACTTTTTAGCGCATTTTTAGGGGAATAGCACAGTGCCCACTTCATCATACAAATTGAGCTTTTCAAATAGTCAACAAATTCATGTTCAAAAAGAGCAGGTATGAAATTGGTTGAACATTACAAAGTGGCCGGTACTGATTTTTATACTCAACAAATAATCATTCTCCCCTGTTTGTCCTTTCTAATCAATCTGTCTTTTGTGTGTGTGTGCATAAATTAATTATTGGACAGGATTTTTTTTTCTTTTTATCATTGCTGTCACTAAAGATAATATCTTCTTCCGTCAACTAGCTAGTGAAACTTCTCATCATCTTCGTAGTTGGACTTGGACAGAAACTAAGGCCAGTTTACACATCATTCGTCCTACTCTTAGTTACGCGTTTTCCTACCATTTTGTTTTGGTTATTAGTGCGAATGAGATGCCAGATTGTATATCTTGATTTTGAACATTTACTAGTCTTGGTCAACTAGAACATAAATCTTCATTCCTATGCATCTTATCTTCTTTGAAATCCAAATATTGCAATTCGACATTTAGTACTTGAATAGTTGCTGCAATCCAAGGTAATATGCAAGGGCGGAGCTATAGCAATGCTTAGGGGGGCCATGGCCCCCCCAAATTTTAAAAAATTCTTTTATATTATGTGTAAGTATTAAAAAATTTAAATATTTAGCTACAAAAATAGAATTTGGCCCCTCCAAATGTTTGAGTTAGTCCAATGATGCTCATAAAAATCAATAAAATTTTTCAATCGATCTAGTAATTAAACAAGGTAGTTTTTGTTTTCTCAAATTCTTTTTTTACATGTTTAATACTAAATTAGACAGCTTTTGTATACTCATTGTAACTTAAAAGATGATAAGTTCCCCTAAAAATTATCTTGCTAAGATACATATGTGAAAGTTGTTAATTTTACATACAATATGTATATTTTATAAATTATGACCAACTTTAGTATTAAAATATTAATGTTTATATATGTGTATGTGCATTTACAAATGTGAGTGATGATTTATCTTGACTTATAATTACTATATTAGTATCGAAATTTGGCCCCCCAAACAAAAAATCCTAGCTCCGCTAATATGGATAGAGTGAGAAATCTTATTATGAAGCATTTAGACACAAGATATGAACTAATAGACTATAAAAATAGAATCAACACAAATTATTTTGTAAAAATTAGTTGAATTGAAAAAATCAACCCTTGACGTCAAGGTAAATGATCAAAATCAACTCCTGGTCATTGAACTATCCAGTTTGGTTCATTTCATGCTCTAGATCAGACTGATCTAATTTGCAGTTTAGGTTGTGGGTTGGATCAGGTTGGATAACCCAATTCAATATTAATGTAGCAATTAGCTAGTAAACTACAAAGTTACGTGGTTATATTACTCAATTTTATCTCAAATGTTATAAATTTCCTTGGAATAAGTTAAAACACGCTTGAAATATATATATATATATATATATATATTTTTAAAATGTTTACTAATTGCAAAGTTACTTAAATAAATAACTTTTTGATGTGGCTTTTCAAACTAGGAGATATCATAATGGTAAAGTTATTGATTTTTTCCCTCTTTAATGGCAGGTACTGCCTTGAGGCATGCAAGGATACGTGAACTTTTGTTTTATTCCGGTTATCCTGTTATAATTTTAGAACTATTGTGGAGTTTGTAATATGTGGTCTTTTAATTTGATGTACGTGTGGTTGAAGACTTGCAGCACACATTGAAGGAGATTTGGACCCAGTTATATTTGAAACTAGATTTACAAGTTCGCATTTCTTTTATTCTAATAAGTGAAACAAAATTGCAAACAAAGGCATAACTTAGAGTTAGAATCTATGATCTGTGTAAACTAGCCGTAGTTCTACGCCAACTGTGAAGATGGTGAGATGTTTCACTTGCTAGTTGCTAATTGATTGAAGGAGATATGGTCCTCAATGACCGCAATGACCCCTAAAGTTTGAGATAATGTAAACCAGAAAAGCAAATATAAATATAAATATATATATATATATATATATCTTATAATAATTATGATAGGCACGTGTAAAAGAGACTAATTGATTAAAATTTAGAAAGGACCACCCTCCAAAATGGAAGAGTAAAATTATTTGATGACTAGAAAATTAAATCTGTACCAATGCGTAAGTCAAGAGTAGAACATATGATCCGTGTAAACTAGCACTAGTCCCACGCCAACTACGAAAATGGTGAGAAGTTTCACTTGCTAGTTGATTGAACAAGATATGGTCCTCGATAACCACAGGTGTGACCTTGACGTTTGAGATAATGAAACCAGAATAAAAATAATAATAATAATAATAACAACTGTGAAGATGGTGAGATGTTTCACTTGCTAATTGTTAATTAATTGAAGGAGATATGGTCCTTAGTGACCGCAATGACCTCTAAAGTTTGAGATAATGTAAACCAAAAAAAACTATCTTATAATAATTATGATAGGCAGGCACACGTAGAAGAGATTGATTGATTAGAATTTAGAAAGGACCACCATCCAGAGTGGAAGAGTAAAATTATTTGTTGACTAGAAAATTAAATCAGTACCAACGCGTATGTCAAGAGTAGAACATATGATTTGTGTAAACTGGCCCTAGTCCCACGCTAGCTACAAAGATGGTGAGAATAATAATTATGATAGGCACACATACAAGAGATTGATTGATTAGAATTTAGAAAGGACCACCCTCCAAAATGGAAGAGTAAAATTATTTTTTTGACTAGAAAATTAAATCAGTGCCAACGTGTAAGTCAAGAGTAGAACATATGATCTGTGTAAACTGGCCCTAGTCCCACGCCAACTACGAAGATGGCAAGAAGTTTCACTTACTAGTTGCTAGTTGATTGAAGGAGATATGGTCCTCGATAACCATATGTGTGACCTTGACATTTGAGATAATGAAACCAGAAAAAAAAAAAAAATAATAACAATAATAAATAAAACCCCCATCTTATTCTTAATTAAATATTCAATCATTATGATAAGCTCACACAAAAGGCTGATTGGTTATAATTTTAGAAAGGATCACAGAAGGCAACATGAATTGGTATGCACCACCCATCCCTTTTAGTTTTTGGTTTTGTCCAACCTTTCCCTACATATACCAAACTCTCTCATCCAATAATTTTAAGTGTGCCTTTCAAGTTTTAATATACATAATTGTTCCCTAAAAACAAGGGAAACAACGAGAGATTGTACTTTATCCATGATAGTATGGATTAAGGATAACACTCATGAAAAAGTTCCTAAACAAGTATACCTATTCTCTGATACCAATTGAAAATGTCAATTTAGACCCCAAATTATTTTGGTAGAAGATTAATTGCATTAATTTATAATTTACTCCAAACAAATTGCACAAAAGGGTATTTCAACCTCCGGAAATATCATCTTAAAAGCAACAATAAAAACTCACACTGATTTTGGTGATGAAGTGAAGGGGAAAACATGTTATAAAAATAAATAAATAAAAATGTCCTCAATCGTAAAAACATTACAAGGATCCAGCCTCTTGTAAAAGTCACTATAGAAAAAGCAGCATAAACAATAAAACCCCACACGGATTTAAGATTTTGGCGATAAAGTGAAGTGGAAAACAAATTACAAAAATAAATAAATAAATAAAAACTCCATCAATAGAAAAAACATTATAAGGATCCAGCCCCTTATAAAAGTCACTATAGAAAAAGCAGTTATAACTCAAAAAACCTTTACACAACTAGACTCTTTAGGGTAACTTCTATGAATGCCACATTTGCCTTCCCACCGCAGTGGCTCCAAAACCTTTTTAATCTTTCTGTACGAATCTCCTCCACTAATGAACCCTATATGCATCCTGAAACTCCAGTACTCCAAGGAACTTAAGGACTTACAACAGTGAACTTAGTGTAATAACAATCTCTATGGTTTCAAAGCACCCAATCAATTATAACTTCTGAATTACACCTTTTACTAGGTACAAGAAGAATTTTCCAGTTTTTGTCTCAAGATGAAAAGCTTCAAGATGTGAATAGATATATAGCTCTGGGCAGGACAACCTTTCTACTATCGAAAAGTAATGTAACATGTGTACTATTATGTCTTTAAGTTGCACTAGGAATTCAAAATCTACAAATCTCGCTCGAGTGAATGGGAACATCTCGCGAGTGTCTTAAGTTTATTATGTTTCTTGATTAATGATTGCATGATGAGTGAATCTTCTTTTAGCTACAGCAAACCTTTATGTCTTCAATTTTCTTAGAAGATTCGTTAAAGGACTTAAACAGTACTATGTAATCTAACTAAATTTATTTCGTTACAATAACAACCATGATTTGTAATATGGAATTTGGTAATATTTAAAACCAAAGAAAGAACTCTTAAATCCTTAAGGGGCTTGTTAAAGCCACAAGGAAATGTTTTCTGGCATCCACCGGAAAAATAAGATGAACGCTCTTTGAAATATTTATACACTAAATAGTCTGAATACCCTAAGGCTACAACCACTAATTTATATCACATCAGCGGTATGTAAAATAATTTATGAGTTTAGCATTTTTCATTTATAATAGAATTTCAATTTAGGCTAAAATAGGAAATTTTTCCCAAAAAAATTATTCTAAAACAAGTCTTAATCATATCATACCATATAAAGGGTCAATTTAGACTAAAATACTCTTAAAAACTCTCTAAAATAATGAGATAAAGCTTTATTCTACAAAATTCTGCACATTATAAAAATAAATTAATAAAGAGGTACTTTTTTATAAGCATCGCCTTGCTCATACAGTCGTACTTGATATAAGAAAACTTGAAGTCCCTAAAGTGAGTACAAGATTAATAATTATAATCCTTAAGTACACCATGATTGCAGCCCATATCATCATTGAGGTCCTTTATTTTAAGAATACTTACTCTAATTTAGGGATGACTTCTAAATCTAGATTTAGACGCCTTGCAGGCATACTTGCATTGATTCTTGTAGGGCTTGTAGAGGCAAAGGGATTTGGACACATTGTTAAGTTATCTCCATCACCCTCCAACATTTGAACCACAACTTTCATTGAAGGACAATCCATTGGGTGCCATTGGATGCACCATAGTCCCACAATTGCTAGTTTCATTGCAATTTTAGCATCTACATTATCCTCAACATAGACTCGTAAGTCTTCCTTTTTCTCTAACAAATTGTTCATCCATTCTGAAAATATATTTGGCTAGTGTTCTCCACTGTTACACCAACATTTTTCTTGCCTCCAACCATCTCAAGCAACAATATTCCAAAACTGTAAACATCTAATTTGTAAGACACATTCCCAAAGTTCCTAGAGAACACTTCGGGAGCAATGTAACCTATGGTCCCCCTAGTTGTGGTCATGGACACCACACTCTGATCCTTTGCACACAACTTGGCTAGACCAAAATCAGAAATTTTTGGATTGAAATTTTCGTCTAGCAAAATATTATAAGGTTTGATATCAAAATGGAGAATTCGTTGATCACATCCTTGGTGAAGATGTTCAATTCCTTTTGCTATGCCAAGAGCAATGTCTCGTAGTTTTTTCCAACCAAGGAAATGGTTAGAATCTACTGACGAAATAAACTACTCTAGTGAATCATTTGGTAAGAACTCATAAACTAATGCCCTTCTAAATCAATTAGCATAGAAGCCAACCAAACGAACCACATTAACATGGTGGATTCTACCCATTGTTCCCACTTCATTTATGAATTCTTCCCCATTACCCTTGGAACTGTTCAGGATCTTCACGGCAACATGGATTTCATTTGAAAGCTTTCCTTTGAACACTGTTCCATAGGCTCCTTGACCTAACTTCTCAGTAAATTGATTTGTAATCCTTTTAACATCGTTGTATGCGTACCTTGTGGGCTTGAGAGCTTTGTAATCATCTAAAAACTTTTCAATTCTTGCTTGATTCTCTTTTTATGATTTGTCATAGTGATAGACACAGTAGATTGCATAAACCACTAGTGCCAAAAGAAATGACCCCAAGATGGAAACTGCATGTTAAACATTTGTGAGTCAAGAAAACAAAAACAAAACAAACAAAAAACAATTATTGTTAAATTTCAAATGGTCAACAGGCAACTCACCAAGAATCATGATCTTTGTTGATTTACCTGTAAAAATAACATAATTAGCTTCTAATTGCACCTATATGAAAATAAAAGATAATTGTGTGTATTTATAACACTAATAGTAAGAAAGATATATTAACAAGTTAGGTTATATTGCATTCAAACTGAAATTACACTTAGTGTGTAGAACACTAATGAATGTTTAGACCCCCAATTTCAAATATAACCAACACAAGGTTATACTCAAACAATAAATGCTTATACTCAAACAATAAATGTGCAGAATAATAAGTACAAGCAAAAACCCAAACAAATAAACAACTCTACACCATAATTAATCACAACGCAGCAGCAATTAAAAGGCAAGAGTAAGGGTTAGAGAGACGCAAATACAAAGATAACATCGGCACGTGTTATCGAAGAGGAAACCGAAGAATTCGGCGAAAAACCTCTCTGCCACGCTCCAAGCAGTGAAATGATCCACTAAAGAATAAAGTTGGGATACACGAATAACAGTAGACCCTCCAAGCCTAATCTACCCAATACACCTAAGCGCTCCAAGCTTCTTACTCCAACAAGGTTAAGCCTAACCATGTCTTCTTTAGCTTTCCGGGTCCCGCAATAAGCCCATTGCATCAACCAAGTGAATTGGTCATCTCTGAACTGCTTCCCAAGCACCGAAATACCTCCTCACTGATTTGGGTATGGTGAGATAAGGAGTTGGCTAATGAACCTCTCAAGGGTATGTCAATGGAAAAGATGAAAAGTATAAGATTGTGGATAAGTCAATCTTGGTTTTCTTTAAGGTTTTTCTCTCAAAATTCTCTCTGGAAACTCTCTACATTTCATGGGTATAAGGGTATTTATAGTAGGGTACGTGAGAAATGTGAAAAATCATTTTTTTTTTTTGCAAAACAGGGCATTCTGGTGACTCAGTCTTGCGAGTGGGATAAGTAGCAAGTTTGAGTCACGAGATAACTGCCAGGCCAGACTATACTTTTTGTCCTGTAGTGCTCCAGCTATCATGATCCTTCAGCTTCCTACATGCTTCACACGTGTGACATTTTGGCGAGTTGCCAATCGCAAGTCACTCGTGAGATCCAGTCGCAAGAAACCTCTTGAATGCTCACACATTTGAATTTCTTCACACTCTCTCACACACAACCCTTACATAATTCCCACTTAAATATAGGGTATCTAATTGTTGAATTACATGCAAATTTGGCACGGAATAAAGCCAACACATGATTGAATAAATTCAACCTTACAATCTCCCCCTTTGGCTATTCCGTGACAAAACTCTAAAACAGACTTTAGACTTAAAATGTGAGTTGGGAACAGTTGCCAAAACTCACTCACACCTAACTCTAGATTCTGTGAAGCTCTTGAACCATACGGATCAGTTTTCCTGAAAACAATAACACAAGACAATCATTGTAAGCAGAAATCTTGAAATGCTTATGAAGCATGCACAATGTGATCAAGCAATAAAGAATATAACAATAAGGCATGGCTTGACCAAACAAGAACAGTCACTATAAATTGTGACCACAATGATCATTCACACAATGAATGAACATCTGGACATGCAAGCTAATAAGTTCAATGCAAAGTATTATTTGCATGTCCAACACTAACACGATGCAATTAGAATTTGGAGTCTTAATTTAATTAGGAATAGGAATCTGACTAACAAGTGATTTGGTTCTTTTTTTTTTTAGCAAAATTTTTTATGTGCCAAAGAATGGGCTAGGTTTTAAGACTAAATTGCTATGTATTTTTTGTCAAATATCTTTGGGGGGGGGGGGGGGGGGGTGTGGGGGGGCGGTTCTTGCTATTTTTTTTAGTACTATAATTCTAGGAATTTTTCAAAACTCAGTGGGGGCTATGGCCCCCCTGGCTTTGCCTATGGTTAGTAGTGCAAATGAGATGTCAGATTTTACATCTTGTTTTTGAACATTTACTATTCTTGGTCAACTAGAACATAAACCTTCTTTCCTATACTTCTTATCTTCTTTGAAATCCAAATATTGCAATTTGACATTAGCACTTGAATAGTTGCTGCCATCTAAGGTAACATGGATAGCGTGAGAAATCTTATTATGAAGCATTTGGACACAAAATATGAATTAATAGACTATAAAAATAGAATCAACACAAAATATTGTGTAAAAATTAGTTGAATTGAAAAAAATTAACCCTTGAAGTCGAATTATCAAAATCAAGTCCTGGTCATTGATGAACAATCCAGATTGGTTCATTTTGTGCTCTAGATCAAATTGATCCAATTTGCAGTGTAGGTTGTGGGTTGGATCGGGTTGGGTAACCCAATTCAATGCTAACATAGCAAGAAGTTTTTGACTTGGCAGGATGCTAATGTTGCAAATGATTTCCAAAAAAAAAAAAAAACTTTACTTATTTCGATCTACTTTATCGCGGGTTCACTGAAATCTGTCGATACAATTAGCAAACTACAAAGTAGCGTGGTTATATTACTCAATTTTATCTCAAAGGTTATTAATTGCCTTGAAATAATTTAAAACCCGCTTGAAATAAATATATTAAAAAAAAGGTCACTAATTGCAAAGTTACTGAAATAAATAACTTTTTGATGTGGCTTTACAAAACTATGAGATATCATAGTGGTTAAGTTACTTATTTTTTCCCTTTGTTATTTCATTTTGATCTATTGTGAAGTCTGTAATATGTGGCCTTTTGATGTATGTGTGGTTGTAGTACACATTGAAAGAGATTGGGCCCGGTTATATAATATTGTGTTTTGATATAATATAGATTTTGTAATATGTAGTTCTTTAAGGTTAAAGTATAGGTGCATGGTTGTGGTTTTTTTTTATTATTTTTTTTTATCAAGGGTTGTAATTTTAAATCTTTTGACCCTCGGTTATTTTTACCTTTTTCAAGGGTTGGTGATCCTCAGTAAAGATAAAACACTTGTTCTAAGGTACACGAAAGATGTCAAAATTTTGTTTTTGGTGGTGTATGCTTCGAAGGTCATCAAGGGTCATACAAACTTTTAAAATAATATATATATATATATATATATTTGTGAATTTTTCTTATGTTTTTCAAGCGTTTTGAGTCTTTTGACCCTTCAAAAAAAAGCCAACTTTTTTTGTAGTGGATGTTGCACATTAACTTGGCACTTTGAGAAGGTGAAATGTGGTGTTTGGCACGCGGCTTGAGCAGGCTTCTTCCGACAGCAATTCCTCAAGCTCTTCTTCTTTACAAAATTTAACTCATTTTACATCAAATAGTATATATTAAGAATTTAATTTGATTACAAGCAAATTTAATGGAATGAGAAAAGAGTCCTCCAGCATCCATCGGAAAAAACCAATAAACACTCTTTGAAATCTTTTATTACTAAATAGTATGAATGCCTAAAGGCTATGACCGCTCATTTATATTGGAAATCACCAAGGAAGTCCTAGTGCAACTACGAAACTTCATTGCTCAAAATTAGGCTAAAAATAAGAAATTTTGCCAAAAAAAAAATTCTAAAACAAATCTTAATTTATACCATTCCATGTAAGGGCTCAATTTTAACTAAAATACTCTTAAAAATTCTCTAAAATAAGGAAATATAGCCTTATTCTAAAAAATTGTGAAAATTAAAAAATAAAATAAAATATAAAGATTTAATAAACATAAAAAATTAAACCTTGTATTCTTTCCTGCCTCAACAAGAAATTAAGAAATACTTTTTTTATAAGCATCATCTTCCTTATACTTCATATAAAAAAACTTGAAGTCTCTACATTGACCATAAGATTAATAATTTCAATCTTTGAGTACAACATGATTGCAACTCTTATGATTATCTAGGAGTCCTACTTTATATCCTTACTCTGATTCGAGGATGACTTCTAACTCTTGGTTTAGACGCCTTGAAAGCATACTTACATTGATTCTTGTAGGGCTTGTAGACGCAAAGGGATTAGGAGGCATGGTTAACTTATCTCCTTCTCCCTCCAGCATTGGGACCACAACTTTCATTGAAGGACGATCCACTGGGTGCCATTGGATGCACCAGAGTCCCACAATTGCGAGTTTCTTCGCAATTTTAGCATCTCCATTATCCTCAACATAGACTTGTAGGTCATCTTTTTGCTCTAACAAATTGTAGATCCATTCTGGGAAATATATTTGGCTAGTGTTCTCCACGGTTACATCAACATTTTTCCTACCTCCAACCATTTCAAGCAACAATATTCCAAAACTGTAAACATCTGATTTGTAAGACACACTCCCAAAGTTTCTAGAGAACACTTCGGGTGCAATGTAACCCATGGTCCCCCTAGCCGTGGTCATGGACACTGCACTTTGATCTTTTGCACATAACTTGGCTAGACCAAAATCAGAAATTTTTGGATTGAAATTTTCGTCTAGCAAAATATTATGAGGTTTGATATCAAAATGGAGGATTCGTTGATCACATCCTTGGTGAAGATATTCAATTCCTTTTGCTATGCCGAGAGCAATGTCTTGTAGCTTTTCCCAACCAAGGAAACGATTAGAATCTACTGAGGAAATAAACTTCTCTAGTGAATCATTTGGTAAGAACTCATAAACTAGAGCTCTTCTAAATCCATCAGCACAGAAGCCAACCAAACGAACCACATTAACATGGTGGATTCTACCCATTGTTCCCACTTCATTTATGAATTCTTCTCCATTTCCCTTGGAACTGCTCAAGACCTTCACAGCAACATGGATTTCATTTGAAAACTTTCCTTTGTACACTATTCCATAGGCTCCTTGTCCTAACTTCTCAGTAAATTGATTTGTAATTCTTTTAACATCGTTATATGAGTACCTTGTGGGCTTGAGAGCTTTGTAATCCTCCAAAAACTTTTCAATCCTAGCCTGATTTTCTTTTTCAGTTTTGTCATAACGATAGACACAATAGAGTGCATAGACTACTAATGCCAAAAGAAATGACCCCAAGATGGAAACTGCATGTCAAATATTAATGAGTCAAGAAAATAAAAAGTAATTTACACTGAATTTTCGAATGGCCAATGGAAAACTCACCAGTGATCACTATTTTTCTTGATCTACCTGTAAAATATTTTAACATGATCAGCTTCTAATTACACTTATCATAAAACAAAATATAATTGTGTGTAAAATTTTATCACTATGAAAAAGTTTGACTATAAACTTTGTTGTAGCTTAAGGCTATATTTCACTCAATATCTTTTTATTGAATATAACTTTTGACAAATCTACCATTAGATTGCATTTTATTCTTATATTACTTGCAAAATTTCTAGAAGATCAAAGATTAATTGCGATGTCATCAATCAATTGTTTAAATTGCAAGTTTTTATAGTCTAAAATTATGCATAAAAAATAAACTTATGGATCATATAGTAAATAACATTTGATTAACACAAAATTTGATATGTGTGTTAAAAACGTAAAAAACATACAATCTAACAGTTAGATTTTCAAAATATATGGCAATGTTAATTTTTTAAAAGGAAGTTGTGGCCAAACTTTGTCCTTGTCACTGTTTTTTTATACAAGATAGAAATTCTATTATAACTTAATCTAAGTGTATATGTGTGTGAAACTCTTTCCTAGAGATTTAAATCCCAGCCCTTACCCCCCACACCTCACAAGTACTTATACTTGTGAAGTGACCATTGCATTAAGAGTGTGCGGTAGTCTTATCACCATTAGCAGAATGATAATTAGGCAATTAATCTTTACATCAATGTGATAGTCTTTTCTCTTATATAAATAATGGATTTCACCATGATTTTAATTAGTAGGATAAGTTATTATGTGAGATGAGAAAGTACTAATTACCACACTTATGCTAATATTTTAAGGTAAATTTTGTATTGATACCGTGAGGTTTAGTTTTAACTGATGAGCTACCTGCCTATTCAAGGATTTTTGAAACATGAGTAATTTTTTAGTACCATGAAAGTAGAATTTATACGGCCTTTATTATGTAATAGTTAGTATTACTAATTAAATTTATAATAAGATACACAATTTATATATATGAAAGAAGCAAGAATTAGGTCGCTCTACGGTCTACTCTAACAGTATCTAATCATTTTTCTTCTGACACTAGCCGACTTCTATTCTTAGGTTATTCTTCTGTTTCAAAGGGCTACTTGTGCTTTGATCCAATTGCAAACTCTATGTATCTATCTAGACATGTTTTGTTTAATGAGTCAAAATTCCCTTTTCCTACACTCACTCCTACTCCACAATCACCTGTCACTTCTAAATCTTCTCCCATTTGGTTATCCAATTTCCTGTTCTTGCATTCTCTTAATCAACCTTCTATTCTAGGGCCTCCTCCACATTCTGCCTCTTCTGCCACATCCTCTATCCCTTCCTCCCTTGATCACTCTTTTCACAGTGATAACTCCCCAAGTCTTTCCCATACTCCCTCATATCATAATACTCCTCCAGCTCACTCTCCTTCACTAGTTGCTTCTGCTCCTTCTAGTCCTCCACCTTCCATACCCAATGTTCCTGTTAACCTTCATCCTATGCAAACTAGGTCCAAGAATGGTATATCCAAGCCTAAACTCTGCTATAAAGCTACCCTTGACTACAACTTCACAAAACCTTCCACTTTCAAAATAGCCTCTTCCTATCCAAATTGGTGCAAGGCCATGGATGCTGAGTTTGATGCATTGCAGAAGCAGCAAACTTGGGTGCTTGTTCCTCCTTCTCCCCATTTTAATCTGGTAGGGTGCAAATGGGTCTATAAATTGAAACTTAACAGTGATGGTTCCATTGCTCGATATAAAGCTAGGCTGGTTGCCAAAGAATTTCATCAGCAGCCTGGAATTGATTTCACTGAGACCTTTAGTCCAGTTGTTAAACCAGCTACTGTCAGGTTGGTCTTGGCAATTGCAGTTAGTTTAAACTGGTCCATTAGGCAATTGGATGTTTCTAATGCATTTCTCCATGGCTATCTCAAGGAGGAAGTTTATATGCAGCAACCACAGGGTTATGTTGATCAGTCTAGACCTCTTTATGTTTGCAAATTGCTCAAGTCCCTTTATGGATTAAAGCAGGCTCCAAGGGCATGGTTTGAGAGGTTCACTTCTTAGTTACTTCATCTTGGTTTTGTGGCTTCTTTGGCAGACTCATCACTCTTTGTTTATCACTCAGGCTCTATCATTCTCTATCTGCTTTTGTATGTTGATGATAACATCATCACTGGCAATGCTCCAACTCAGATTGCCAATCTTATCTCAACTCTCAGTGCTACTTTTGATCTCAAGGACCTTGGCCCTCTCAGTTACTTTCTGGGCATTCAAATTTCTCCTACCAAGTATGGTCTTACCTTGTCACAGACCAAGTATGCATCTGATGTTCTTCATCGGTTTAACATGCATAATTCCAAGCCTACTAAAACACCATGTTGTCCTACTGCTAGACTTACCCTTGATTCTGGTTTTCGCCTCTCTGATCCTTCTACATATAGAAGCATGGTTGGTGCTCTTCAATATCTCACCTTTACTAGACCTGATTTGGCCTTCAGTGTTCATCAATTATGTCAGTTCATGCAATTTCCTACCACTACTCATCTGGAGGCTGCCAAGAGAGTTCTACGATATGTGAGGGGTACACTTTCCCATGGGATTTATTTTTCTCGAGGACCTCTTACTTTCACTGCCTTCACAGATGCTGATTGGGCTGGTGATCCCTTTGATAGGAAATCAACTACTGGGTTTATGGTGTTTCTAGGTCCTAATCCTATTTCTTGGTCTTCCAAGAAACAAACTACAGTTTCCAGATCTTCCACAGAGGCAGAATATCGAGCACTTGCCACCACTGCTGCTGAACTCTCATGGCTTAGGCAATTATTTCGTGATCTGCTTCTGTTTCTCCATCATGTTCCAGTTCTATGGTGTGACAATGTGTCTGCCATTGCACTTGCTTCAAATCCAGTTTTTCATGCTAGGACCAAGCATGTTGGAGTCGATTTTCATTTTGTCAGAGAACGAGTTCTTCACAAGGATCTCGCCATTTCCTTTATTTCTGGCAAGGATAATCTTGCTGACATATTTACTAAACCCTTGCCTGGTCCTTTGTTTCTCTTCTTTCGTGACAAACTCATGCCTCGTGCCTCCCCCATTCGTTTGAGAGGGGATGATAAAGATGGAGAAACAGAGCACACTTGCAGTCCAAAGAAGGAAGACAATTAAACAGTTCCCACGTAATGAGTCCACACACGTGCAAGAGATTTAAACTAAACTGTGTCGTTTCTGTATGGAGGAGAGTTAGTTATGACACGTGTAGTTCTGGTATAGCACGAGTCAGTTGAAGATCCAAACAGCTCAAGCTCCAGCTGCTGTGGCGGGAAAGTTTGTTAGAGTTAGTTAGTGCTGTTAGAAAGATCTAGATTCTATCTATTTTCTATAAATGCTTATATATAGGAGATGGATGTATAATATTAATTCATTGAGTGAATAACTAGAATAGTTTTTCCTCTCAGAGTTCTCTTCAATTCTCTCTCTCTGTTTCTCTCTTCGTTCTCTCTTCTCTTCTCTGTTTCTTTCATACATTCTGTTACTGTGTGTGTTTGAATCAAAGATCAATGTGATCAGATTTGTGAAACTTGTTTGTTTCTTCCAAACAAATAGTAGAAACAGTTATTTCAACCGCTAATAATATCATCTTAAAAGCAACAACAAGCAATATAAACAGTAATACCTCACACAAATTTTGGTGACGAGAAGTGAAGTGAAAATACCAATAAATAAATAAAACCATTCTTCCGTGAGGAGGAAAAAAAGAAGAGAAAAAGAAAAAGGAAAAAAGAGCTGGTATGAAATTGATTGAACATTACAAGGGGGCCATTACGTTCCTTATTCCTTTGTCATACGATTCACACCTTAAATTATCGTGGACTTTGTGAAGTCTAGTGATACTATGCACATCATGGGACCTAGTGAGATTTTAAGGTACCACGTATTGTTAAGGAAATTGATAATTATTTGAAAAAGAATGTAACTTTGACAAATGTTAAAAACTATTTCTTTAAATTGATAATTGTCATGGTCAAAGGAGTTTGTTATCCAAATAATTTTTCTTTTTGTAAAATCACACACTCATGTTCAAGTACACCACACACGCTAACATACTCTAAAATGTACATAAATTTTCTAAGATAAAAAGCTTTCTAGAAAACATATGTCCGTAAATTTTCAAAATTACTTTATATTTTCAGAAGACTTTGTAAACTTTCAAGATGAAACCAGTCTTAAAACACAAATTCAAACCCCTTCTCACGTAAACAATCTATACAAAATATTTTAACAATTATTACCTATTTTAAAAATAAATAATAAAAAAACTTAATTAGCCAATGCAGTTGAAGTAGAACATATAGGATAATTATTTCATTCTTTTTATGGCTCCTATGTATCCTTTTTTCAGTTGCTGAAATTTTGCCCTAGATAACTAGGGCATATACAGAGCACTTATAATTTAGCTAGGTATAAAAATTAACAACCAATTTGATAGTACCGACGGGTGTCCAATTGCAATATTCAGAGTATAAAGAAGATATATAAGGTGTATGGGACAGAAGATTTATGTTCTACTTTACCAAGACTAGTAAATTTTTTAAAACTAGATTTACAAGTTCGCATTTCTTTTATTCTAATAAGTGAAACAAAATTGCAAACAAAGGCATAACTTAGAGTTAAAATGGTTTTGCAAATGCAAGAGAACACATCAAGGAAAAAAAAGATAGCAATTAGCAAGATTTAAATTCATTCATGCATATTTCTCAAAAAAAAAAAATAAATAAATAAATAAAATCATTCATGCATAAAATTTATTGATAATGTTTCTACTAAGTCCATTTAGAAATCTCGTCTTAACATTCAAGTAACCATTTGTGTGTATTTTAATGGTATCACCTATTAAATGATTTAAACAAGTCATATGACAATTATACAAATCATGTGATATTATTATTATTATTATTATGAATACATATTACATAGATCATATGATTAAAAAATATATATAAATGATCATTTGAATTGTTACATAAAACCTCTCATTTCTATCTCAAAAAAAAAAAAAAAAAAAAAAATAACACTCTCATTTGAACTAGTTTGACTGAATTGTTACATACATGTTATCAATCATTTTAAGTCTTTCTATTTATCTTTTAAGTCAAAAGAATTGTTACTTTGGAAATATATAACGTATTCAATTAATCATAAGAATGTTTGCCTAATTATTTAAACCACACTGAAGACTAACTATAAAGAGTATCGTTTGGCTAAATGGTCAAATAAGTGACATAACTATCAATACCTGATTCTTAAAAACTATCAATACCCAACATTAATTGGGCTATGGTGTCAACCACTCTAGAGGATATATAAATAGTTTACATTTTAAATAACCTATGCTTCTAAATCCAAATTAGAGGAATAAGGAGTGTATTTATGGAAAACCATAGGAGAAATCGGAGCATTATTCACTGTGGGATATTTTTCATAAACACAAAGCCAGTTATTGCTCCACGATATATAGAGAATCGACACATCACCTAAAATAGGCTATAGAGCAACAAAAGGATGCCTCTTTATCTAAAGCCAGTTTCACTCATACCATTGACTCACACTTTGTTCCAAAATGGTTTTCATAGTAATTTTAACAGAATCAGTTGTTGGGGTACATAGGGTTAAGTCACAAGAGCCTAGACATGCTTAGAAGGAATAATGATATTAAGCCATGATTCTTAAGTGATTAAAACATCTATAAGTACTTTGATCTACCACGTAGAGTGCAATCTAATGTAAGGTTTGATCTAGTACATGCATTTATGCTAAGACATCCATTGTCTAATCACCAAAGAGACCCATATAACTAGAGGAGCTAAGACATTTGTATTTGGTTGTACAAACTTTGTTACTGGTGCTGCAAAGACAATAAAATTGGATCAAGTCTTTTCGGTGTCAACCTGGATACATATATTAAACCAAAAAAAAAAAAAAAAACTCAGTTCCAAACATGCAAGAAAACAATCTCCAAAGCTGGACCTGCTGCCTTCCCTTACCACAAAGGGCATAACGCTCTATTCGGGTCTAACCATTTATGGTTAGACCCGAATTCATTTTGTCTATCCATGATTTGAATAGTATTACTTACCCAGTTGAGATTTGTTCTGTTTGTAATTACTCCTTATTCATTTAAGTTGATAAACTTATTCAATAGGAAAAAACCTAAGCACAGTTCATGTTGTACCTCCTAAATTTTGCCCTATCCAATATATTAAGAGAATGCACATGATTATGAGTTGAGACTTAATATTTATACTATTCATACTTGCAAAATTAACCTAAGCATAATTTTTATTATATTATTCATACTTGCAAATTTTCAAAAAATAAAAACCCCAATCCAATCACAGATATCCAAAAACCAACACAATCACAGATATCCAAACCCACGATTCATTCAGTAGCCATGCCCCAAACTCCATTTTTTCAAATCCTAACAACTAAAAGAAACCCCAATCCCTAAATCAAACAAAAAAGGGCTTAGACAGAGGGTTTGGGGTTTGGTTTTTGAGCGAAGAAAGAGAGCCACCAACAGCAACACCAATGACCCACCCCAGCCATGACGACACCGCAACCAAGACATGACCATCCTAACAACCCAAAATCTCAGATCGACCACAACAACCCTTCTCCTTCAAACCCAGACCCAAGGCAGCTGTGCTCCTCCTCCACAAATCAAAACCCAAACCCATACAGCCATTCTTGTGCTCCTCCACTATCCCCACTCTGACCCAAAGCTACCACCAATCTAAACCAGAGTAAGAGATGAGACAGACAAAGATAGAACAAAGAGATAAAGAGACAAAGAGACGGAGAGGAGAGAGAGAGAGCTTGAGAAATTAGACTCACCAAGATATATCGGGCTTCAGATCGATGGAGGCTGACGGCGGCGTTCGATGATAGCGAAGGGATCTACAGCATCGAAACGACGCCGCTGGTTTGGAAGAGAGGGTCGGAGGGAGGGATCTGGTGGAGGTCGGCGGAGATTGTGGTGGAGGAGACGACGGAACCGAAGGAAGATCGGCTGAGTGTGATGGGTTGCGATGTATCGGGCCTCAGATCATGGAGGGGCTGTGTGTGATGGCTAGGAGCTATGTGTGACCATGGTGCTTTTTAACTTTTAGTACTTAAGCTTTAAAATAAAAAATAAATAAAAAACGCAGGTCCTTAGGCCGCGATTTTAAACGGGGCCATAGCTAAGGGGCTTGGGCCGCGTTTAAAAACGCGGCATTAGACCCATTCTATGGCCCCGTTTTTAAAACGGGGCTTTAGCCCATCTGGGGCCGCGTTTTAATAAACGCGGCCCAAAAAACCGCGGCCTAATGGGCCCGCATTTTGTAGTGACATCAGCGGTATGTAAAATAATTTATGAGTTTAGCATTTTTCATTTATAATAGAATTTCAATTTAGGCTAAAATAGGAAATTTTTCCCAAAAAAATTATTCTAAAACAAGTCTTAATCATATCATACCATATAAAGGGTCAATTTAGACTAAAATACTCTTAAAAACTCTCTAAAATAATGAGATAAAGCTTTATTCTACAAAATTCTGCACATTATAAAAATAAATTAATAAAGAGGTACTTTTTTATAAGCATCGCCTTGCTCATACAGTCATACTTGATATAAGAAAACTTTTGAAGTCCCTAAAGTGAGTACAAGATTAATAATTATAATCCTTAAGTACACCATGATTGCAGCCCATATCATCATTGAGGTCCTCTATTTTAAGAATACTTACTCTAATTTAGGGATGACTTCTAAATCTAGATTTAGACGCCTTGCAGGCGTACTTGCATTGATTCTTGTAGGGTCTATAGAGGCAAAGGGATTTGGAGGCATTTTTAAGTTATCTCCATCACCCTCCAACATTTGAACCCCAACTTTCATGGAAAGACGATCCATTGGATGCCATTGGATGCACTAGAGTCCCACAATCGCTAGTTTCTTTGCAATTTTAGCATCTCCATTATCCTCAACATAGACTCGTAGGTTTTCCTTTTTCTCTAACACATTGTATATCCATTCTGGAAAATATATTTGGCTAGTATTCTCCATGGTTACACCAACATTTTTTCCTACCTCCAACCATTTCAAAAAACAATATTCCAAAACTGTAAACATTTGATTTGTAAGACACACACCCAAAGTTCCTAGAGCCCACGGTCCCCCTAGTTGTGGTCATGGACATTGCACTCTGATCCTTTACACACAACTTGGCTAGACCAAAATAAAAAATTTTTGGATTGAAATTTTAGTCTAGCAAAATATTATGAGGTTTGATATCAAAATGGAGAATTTGTTGATCACATCCTTGGTGAAGATATTCGATTCCTTTTGCTATGCCAAGAGCAATGTCTCGTAGTTTTTCCCAACCAAGGAAACGGTTAGAATCTACTGAGGAAATGAACTTCTCTAGTGAATTATTTGCTAAGAACAAATAAACTAATGCCCTTCTAAATCCATCAGCGCAAAAGCCAACCAAGCGAACCACATTAACATGGTGGATTCTACCCATTGTTCCCACTTCATTTATGAATTCTTCCCCATTGCCCTTGGAACTGTTCAGGATCTTCACGGCAACATGGATTTCATTTGAAAGCTTTCCTTTGAACACTGTTCCATAGGCTCCTTGTCCTAACTCCTCATTAGATTGATTTGTAATCCTTTTAACATCGTTATATGAGTACCTTGTGGGCTTGAGAGCTCTGTAATCCTCCAAAAACCTTTCAATCCTTGCTTGATTTTCTTTTTCTATTTTGTCATAGCGATAGACACGGTAGAGTACATATACCACTAGTTCCAAAAGAAATGACCCCAAGGTGGAAACTGCATGTTAAACATATTCGTGAGTCTAGAAAACAAAAACAAAACAAACAAAAAACAATTATTGTTAAATTTCAAATGGTCAACAGGCAACTCACCAAGAATCATGATCTTTGTTGATTTACCTGTAAAAATAACATAATTAGCTTCTAATTGCACCTATATGAAAATAAAAGATAATTGTGTGTATTTATAACACTAATAGTAAGAAAGATATATTAACAAGTTAGGTTATATTGCATTCAAACTGAAATTACACTTAGTGTGTAAAACACTAATGAATGTTTAGACCCCCAATTTCAAATTAACCAACTCAAGCTTATACTCGAACAATATATGTGTAGAATGATAAGTACAAGCTACAACCCAATCAAATAAACAACTCTACACCATAATTAATCACAACACAGCAGTAATTAAAAGGCAAGAGTAAGGGTTAGAGAGACGCAAATACAAAGATAACATCGGCATGTGTTATCGAAGAGAAAACCGAAGAATTCGGCGAAAAACCTCTCCGCCACCCTCCAAGCAGTGAAATGATCCACTAAAGAATAAAGTTGGGATACACGAATAACAGTAGACCCTCCAAGCCTAATCTACCCAATACACCTAAGCCCTCCAAGCTTCTTACTCCAACAAGGTTAAGCCTAACCATGTCTTCTTTAGCTTTCCGGGTCCCGCAATAAGCCCATTGCATCAACCAAGTGAATTGGTCATCTCTGAATTGCTTCCCAAGCACCGAAATACCTCCTCACTGATTTGGGTATGGTGAGATAAGGAGTTGGCTAATGAACCTCTCAAGGGTATGTCAATGGAAAGGATGAAAAGTCTAAGATTGTGGATAAGTCAATCTTGGTTTTCTTTAAGGTTTTTCTCTCAAAATTCTCTCTAGAAACTCTCTACATTTTATGGGTATAAGGGTATTTATAGTAGGGTATGTGAGGAATGTGAAAAATCATTTTTTTCTACAAAACAAGGCATTCTGGTGACTCAGTCTCGCGAGTGGGATGAGTAGCGAGTTTGAGTCACGAGATAACTGCCAGGCCAGACTATACTTTTTGTCCTGTAGTGCTCCAGCTGTCATGATCCTTCAGTTTCCTACATGCTTCACACGTGTGACATTTTGGCGAGTTGCCAATCGCAAGTCACTCGTGAGATCCAGTCGTAAGAAACCTCTTGAATGCTCACACATTTGAATTTCTTCACACTCTCTCACACACAACCCTTACATAATTCCCACTTAAATATAGGGTATCTAATTGTTGAATTACATGCAAATTTGGCACGGAATAAGCCAACACATGATTGAATAAATTCAACCTTACAATCTCCCCCTTTGGCTATTCCGTGACAAAACCCTAAAACAGACTTTAGACTTAAAATGTGAGTTGGGAACAGTTGCCAAAACTCACTCACACCTAATTCTAGATTCTGTGAAGCTCTTGAACCATATGGACCAGTTTTCCTGAAAACAATAACACAAGACAATCATTGTAAGCAGAAATCTTGAAATGCTTATGAAGCATGCACAATGTGATCAAGCAATAAAGAATATAACAATAAGGCATGGCTTGACCAAACAAGAACAATCACTATAAATTGTGACCACAATGATCATTCACACAATGAATGAACATCTGGACATGCAAGCTAATAAGTTCAATGCAAAGTATTATTTGCATGTCCAACACTAACACGATGCAATTAGAATTTGGAGTCTTAATTTAATTAGGAATAGGAATCTGACTAACAAGTGATTTGGTTCTTTTTTTTTTTAGCAAAATTTTTTATGTGCCAAAGAATGGGCTAGGTTTTAAGACTGAATTGCTATGTATTTTTTGTCAAATATCTTGGGGGGGGGGGGGGGGGGGGGGCGTTTTTAGTTCTATAATTCTAGGAATTTTTCAAAACTCAGGGGGGGCTATGGCCCCCCTGGCTTTGCCTATGGTTATTAGTGCAAATGAGATGTCAGATTTTACGTCTTGTTTTTGAACATTTACTATTCTTGGTCAACTAGAACATAAACCTTCTTTCCTATACTTCTTATCTTCTTTGAAATCCAAATATTGCAATTAATTTGACATTAGCACTTGAATAGTTGCTGCCATCTAAGGTAACATGGATAGCGTGAGAAATCTTATTATGAAGCATTTGGACACAAAATATGAATTAATAGACTATAAAAATAGAATCAACACAAAATATTGTGTAAAAATTAGTTGAATTGAAAAAAATTAACCCTTGAAGTCAAGGTAAATGATCAAAATCAAGTCCTGGTCATTGATGAACAATCCAGATTGGTTCATTTTGTGCTCTAGATCAAATTGATCCAATTTGCAGTGTAGGTTGTGGGTTGGATCGGGTTGGGTAACCCAATTCAATGCTAACATAGCAAGAAGTTTTTGACTTGGCAGGATGCTAATGTTGCAAATGATTTCCAAAAAAAAAAAAAAAAAAACTTTACTTATTTCGATCTACTTTATCGCGGGTTCACTGAAATCTGTCGATACAATTAGCAAACTACAAAGTAGCGTGGTTATATTACTCAATTTTATCTCAAAGGTTATTAATTGCCTTGAAATAATTTAAAACACGCTTGAAATAAATATATTAAAAAAAAGGTCACTAATTGCAAAGTTACTGAAATAAATAACTTTTTGATGTGGCTTTTCAAAACTATGAGATATCATAGTGGTAAAGTTACTTATTTTTTCCCTTTGTTATTTCATTTTGATCTATTGTGATTTGTGAAGTCTGTAATATGTGGCCTTTTGATGTATGTGTGGTTGTAGTACACATTGAAAGAGATTGGGCCCGGTTATATAATATTGTGTTTTGATATAATATAGATTTTGTAATATGTAGTTCTTTAAGGTTAAAGTGTAGGTGCATGGTTGTGGTTTTTTTTTTATTATTTTTTTTTATCAAGGGTTGTAATTTTAAATCTTTTGACCCTCGGTTATTTTTACCTTTTTCAAGGGTTGGTGATCCTCAGTAAAGATAAAACGCTTGTTCTAAGGTTCACGAAAGATGTCAAAATTTTGTTTTTGGTGGTGTATGCTTCGAAGGTCATCAAGGGTCATACAAACTTTTAAAATAATATATATATATATATATATATATATATATATGAGATAGGTTCAAGTTACACCTGGTGTAACTTCACAAGAGTTACACCTTTTGTGAACCATTGATTACTATTAGATCTAAAGGTCAAAAAACACTCATAGTAGTGTCATTATTATTCCCTAAAAATTAGTGATTTATGCATTAACTCTTCTTATTAAAGGGGGGAAAAAAAGCATTTACTATTTAATGCCACCTTTCACTTATCTATTAAATGGAATTGACAAGGGAAATGCTGAGTACCTGTCTTCTTTCCGAGCTCCAGTAAAGCGATTTAAATCCCCAGATTAAATTGCACTTCCTATCATTTTTATAGTCTTTTTACTTTCTTATCACCTAGAGGGTAAAGAATACATGATACTCAAGTATATATGGCCTTGAGTTTGTATAAAAGGAAAATGAATGAGAACATGCTACTAGCATCACCTCACTGGGTGAAATGTATGTGAAATATATATCTTTGCATGTACATTGAATGGAACTCTAATATCACTGTTTCTAATTTTGTTATTTTCTGATTTCATTTCTTTATTTTGCTGCATCTGAAGAACTTCTCTTGCTTATGTAGCACACTTAAATCAAATAGTAAATAGCATATATAGCACACTTAGATTACAGAATTGTTAGAAAAATAAATTAAATTAAAGAGAGACTGAAGCTGTGTATGCTTCATTTCTTAAAAAATGATGTATTAGGCCTTAATTTTTTAAGAACGTAGGCCATTCATTTTCAATCTCCCTTGTCAATTCCATTAAATTGTTAATTGAAAGGTGGCATTAAATAGTAAATGCTGTGTTTTTTTTTTCCCTTTAATAAGAAGAGTTAATGCCTAAATCACTAATTTCTAGGGAATAATAATGACACTACTATGAGTGTTTTTTTACCCTTAGATCTAACAGTAATCAATGGTTTACAAAAGGTGTAACTCTTGTGAAGTTACACCAGGTGTAACTTGAACCCATCTCATATATATATATTTGTGAATTTTTCTTATGTTTTTCAAGCGTTTTGACCCTTAAAAAAAAAGCCAACTTTTTTTGTAGTGGATGTTGCACATTAACTTGGCACTTTGAGAAGGTGAAATGTGGTGTTTGGCACGCGGCTTGAGCAGGCTTCTTCCGACAGCAATTCCTCAAGCTCTTCTTCTTTACAAAAATTAACTCATTTTACATCAAATAGTATATATTAAGAATTTAATTTGATTACAAGCAAATTTAATGGAATGAGAAAAGAGTCCTCCAGCATCCATCGGAAAAAACCAATAAACACTCTTTGAAATCTTTTATTACTAAATAGTATGAATGCCTAAAGGCTATGACCGCTCATTTATATTGGAAATCACCAAGGAAGTCCTAGTGCAACTACGAAACTTCATTGCTCAAAATTAGGCTAAAAATAAGAAATTTTGCCAAAAAAAAAATTCTAAAACAAATCTTAATTTATACCATTCCATGTAAGGGCTCAATTTTAACTAAAATACTCTTAAAAATTCTCTAAAATAAGGAAATATAGCCTTATTCTAAAAAATTGTGAAAATTAAAAAAAATATATAAAACATAAAGATTTAATAAACATAAAAAATTAAACCTTGTATTCTTTCCTGCCTCAACAAGAAATTAAGAAATACTTTTTTTATAAGCATCATCTTCCTTATACTTCATATAAAAAAACTTGAAGTCTCTACATTGACCATAAGATTAATAATTTCAATCTTTGAGTACAACATGATTGCAACTCTTATGATTATCTAGGAGTCCTACTTTATATACTTACTCTGATTCGAGGATGACTTCTAACTCTTGGTTTAGACGCCTTGAAAGCATACTTACATTGATTCTTGTAGGGCTTGTAGACGCAAAGGGATTAGGAGGCATGGTTAACTTATCTCCTTCTCCCTCCAGCATTGGGACCACAACTTTCATTGAAGGACGATCCACTGGGTGCCATTGGATGCACCAGAGTCCCACAATTGCGAGTTTCTTCGCAATTTTAGCATCTCCATTATCCTCAACATAGACTTGTAGGTCATCTTTTTGCTCTAACAAATTGTAGATCCATTCTGGGAAATATATTTGGCTAGTGTTCTTCGCGGTTACGTCAACATTTTTCCTACCTCCAACCATTTCAAGCAACAATATTCCAAAACTGTAAACATCTGATTTGTAAGACACACTCCCAAAGTTCCTAGAGAACACTTCGGGTGCAATGTAACCCATGGTCCCCCTAGCCGTGGTCATGGACACTGCACTTTGATCTTTTGCACATAACTTGGCTAGACCAAAATCAGAAATTTTTGGATTGAAATTTTCGTCTAGCAAAATATTATGAGGTTTGATATCAAAATGGAGGATTCGTTGATCACATCCTTGGTGAAGATATTCAATTCCTTTTGCTATGCCGAGAGCAATGTCTTGTAGCTTTTCCCAACCAAGGAAACGATTAGAATCTACTGAGGAAATAAACTTCTCTAGTGAATCATTTGGTAAGAACTCATAAACTAGAGCTCTTCTAAATCCATCAGCACAGAAGCCAACCAAACGAACCACATTAACATGGTGGATTCTACCCATTGTTCCCACTTCATTTATGAATTCTTCTCCATTTCCCTTGGAACTGCTCAAGACCTTCACAGCAACATGGATTTCATTTGAAAACTTTCCTTTGTACACTGTTCCATAGGCTCCTTGTCCTAACTTCTCAGTAAATTGATTTGTAATTCTTTTAACATCGTTATATGAGTACCTTGTGGGCTTGAGAGCTTTGTAATCCTCCAAAAACTTTTCAATCCTAGCTTGATTTTCTTTTTCAGTTTTGTCATAACGATAGACACAATAGAGTGCATAGACTACTAATGCCAAAAGAAATGACCCCAAGATGGAAACTGCATGTCAAATATTAATGAGTCAAGAAAATAAAAAGTAATTTACACTGAATTTTCGAATGGCCAATGGAAAACTCACCAGTGATCACTATTTTTCTTGATCTACCTGTAAAATATTTTAACATGATCAGCTTCTAATTACACTTATCATAAAACAAAATATAATTGTGTGTAAAATTTTATCACTATGAAAAAGTTTGACTATAAACTTTGTTGTAGCTTAAGGCTATATTTCACTCAATATCTTTTTATTGAATATAACTTTTGACAAATCTACCATTAGATTGCATTTTATTCTTATATTACTTGCAAAATTTCTAGAAGATCAATGATTAATTGCGATGTCATCAATCAATTGTTTAAATTGCAAGTTTTTATAGTCTAAAATTATGCATAAAAAATAAACTTATGGATCATATAGTAAATAACATTTGATTAACACAAAATTTGATATGTGTGTTAAAAACGTAAAAAACATACAATCTAACAGTTAGATTTTCAAAATATATAGCAATGTTAATTTTTTAAAAGGAAGTTGTGGCCAAACTTTGTCTTTGTCACTGTTTTTTTATACAAGATAGAAATTCTATTATAACTTAATCTAAGTGTATATGTGTGTGAAGCTCTTTCCTAGAGATTTAAATCCAAGCCCTTACCCCCCACACCTCACAAGTACTTATACTTGTGAAGTGACCATTGCACTAAGAGTGTGCGGTAGTCTTATCACCATTAGCAGAATGATAATTAGGCAATTAATCTTTACATCAATGTGATAGTCTTTTCTCTTATATAAATAATGGATTTCACCGTGATTTTAATTAGTGGGATAAGTTATTATGTGAGATGAGAAAGTACTAATTACCACACTTATGCTAATATTTTAAGGTAAATTTTGTATTGATACCGTGAGGTTTAGTTTTAACTGATGAGCTACCTGCCTATTCAAGGATTTTTGAAACATGAGTAATTTTTTAGTACCATGAAAGTAGAATTTATACGGCCTTCATTATGTAATAGTTAGTATTACTAATTAAATTTATAATAAGATACACAATTTATATATATGAAAGAAGCAAGAATTAGGTCGCTCTACGGTCTAGTACTCTAACAGTATCTAATCATTTTTCTTCTGACACTAGCCGACTTCTGAAATAATACAGACACGACTTACAAGCCTAGTTCTAAAATAATGTTCTTTTGGTTGAAAAAATAAAAAATAAAAAATAACAACTTCATGACTGGTTACAGGAAATTACCGTTGCAGACCACTTATAAACTAAGCTTGATAAAATCAATATATATTGGCATGAAACAGAACTTGTGTGATTATAGAAGTGGAAATTGGGCAGAAATAATACAATACCTTTCTCTTTACAGTGTCCGCATTTCGGTCGGGACCATGTCAATTCAAGAGAAGGGGAATAGAAAGAGAATACATCATATGGAACTGATGAAAAGCTATATATCTTTCTACATGATAATATGGGCAAGTCGGCGATGTCAGAATCTGATGGAAAAAAATCAACTTCTTGGCAACTGTCCGTAACTGTAGTTTCTCGCGTACAATTGAAAACGGTAAGGTCTTGAAGAACATATTTGTTTTCGTTAAATTGGAAAGGCGAGGAAGATATATTGAGTCCTCTTGGAAAGCAACCATCTGAGAAAGTTAAGTTGATTAACTGAAATTCGTAATCAATAGAATTGACAAAGGTTTTAACTGAAGTAGGCAGGTCGAGCACCGTATCATTGTTATGAGAGCAGTAGAGATCAAAGCCAGGACAACGACACTGCTGGTCTGGCTGCCTGTCTTTGAGTCGGAAAGGAAATCGGATGTCTGGGCCATCTTCTCCACACCGTGATTCAGGACCCCCGTTGTGGCCTTCTGCGATGAAAAGCACAAACAACAGTAAGGATGGGATAACTATTCTAAGGGAAATATCCATATCTGTGGTCTGGAAAGGCTTCTCACAGTATCTAATAAACCAACTTAGATGGAGTATATGGATTATTATGGAATCCTCCCCTATTCCTAAGCAACCAAGTATTATTTGGGTCGGTGAAGATTTATAGACTTGGGTCAACCGTTGCTTCGAGAGGACTTCATAAGTCCATTTGTTTTTACTTTTACTTGGATTCATTGATTCAATCAGGCAAGTTTGATTTGTGTGAAAACAGGGAAGGTAGAAAAGAAAAAGAAGAGAATAGGGTGAAAAATAGAATTTTCTCTTATTTAGTTTAAAAGAGAAAGAAAATAGTGTGGAAAATAATCTCTTTGGCCCACATAATTTTGTCCTCCCAATTTGGGAGGAAAACTAAGGAGAAAAGATGATGTGGGTAGTAAATTACATAAATATCCTCACCTTTATTACACTTACCTACCTCTCTCACCTACTTTTTTTTTTTTTTTTACCTGGATAAAATTTCTTCTGGTTTGCACAGTACGTTCACGTTGGTTTTTTTTTTTTTTGGGATAAAATTTTGCACAGTACGTTGGTTCTTTTTGTTTGTTTTATCTTTTTTTTTTTTAATATCCTTTTAGCATTTGCTTATTTTATAAAAAAAAAATAATAAAGTGTTCATACAAATTTTTTTAATAATAAATTTACTTTTTATTTATATATTTAGTAAGGACATAATGGTAAATTTATATCAAATTTTTTTTTTTTCATCCTCTCATTTTTTATCTCAACCAAACAAAAAAGTTTTTTATCCCTTCACTTTTTCACCCCTTCAACTAAACACAAATGAGAGAAAACTAAAACATTTATATCCTTCCACCTTTTCATTCTCTCACAATTTTTATCCTTCCACTTTTTAATCTTTCAAACCAAACCGACCCTAAGGACTGTTATCCTCTAAAATTTTCTCACGCGTATAACTTTTTTCCAGATCGGTCTACACGATTCAGAACTCCTCAGATATCAACTGGGCTGGCCTTATAGAATATATAAAGCTCATTATGAAAGTCTGAAAGTTTTTTGTATTGTTTTTTCTTTTTGTACATGTAAAACTTTATTGCTCACAATCTTCTCATGGTCTTCTTTTTATAAGTCCAATGGGGCGATTTTGTAAGACTGATGGTTTTTAGGACAGAAAAAGAATAGTGATAGGGCCCATCTAGCTCCCTTTCTTCTTGATTTATTTAATACATTAAAAAAAAGACAATCAATCATTAATTTGAGCCAGTTGTTTGGTGACATTCCAGCAGTTAACGAAAGAAGAATTTGGATCAACTTTTCTAACGCGGTTTGACCGTACTGAACTTTAATTTTTATTTAATTTGTTGAACTTTCCACTGATGTTATTATTATTATTATTATTATGTGTTAGGATGACAAGTTATATTTTTCTTTAATGTTTTAGTAAGAAAGCAACAATGATAAGGATGATTTTACTTGCAAAAGTTGGTATTTAAATTTGTACAGAAATGTAGCTTCTAGGAAGCTATTCGTTGACTCATGGCTTCAATTGGATATGAAGGTGGATGCAACAAAGATAGGGATGACTCTATTTGAAAAAGTCAGTATTCAAATTTGTACAAAAATGTAGTTTCTTGGAAGCTATTTGTTGAGTCATGACTCATGAGTTATGGCTTCAATTGGATATGAAAGTGCATATATACAACCAAGATAGTGATAACTTTATTTGCGAAAGTCGGTATTCAAATTTGTAGGGAAACATAACTTCTTGGAAGCTATTTGTTGACTCATGACTCATAACTTCAATTGGATGCATGCAACAAAGATAGGAATGACTCTAATTGCAAAAGTTAGTATGCAAGTTATGGGGTGTTCTTCAATTTTAAATATTAGGTAATTCGTTATAATGACCCAAGAAAAAACGCTAGTCACATTTGCTCTATACTTTAAAATGACTAGTCAAAATTGAGGTTCATTGTAGTTGTTAGTGTTGTCAGACTTGGACCGGACCGAGCAGTCTAACCCAGTTAACCCATAACCAGCCCAAAGTTTGATTTTTTTTTTTTTTTTTTGGTTATGGTTTAGCCCATATGATATTTGTTGAAATTAGTAAGCACGAGGATTTGAACTTGGCTTCTCTAGGCTAATATATGCATGTCTAGCATGTCAACCATTAGGCCGGTAAGATATAGAAAATTACTATATATAGGCACAATTTATGAATTAAATTTAATAAAAAAAATTAAATAACACATCATGATTCGTTCTTGCATAATTGAACCTCAGTCTGACCTTAAAGAGGTTGAACCTTCTTTGAACGGTTCGAGTTTCAAAACCATGGTAATTGTTAATAAAATCCAGATCAACCCAAACCCAGTATATACTTAAATGCGAGACTCATCACACACATATACAACACACACACACAGAAAATATCCGATCAAATCTGGGGGATCACATTCATAATTGTCAAAACAGCATAAAGAAAGAGTCAATACAGTGTTATATATTGTGCGACCACCAATATAAGTCAATACACAACAGGTGGCATCTCATGATTCCGCTATGCAGCGGAAACTTTACAATACATGGGTGTGATCATTTTTGCAACAACCTGGGCTATGTGCTAATGATCAACTTCATATATGGAATACACCGTTGGGAACTTGGGAGGCTATGTAGGATGTTCATTGTAGAATATAACAAATGCTTCATAACAGAATTCTGCAAAATAATTTTTTTTATTATTATTAATAATGATTTAAATTGATACTATTTTGAAAGTTGAAACTATTTGGAAACATATATTTTTTCTAAAATTGTGTTTTGGAAATACGATTTTAAATATTAAAATTATGTTTTCAAAACAAGATTAATTTCACTTAAATTTCAGTCAAGTTAGTGTATTAAGTACAATAATAATGTTTTTAAAGCACGATTTTTTTTTTAAAAAAAAATGCTACATAATTAAATTTATTATTTTACAAATTTTGAGACAGAATTCCGTTAAATTTGCTTTCATAATTTCTTTATGACCGCTACATGTGCAATTTTGTTAGTAATCTCTATATATTAAGAGGATTTGGAAAGTTAGTTACACGTTCTCTGAATTCTCTAAGCCAACTCTAATCTTTAGCTAACATTATTTCAAACAAATAAATAAACGTGGGTATAAAAATCATAAGGCGCATGGAACGTATGGACAACACCCACCCCTAATCTTTAGCTAACACTATTGAACCACAGATTCATGGAAGCACTCATAAGGCGCATGGAACGTATGGACAACACCCATGCCAAAATTTTACATATTGCCAGTGAACCTCTTATCATCATGGTCTTTTATCCTCAAATAGTTTTTCAAAAAAAATTCTCAAAAGGAAAAAAAGCTTTTCCAAAAGCTGGTATGAATTGATTGAACATGACTAGCTGGTCAACATTTTCCCAGTTCCTTCATCACGTCTTTAATTACCATGATGGACTCCCTAAAGTTCTGATAAATACTGACCACATAATGGGATCTAATGATATTTTAAGGTACCACACATTGATGTTATCAAAAAAAAAAAAAAGGTACCGCACATTGAGTGTTGGAAATTGATAATTATCTTGAAAATAATGAAACTTTGGAGCTTGTTAAAAACACATTCTCTAAATTGATAATTTTCCTATTCAAAAGAGTTCTATTATCATATTGTAAGGCGAAAAAATCACAAGTGTTCATCAAGTTCACCACACACAATTCTAAAAATAAAAAATAACATAAACATGCACATACATTTTAGAAAACATTTATTCATAAATTTTCTTAATTATTTTATTTATTAGTTTTTGTGTTGCTTTGTAATTGCAAAAGACTTAGTAAACTTTCTTGAAACAAGTTGTAAAACACAAACTCACACCCTTTCTTACAAACAGGTAACTTAGAGTCAGAGCAGTCCTACATCAATTGCAAAGATGGTGAGAAGTTTCACTTACTAGTTGCTAGTTGATTGAAGAAGATATGGTCCTTGACCATAGTGACCTTGGCGGCTGAGATAATGTAAACTAGAACAAAAAGTCCCTACCCTATATGCATTCAAGAATGCAATAATTACGATAAGCTCAAGCACACAAGACCGATTGATTAGAAAGGGCCACCCTCCAAATGGGGGAGAATAATTATTCGTTGCTTAGAAAAATCAGTACTGCCTTGTAACTAGCAAACTATTACTCTATTTAATTTCACACATGGTATTTTCAATTTTGTTTTTTTAAATTGGTGGTATAATTATATTGATTTAACTATGGGTTGAAGTGATAATTCAATAATAATTAATGGCATCTTTTGTGATGTTCAATATCTGTGCTTCCAACCCCCCCGCCCCCCCTCTTTTTGAGAAACATTTGTGCTTCAAACCCCAAATCTCATCCCCAGTATTTACCTATAATCTATATATACTATAAAACTGAAGTCTTTGACTTTCTGTTGACTTCATAATATATTGACACATAAGCTTTATTGCTTCCACAATTTTACACCTCATTTTAATTTATTTAATTTGTTAACTAAACGCACGCAAGTTTTGAAATCCCAAACCCGACTACAAAATTTCATGAAATGCATATCCAGCCGCTCTCTCCCTAAACAAAACTACAGATCTCCCCTTCTCCCTTTCAATATCCCAAAAAATTAATATATATACTGCAGTTTACAAAAACCCTAATCTTAAAAAAAAAAAAAACCCTTACGCTGCCTCCATTCTCCAAAGACTTGAGTCCTTGACAGCTCCAAAATTCACTGTTTCGCTGTAGGCTAATAATCTCCACTCAATCACTGGTGTCAGCTCATCAATATGCAGTGATATTGGTATCTCCCTCTCGCTTTCTCTAATCATCTTTGAGATTACCAGTTTGTTTTGCAATATAGTTGCCTATAGGTCTGGATATGTGAATGAAAAACCAAAACAAAAGAAAGACTAGTGCCCGTTTGGTAGAGAAGTTTGAGGAATGTTGTTTGTAGTTTTTTGAAATATGTATGGGTGAAAAAGTGTGTGGAAATATGTGTAATGTTGTTTAAAAACTGAAAATGAGTTGTTTAACAACTCTACCAAATGGGCCTAAAACTGTGTATTGTTTTAATAAGTGTGTATAGTGCTGTACAACTTGCGTTAATGTTTTGATAACTTTTTTATTTTTTTTTATTTTATTTTAAGATTTCTATTATTTCATATGTGCCACTTACTAGAGACTAGAGACTAGAGTGTGTTTCAAAACTGTGTAGTGTTTTGATAAGTGTGTATAGTGCTGTACAACTTGCCTTAATGTTTTGACTTTTTTTTTTTTTTTTTTTATATAAAAAGATTTCTATTATTTTATGTGTCACTCACTAGAGACTAGAGTGTGTATGATATTTTGGTCACAGCTTAAAATCTTTAAATTTTGTAAAATTTAATTAAGCACAGTACCGTCATATGTTTATTTTTTGGTTTCTCATGGTGTAGGCATTTGCTCTTGATATGATATGTTTTACTTCATACATTGTAGGTACTGAAAATGGGCTTTAAAGCTTTCATCTTTTCCTTTGTGGGGGTGGCTGCTAGCAGTGCTAGGACATGTGCCAAACATGTATGTCATGCACTTGATGACCACAAAAAAAGTTTCCATGTAGATCTTGTTGCATTCTTGAAATTTTTACTCCAACATGGTTATACATGAACAAATTTTATGGTCACAAATATTCACTTTGACCTGAGGTTAAAAAATCAGTGGCTAAGGTGCTGTGGCAATGCCACAATAACATATAACTATTACAAATTCCGGAATAGAATTCTATTTTTTTTTTTTTGAGAATCGGAATAGAATTCTATTGAAGGTTGAAGATAGCACAATGTTGACCATATATGATAATTTCATATAATGATAATCTCTCAGACTATCACACACAAACAAAAAAAAATTATTTAATATAATATTCTTTAAAATCTCATACTCAATAGCTTTCTTGTGCATCACACAGGTTAGCAACTAGTAATAATAATAATAATAGTAGTAGTAGTAGTAGAAATTACTCTTGGAATTATAAATTAAATATTCGAGACCACGGTAGGCAACATGAAATCATGAATGTAGGAATGCTTTCAAGAAGTCATATACTCTCGTAAGCATTAATGCAGCTTCATAAGATCAAGTTCAGAGAACTTATTAGTGGTTGCACGTATAACTTCAATGAAAATAGGATTTTACATTTGCTATTCCAGTTGCATCATTCAATTGATCAAATTTGTACCGCTCACTCACTTTGGATTTTGGTTTGGTCCGGTTTTCCTGCATACAGCCAAACTCTCTCATCAAATTAGTTAAGGCACGTTCTCATCCAATCCTTCCAAAATACATAATTGTTCCCACAAAATGAGGGAATAGTGAAGGACCATGCTTTATCCACTACAATAGGAGTAATGATAAAACTCAGGAAAATGTTCTTAAACAAATACACCTATGCTCTAATACTAATAAAATAAATCAATTTAATAGTAGATTAATTTATAATTTATTCCAAACAAATAGTAGAAACAGTTATTTCAAGTTTCAACCGCTAATAATATCATCTTAAAAGCAACAACATGCAATATAAACAGTAAAACCTCTCACAAATTTTGGTGACGAGAAGTGAAGTGAAAAAACCAATAAATAAATAAAACCATTCTTCCACGAGGAGGAAAAAAAGAAGAGAAAAAGAAAAAGAAAAAAATAGCTGGTATGAAATTGATTGAACATGACAAGGGGGCCAAGATGTTCCTTATTCCTTTGTCATACTATTCACACCTTAAATTATCATGGACTCTGAAGTCTAGTTGATACAATGCACATCATGCGACCTAGTGAGATTTTAAGGTACTATGTATTGTTAAGGAAATTGATATCTATTTGAAAAAGAATGTAACTTGGACGAATGTTAAAAACCATTTCTTTAAATTGATAATTGTCATGGTCAAAGGAGTTTGTTATCCAAATAATTTTTCTTTTTGTAAAATCACACACTCATGTTCAAGTACACCACACACGCTAACATACTCCAAAATGTCCATAAATTTTCTAAAATAAAAAGCTTTCTAGAAAACATATGTCCATAAATTTTCAAAATTACTTTATATTTTCAGAAGACTTTGTAAACTTTCAAGATGAAACCAGTCTTAAAACACAAATTCACACCCCTTCTCACGTAAACAATATTCTATACAAAATATTTTAACAATTATTACCTGTTTTAAAAATAAATAATAAAAAAACTTAATTAGCCAATGCAGTTGAAGCAGAACATATAGGATAATTCTTTCTTTCTTTTCATGGCTCCTATATATCCAATTTTCAATTGCTAAAATTTTGCCCAAGATAACTAGGGCATATACAGAACACTAATAGTTTAGTTGGGTATAAAAAGTAACAACCAATTTGATAGTACTGACGAGTGTCCAATTGCAATATTGAGAGTATAAAGAAGATATATAAGGTGTATGGGACAAAAGATTTATGTTCTACTTTACCAAGACTGGTAAATTTTTTAAAACTAGATTTACAAGTTGGCATTTCTTTTATTCTAATAAGCGAAACAAAATTGTAAACAAAGGCATAACTTAGAGTATGTAGAACCTATGATCTGTGTAAACTAGCCGTAGTTCTACGCCAATTGTGAAGATGGTGAGATGTTTCCCTTGTTAGTTGCTAATTGATTGAAGGAGATATGGTCCTTAGTGACCACAATGACCTCCAAACTTGGAGATATGTAAAAAAAAAAAAAAAACTATCTTATAATAATTATGATAGGCACATGTACAAGAGACTGATTGGTTAGAATTTAGAAAGGACCACCCTCCAAAATGGAAGAGTAAAATTATTTGTTGACTAGAAAATTAAATCAGTACCAACGCGTAAGTTAAGAGTAGAGCATATGATCCGTGTAAATTGGCCCTAGTCCCATGCCAACTACGAAGATGGTGAGAAATTTCACTTACTGGTTTCTAGTTGATTGAAAAAGATATGGTCCTCGATAACCACAGGTGTGACCTTGACATTTGAGATAATGAAACCAGAACAGAATAAGAATAATAATAAATAAATAAATAAATAATAAAAAATAAAACCCCCCTCTTATTCTTAATCAAATATGCTATAATTATGATAAGCTCAAACAAAAGGCTGATTGGTTATAATTTTAGAAAGGATCACAGTAGGCAACATGAATTGGTATGTACTTTATCCATGATAGTACGGGTTAAGGATTACACTCATAAGTTCCTAAACAAGTATATCTATGCTTTGATACCAATTGAAAAGTTCAGTTTAGACCCCAAATTATTTAGGTAGTAGATTAATTGCATTAATTTATAATTTACTCCAAACAAATTGCACAAAAGGGTATTTCAACCTCCGGAAATACCATCTTAAAAGCAACAATAAAAACTCACACTGATTTTGGTGATGAAGTGAAGTGGAAAACATGTTATAAAAATAAATAAATAAAAACGTCCTCAATAGTAAAAACATTACAAGGATCCTGCCTCTTATAAAAGTCACTATAAAAAAGCAGTATAAACAATAAAACCCCACTCGGATTTTGGTGATGAAGTGAAGTGGAAAACCAATTACAAAAATAAATAAAGAAATAAAAACCCCCCTCGATAGAAAAAACATTATAATTAAGGATCCAGCCTCTTGTAAAAGTCACTATAGAAAAAGCAGTTATAACTCAAAAAACCTTTACACAACTAGACTCTTTATGGTAACTTCTATAAATACCACATTTGCCTTCGCAGTGGCTCCAAAACCTTTATAATCTTTCTATACGAATCTCCTCCACCAATGAACCCTATTTGCATCCTGAAACTCCGGAGAAAATGGGCAAATGCCCCTTTCAAAAAAAAATATCCAGCATTTTGCCCAATTTCCCAAACTAATTAAGGAAATACCCCTCTTTTGAAAATCGATTTTCTCAAAATCGACTTATAAAAAAATAAAAAAAAAATTCTGGAGCTCTATAGTGTCGTTTTAAGGAGCCTATAGTGACGTTTTAAGGACCTATAGAGGCGTTTTGTAACTCGATCTCCATGAAGTCAAGTTACATGCAATTTTTTTTCTTTTTTTTACCTATAACTCGACTTCATGGAGATCGAGTTATAAAACGCCACTATAGGTCCTTAAAACGTCACTATAGGCTCCTTAAAGATGCCACTATAGGGCTTAACTCAATTTTGAGAAAATCGATTTTCAAAAGAGGGGCATTTCCCTAATTAGTTTAGGAAAGAGGGCAAAATACTGGATTGTTTTTTTAAAAAGGGCAAAGGCCAATTTTTTACCTGAAACTCCAGTACTACAAGGAACTTAAGAACTTACAACAGTGAACTTAGTGTAATAACAATCTCTATGGTTTCAACTTTTACTAGGTACAAGAAGAATTTTCCAGTTTTTGTCTCAAGTTGAAAAGCTTCAAGATGTGAACAGATATATAGCTCTGGGTAGGACAACCTTTCTACTACAGAAAAGTCATGTAACATGTCTTTAAGTTGCACTAGGAATTCAAAATCTACAAATCTCGCTCGAGTGAATGGGGGAACATCTCGCGAGTGTCTTAAGTTTATGTTTCTTGATTAATGATTGCATGATGAGTGAATCTTCTTTTAGCTACAGCAAACCTTTATGTCTTCAATTTTCTTGGGAGATTCTTTAACGGATTTAAACAGTACTATGTAATCTAACTAAATTTATTTCGTTACAATACCAACCATGATTTGTAAATATGGAATTTGGTAGTATTTAAAACCAAAGAACGATCTCTTAAATCCTTAATAAGGGGCTTGTTAAAGCCACCAGGAAATGTTTTCTGGCATCCACTGGAAAAATAAGATGAACACTCTTTGAAATTTTTATACACTAAATAGTACCCTAAGACTACAACCACTTATTTATATCATATCAGCATTTTGTAAAATTATTTGTGAGTTTAGCATTTTCCATTTATAATAGAATTTCAATTTTAGACTAAAAAAGGAAATTTTGCTAACAAAATATTCTTAAACAAATCTTAATTATATCATACCATATAAAGGGTCAATTTAGACTAAAATACTCTTAAAAACTCTCTAAAATAATGAGATAGAGCTTTATTCTACAAAATTCTGTAAATTATATAAATAACAAATTAATAAAGAAGTTCATTTTTATAAGCGTTGCCTTGCTCATACAGTCATGTTTGATATAAGAAAACTTGAAGTCCCTAAAGTAAGTACAAGATTAATAATTATAATCCTTGAGTACACCATGATTGCAACCCATATCATCATCGAGGACCTTTAGTTTAAAAATACTTACTCTAATTCAGGGATGACTTCTATATCTAGATTTAGACACGTTGCAACCGTATTTGCATTGATTCTTGTAGGGCTTGTAGAGGCAAAGGGATTTGGAGGCATTGTTAAGTTATCTCCTTCTCTCTCCAACATTTGAACCACAACTTCCATGGAATGACGATCCACTGGGTGCCATTGGATGCACCAAAGTCCCATGATTGCTAGTTTTTTTGCAATTTTAGCATCTCCATTATCCTCAACATAGACTCGTATGTCTTCCTTATTCTCTAACAGATTGTATATCCATTCTGGAAAATATATTTGGCTAGTTTTCTCCATGATTACATCAACATTTTTCCTACCTCCAACCATTTCAAGTAACAATATTCCAAAACTGTAAACATCTTATTTGTAAGACACATTCCCAAAGTTCCTAGAGAACACTTCGGGAGCAATGTAACCCATGGTCCCCCTAGTTGTGGTTATGGACACTACACTCTGATCCTTTGCACACAACTTGGCTAGACCAAAATCAGAAATTTTTGGATTGAAATTTTGGTCTAGCAAAATATTATGAGGTTTGATATCAAAATGGAGAATTCGTTGATCACATCCTTGGTGAAGATATTCGATTCCTTTTGCTATGCCAAGAGCAATGTCTCGTAGTTTTTCCCAACCAAGGAAATGGTTAGAATCTACTAAGGAAATGAACTTCTCTAATGAATCATTTGGTAAGAACTCATAAACTAATGCCCTTCTATATCCATCAACGCAAAAGCCAACCAAGCGAACCACATTAACATGGTGGATTCTACCAATTTCATACCCCCTCTTCTTTGTTCTTTTTTTTCCTTGTGGAATTTCATACTAGCTATTGGTTTCCCTTAAAACAACATTCTCATAATTAAATAAATGAAACTTCCTTATCTTTTTTCTAAAAACTTGATATGAACTGAATTAAAAGTTGAATTTATTAACTATTAACTCTTTTTTAATGATAGATAGCAGACACTATAGGTTCAAAAAAAAGACATTAATTTATTTTGGAGTAAGCAGTATTTAAATTTAAGTTTCTTAATTGAAAATAAAATTATTTTTAATTAAGTTAAGAGCATCCATAACAGTTTATGTAAAACAATTACTATCTATTTAAAATAAGGACCTAATTTTTCTATTTTAGCTAATCATTAATTTTTCAAAACATTCATATCTATATATATATATATAATAGACAAAGCCTTTTAAGGAGGTGCTGCCACGTTTACAATTTTTTCTTTAAAAAACCGTACGTTGCGTCTGGAAGACTCACCTTTACAATTAAAAAGCGGTAAATTGTGTTGGTTGGCAACGCACCGTGTGGTAGCCTCTCACTCCCTCAGTATAAAAGGAAAAATAACTGGCCAAAATACAATTAAAAGGGTTGCAATACTAAAAAAAAAAAAAACACTGGATACAGAGAGAGAAGTAGAGAGTTCTCCGTTCCCTCTTCAGACATAGAGCACCGCTGCAAGCACACAGAGAAAGAAAAATCTATGGGCATCAACACCGTTAGGCTACATATCTGCCACCATCAGATCGTCGGAACCGACTCCGGTACGTTTTCCTCCATTTTTTTTTAGATTTGGGAATGAAATATATCTTTTTATTGAGTTTTTTTGTCGGAACCGGCACCGGCACATTTTTTTTAGATTTGGGTTTGCAATGTTACTTTTTATTGAGTTTTTTTTGTTGTATGGGTTTAGATTTGATTTTGGCTTTGATTAGTTTTTGTTTTGAGTTTTGGGTTCTCCATGAATTTTTTTTTTTTTTTTGTGGAAATTTTACGCTATTCACTCAGTTACACCGTTTTATAGTTTCTCCATGAAATTTCGGATTTAGTTTTGTACTTCCAATTCTAATCTTAACAAAATCATTGGGATAAATATAGAATTTAATGTTATGCTGATATTTCTTAAACCTTCCCTGTCGATCTACTTTGCGCTCTATTCTGTTTCTTCTCAGCAATAGAGTGCAAACCTACCCACTTAGATTTCAGCCACCAAGATAGTTTAGAGTCACAACAGAAAGAGTTCTCAAGGGTCAAGGTTTTGGGGTTTTAAGAGAGAGGCAAAGAGGGAGAACAACTTACAGGTAGGGTTTGGGGATGCAATTGTGGAACAGTTTGATGATGTAGTTTCTAGATTTGGGTATGAAAGGTTACTTTTAATTGTGTTTTTTTGTTGGATAGGTTTGGATTTGATTTGTTTTTGTTTTGGGTTTTGGGTTTTGGGATTCTCTATCAAAATGTTTTTTTCCTCAATTTTAAATATGGTTTAGGCTTTTGAAATATTTGATTTTGATTTAGGGTTACGTTTGTGGTCCAGCACCACCCATCACCGGCTCCATTCAATCACAGCCTCAACAGTGATTTTGGTTTAGGGTTATGTTTCCCTGCTCCGCTAGTTGTCTGCCCCCATCACTTCTCTTCAACGGTTATTCGGAAGGTACACATGATTTTCTTGGAACCTCTCACCTGCACTTTTTATATATATGTTTCCTTAAATCTTAAGTTAATTAGTGTATTTAGTCGAACTCAAGTATGGAGTAACTTTTTATTTATTTATTTATTGTTATTGTTACAAGGATAGATTTTGTAGCTATCGGAATTCTGGGTTGTACATGAACCACTAACAAATGCAGAATCCAGGTTTGATTTGTTGTGGTCCAAACCTTCATTTCTCAGGTTTAAATTTTCATTGAACTGCTGCATTACTTTTTACAATTCAACCCATATTTTTAATGTTTTCTTAGGCTTGGTTTGCGGTATTTCTTTCATCTTTCTCTACTGCAATTTAAAATTGCTATGTTTTTTTTTTTTTTTTTGAGCAATCAGAAATAATGGCTGCAATTATGTGGATTGTCTTCTTTGCCGTTTCACTAAGAATAGTTAGGTATACAAAAGTGCTCACCACAACCAAGAAAGAAAACCAAAAATGCATAAACTGATATCAAAGCAGTAGTAAAAGTGTTAAACTTGAAACTAAAATCTTATGAATAGTGGAGCTAAGGAAGATGTTTTGCACAGACCATGCACCTGTAGAGCAGTAAAAGATAGAGCACACCAGTTAAACATCACACGCATGATACAATGCACTTGAAATTCCACTAGACATGAATTGGATCTTACCTTCTGTTGTAGGACTTTAAAAGTAGGAAGTAAGGCTATAGTATTTGATGCAACAAGAAAAATAGTTTGCAATCTCTACTCTAATGGTTAAGAGATGTCATTTTTTGGTTTCACATGCTGTGCAAACCAAAAACCAGCTCAGCTAGATGACTTCATTATTTGGTTTCAATTGAAATTTTTGAACAATGGAAGGACATTCTTAAGTACATAAAAAAAAAAAAAAAATTGTTCCAATGAATCATTGAGGATGACTTTGAGATGAGAAAAGTTGCATAGATCACTATTATCCATAGAAACATCATGCAAAGTTAAATTAAATCAAAGGGAGTAGATATATCATAGTCTCTAAAGAGAATAATTGCACAGATCACTATTACCCACAGAAATCCTTGGCATGTTAAATCAAATTAAAAGGACAAGAAATATCATAAAACCAAAAAGAACCCCCTCCAACAAAAAGATGACTCAATTTTACATTTCTCTAGAGAATGTGAGAAGGGCTACAGTATTTCTAATTGTAACATAATCCCCATCTCTTCTTCTGCCTAAAGAAAGAAAGAACTTACATAGATATACAAAATTGTCACTACTGTTTCGTCTTAGAGGCACCATATCACAATTCATGTAAGTGAGAAGTGAGATCAATGAAGATGTCTTCACTGCAAGGAATTGTGAGACCACCCATTGGATGATCAAACCCGAATTCTTCCTCAGCCTTACTTAGCAATTCCTTCTAATTGCTTTCTAAATGAGTAGGAGCGTCAAAGAATGTGCTTATTGCAACAGATTAGGCAAACTGATTAGAAAGCATAGTAAAAGAACAAAAAGGAGAGAATCCTAACAGTATATTTTATTACTGTAAACTAAGGTATTAAATTGCTTTAGATAGTGCAGAAATTGACCAAAAACCAAAAGCAGAATCATTATATACAAAATAGAGCATAAAATATTACTTTATGTTGTTAAATTTGAGTTTGGTATTGATTCAAAATTTGTAATATTTCATTTATATAAAATTGCCATGTTTTCTGAATTTTAGATAATTATAATTAATTATATGACACACAATCACATGTTTTATACAATCTCAATTTCTAGCACCTCATTTATATTGACTCTTATTAGGATTTCTGTATTTATAATGACATATTTTCCCTCACATGTTAATTCAGATCAGTCATACCTGACATATAAGACTTTTGGCTACTGTGGGGCTCGTGGGCCTGATAGTCTCAGCCCATCTTGTAGTAGGCCCAAGGCCCATGCTGAGGAAGGATGACCATCCGAGGCTAGTTCATGGAGAGACTCTTTTTTGGATCCACGCCGAGGACCTCTTCGTCCTCGGCATACTGAGGATAATTTTGGGTGGTGGACAAGTCCAGAGCAAGTTGTCACTTCCACACTTAATGCATTCACCTAACTCCTCTAGCCGCATTAATGGGGATGTAACCCCTTAATAGGGCAACGTTGATCAGGGTGAACCACTTGAGTGCTGATAAGGCCTCTGATGGGACGGACGGTCAGAAGGAAGGCAAATGGATGATCAACAGATGGAAGAACGAGATAGGACGATGAAGACTATATAAGAGGAGTGAGTAAAGTAAATGAGAAAGGGGGGAGAAAAATAAAGGGGAACCTCCTCGGACAGGTGCCGAGGAGCAAACCTTAGCCAAAAAGTTGGGCTAATCCCCCTCCAACGGTGAAGGATCCCCGGTGAACTGTTGTTAGCTTGTTTGGGCCTAATTCTTCATCCCACTCTCTAGAAATGTATTGTCTGAGTACCTTTACAAATTGAGTCCCTACAATTAGCGCCGTCTGTGGGGAGAATTAGTGCACTAACAGGCGCAACGGACGATTGTTTTTAAGTTTTTAATTTACGATAGGCTAGCAGCGATGCATCATACCAAAAAAAAAAAAATAAAAAAAAAAATAATAATTGCAGAAAGATAAAAGATTCAACAGAGAAGAAAAGAAACTTGATATTCTTTTATTAAATGAAAAGTACATATTACAATCAGAGGCTCAGGCAGGCTTGTTTTAAAGCTATTTTTATTTTACAAGCTAGTTCTACAATCAGAGGTCCAGGCAGACCTGACCTAGAACTAGCTAGGGGGAATGTTGCTGAGGCTAGCCCGCTTCAAGGCTACCAACAGCTCCTTGGCTGGTGCAACGGAGCTGGAACAAAGAGAGGAGCCGGCGTAGGGGCTCCGGGAGGCCCTTCCCATGATGTTCCCTTGATTCTCTCCAGTCCTCACAAGAGTTGGCCGTTGGAGATGGCAACACTCGGGCACCGGCCGTGACGTGATCTTGTGCGTCTCCTCCGGCAGGGGTGCGCCCTGGAGAGGAGTGTTAGGTACTCCAAAGACATCCCTCCTAGACACCATGCAGGGCACTATCAGGGTTACGCCCAGGCTCTGCCGCGCCGGAAGTCTAGTGGGGGCTGCGGCCACGACGGCTCTTGGCTGTATATCTCCCAACTCTGGTCACAATCCTGGTGGGGTTGTTGAAGGGGCTCGAGGAGGTGAAAGGACGTGTTTCTAGTTGGGTTGGAAAGTTCATGGAGTGTGGAGAAACGTTTCCCCCAGAAAGCCTTATATAGAGGGTGAAAACTGGTGGGAATTGATCCACACAGAGTTCGAAAAGAGAATTATCAGCGGTATTAATCCTGACCAAATCCCAAGGAGACCATGGACCGCTGGATTTTTATCAATTCACGAGGATAGTAATGAGGGCGCGTCTCGTGCATCGAAACGTCAAGCGCGGAGCGCGAATAGTCAAGGGACGCCTCGTAATTGAAGAGGATGGGAACTTGAGTTGAAGGCGAGGTCAATGCCACATGTAAGATCAGAGTCCAAACCATCCCTGCCCAGAGCACCGTAGAGCTAACAGTCCGACCCGAGGAAGAACCGCTTCCAGTAAAGCGGTCCGAGGACACCATTATACCAAAAGTAAGACTCTCAGAGCCGAAGACAAGCTCCTTCTTACAGAAAAATAAAAGTGATAGACAGAACCAAGGAATTGCATGGTTCTCGGACTCAAGCCTATGGGAAAACTAATCACACCATTATATCTGGGTACTAGACAGAACCAAGGTATTGCATGGTCCAAGGACTCAAACCTATGGGGAAACTAGATACTTACAGAAAAATAGAAGTGATAGACAGAACCAAGGCATTGCATGGTCCTCGGACTCAAGCCTATGGGAAAACTAATCACACCATTATATCTGGGTACTAGACAGAACCAAGGTATTGCATGGTCCAAGGACTCAAACCTATGGGGAAACTAGATACTTATAGAAAAATAGAAGTGATAGACAGAACCAAGGCATTGCATGGTCCTCGGACTCAAGCCTATGGGAAAACTAATCACACCATTATATCTGGGTACTAGACAGAACCAAGGTATTGCATGGTCCAAGGACTCGAACCTATGGAGAAAATAACTATCTGTAGAAAAACCAAAGCGTTACTTAGAGTCAAGTTGTAATACGGTCCTCAGATTTATATTTGAAGGATAACAGGTGGTCTCATGAGACTAACTCCGGAATAGAATATAAGTATTGAGCAAAATATTAGAGTAAGGCAAGTAAAAGAAAATATCAATAGTTGGAAGCAAAATATTGAGCATTCAGTTCAAATAGAAAATATACAAGTCTCATTACAATGCCACCGAGGCAAGAAACAAAATGAAATAAAAGAGAAAGTAAACAGAAATATCCTATGTCATATGCCAGTCTCCCCAACTCAGTAGGCAAATTATCTCGATAAGCTGATCAAAAGGCTTTAACCAACGCCTAAGGGCCTTGTCTCGGAGGGACCGTGGGTATGGCCGGGGAGTCCGCAGGAGGTCTCACCACGTCTTGGGGCATTTCCTGACCCTCAGTTCTAACTCCCCCCAACGCTCTCTGGGGCTCAGCCTCCTCTGGGGGTCTGTCAGCTGAAGAGGTGTCCTCGGCGGTCTTATTATGGCTTTCACTCGCCGCCGGTAATGCGGACCCCTCATCGGGAGCAGCAGGGGCAGCCTCGCGAATTGCAATGGGGTAATATACCCTCTCCGCCCCCCTAAGGTCAGACGAGGCATCAACCTCTGCTTGGTTGAGGGCTTCATGCCAGGTCTCAGAACAGAAGTGCCTGCACACTGCAGGAACTTGAGCTTGAAGGGTGGCTTCAGTCTTAGCCACCCCCTCGGCGAAAGCCTCCTCCTCCGCCTGTTCTACAGAGCGCTCAGCGTCTATTCTTGCAAACACCGCCTCATCTTTGGCCCTCACAGCCTCGTTCCTGACATACTCGGCAATACCTCTCGCGCTGACTGCCTCGGCCAACTTTTTCTTCAGGTCGGCAATATCCTCTTTGGCAGTTTGTAGGCGGCCCTCAACATCTTGCAAGCGCTTAGTCTGATCCTCGTCTTGCTTCCTAGCCGCGGCTAAGTCGGAGGCAGCATTGTCCCTGGCCTTTGTCATCTTCTCCAGATTCTCGGTCGCCTTTTTTAGGTCGGCCTCAGATCTCTTAAGGGTATTGGCAGCTTTTAAAAACTTGTCGCGCTCTTGCACTAAGGCACTGCTCTGGCCATCGACCTCCTCATCCAACCTGAAAAGGGCCTGGACAGCCTGCCAATAAAAACAAGAAACTCCGTAAAGAGAAGAGAAGGTGCTAAGCAACAAAACTCAAATAAAGTAAATAGGTACCAGGGGACCCACCATGCCTAGATATCTCTTAAGGTTAAGGGCAACCTCTGGCCCACTCATACTTCTTAGCTCGGCCATGTCGGTGGGAAGGAGAAGAGACTTCTTCAGGGTGTCGGTTACAAGAGCCCCCTCAACTCTTCAGGATTCCCGCATCGATGCGTCATCCATCAGGGGTTGATCATGGAGCATGGCAGCGGGCAGCCAGGCTTGGGCCCCAGACTGCTGGACGATCTCCTTACCTTTGCGTTGACCACTGAGCTTCAGTTGCTTCGAAGGCCTATGGAGTCCACCCTCCTCGGGCGAGGAGTGGGACTTGCTCCCATCCACTGGGTCCTTACCCTTGGAAGACCTCTTCCTTTTTGGATCAGAAGACTTGGTCTGAGGGGAGGAGGCTGAAGGAGTAGAGGATGACCTGGTGTGCACAGACAAAGGCTGAGGCGGAGGCGTTGGGGGCTTGGGCTGCGACTCTTTTGGTGCACCCTTCTTGGAGCCGCCTTCAAGCAGGTCAAGGAGACTGGTTTGGGGATGCCTTTTTAAACCCATCTCGGCCTGAGTACCAACTCTTAGGGACTGAAGATCGGCTTCGGACAAATGAGGGTCCCCTAGATCACCAGAGGGATCCTCGGACTGATCAGCTAGGTCAAACACACTATATTCGTCCTCAGACGAGCTCAGTTCGACCACCTCCCCTGCCTTTTTAGGTTTCCCTTCCTCAGTCTCCGTTACTTGATGGGATGAGGAGGAACCTGCTAGTGGAATGCCTTCAGGAATATGAGATCCCTCAGAAAATGCAAAACCGTCCTCCACCACGGTGATTTGCACGAGCCGAGGATCACGAGCTCTAATGACGTGCTTAGGGACTGGGAACGACTTCTGGGCTGGGTCACATCCGAGGATCTTATGAGCAGCTCTAACCTGGTTATCAGTTTCGTTCAGGAAAAGTTTCGCCCTAAGAACGGCTTCCAAATCCTCCTTGTTGACCAGGTGGAAATGACGGGCGAAGGCGTGCGAATCTGCGGAAAGAAAAGCAAAACTCCTGTGATTAATCAATCAAAGCCGATATGCAACAAAAAAAAAGAAAAATATACTAAAACCTAGACCGTTTTATACTTTGGGTACCCTACCTGGCTCTCCCTCTACTGTTGGGTAGTGAAGACCGTTGTGCCATTCTCTCGACACAATGAGGAAGTCTTGGGTCAGCCCCTTATTAGAATCAGGAAGGCACTGGATAAGTCGGACCCTATCGTCCCTCGTCTTCATATAGTACGTCTTACCCCTCAGGTGCTGAAGGTTGTGGCACCAGTTTACATTTTGGTGAGTCAATCTGAGCCCCATTTTCTCATTCAAGGTGTCTACGCACCCCAGTATCCTAAATACATTCACGGCACACTGGGTAGGAGCCAGACGAAAATGCCTAAGGTAACCGCTAGTCACTGGCCTCATAGGTATTCTCATCCCTCCCTCCACGAAAGCGACTATGGGGATCACAACTTCCCCCTCGTTTCTCTTAATGTACCACTCCCCTTCCTCACAGTACCTCAAACTCACATTATTGGGAATCCCATAGTCGACAATGAATTTCTTCATCATCTCGTCGGATTCAACCAACTTCTTAAACTTACCCATCCCCAACAACGACTAAAAGACCCTAAAGAAGGAAAGAAGGAGTAGAATCAAAGAAAATTCGGTGTTACCGGGAGAAGAAGACTTACAGAAATATGAGGATCCTCCTCGGGCAATGTGTAAGTTGAACCAGATTCAGAGAATACGCATCAATGGTCGTAAGCGTGAAAATAAGGAAACCAGGCGATTCAAACAAGTACTTATACTCCTCCTTAGGTTCCTCAAGTGTAACCGCCTGCCCATAAAAGCAGGAGATCCCCACCGAACAATTACCATCACACCGTTGAAAGTGGGAAACGTGGAGCCGCCAAAATTTAAAGCGAGCGCACACTGAGTCTCGAAACGCCAAAATGTATATCGGGCAGGCGAAAAGTCGCCAGCATTAGCGCGGGCCGAAGTGGGGCAATTCGTCTAGAGGGCCCATAGATATCAAAACCCTCCTCCCCATCCGAGGGAACGTGCAGCAGGATTTTGAGGGGCTATTATGGGGCCCGTGGGCCTGGTAGCCTCAGCCCATCTTGTAGTAGGCCCAAGGCCCATGCTGAGGAAGGATGACCATCCGAGGCTAGTTCATGGAGAGACTCTTTTTTGGATCCACGCCGAGGACCTCTTCGTCCTCGGCATACTGAGGATAATTTTGGGTGGTGGACAAGTCCAGAGCAAGTTGTCACTTCCACACTTAATGCATTCACCTAACTCCTCTAGCCGCATTAATGGGGATGTAACCCCTTAATAGGGCAACGTTGATCAGGGTGAACCACTTGAGTGCTGATAAGGCCTCTGATGGGACGGACGGTCAGAAGGAAGGCAAATGGATGATCAACAGATGGAAGAACGAGATAGGACGATGAAGACTATATAAGAGGAGCGAGTAAAGTAAATGAGAAAGGGGGGAGAAAAATAAAGGGGAACCTCCTCGGACAGGTGCCGAGGAGCAACCCTTAGCCAAAAAGTTGGGCTAATCCCCCTCCAAAGGTGAAGGGTTCCCGGTGAACTGTTGTTAGCTTGTTTGGGCCTAGTTCTTCATCCCACTCTCTAGAAATGTATTGTCTGGGTACCTTTACAAATTGAGTCCCTACAGCTACTATTCGAGAAGAACTATTGAATTAAATTGAAAGGTTAGCAAAGCCTAATTTTCCTTTGTAGCTATTATTTAGTTTGTAACTCTTTGTCCTTTGTTAATGCCTGATTAAAAAAAAAAAAAAGTAAAAGTAAAATAGTTTTAAAGATTATCAAATATGGACTCTTTGATTCTAAAAATAAATGCTAAAACTTATTTCTTTCCTTTACCATTATATGATAGAAAAAAAAAAAAAAAAAAAAAGGAAGGAAAATGCAAGAGAAGCACATCTAAAAAGACGAATGCTAATGTTTGAGAAACTATCCAAAAGAAAATAGCATGAAAGAAAAAATAGTTTGCAAAATAATATATATAAAAGCAGAGACCTCATGCGGGAAAGCAAGAGGTTTTGCCAAGTGGCACTCTCTTTGAAAAGATAATTGATTTTTTTTTTTCCTGAAATAAAATACATCATTCTTAATTTATTACACTTATTAGATGCCACATTAGTTATTTACTAAACTCAATAGACTTTAATTAGTAATAAACAAGACTAATGGATAAGATAGAGGGATGTTAATCATCAAAAACTCTTTGTTTTCCTTATTCCTCCATCCAAAGGTTTTCTTATGTTTATGCCTACTCCTCTTCCCTTATAACTAAATGCCTACTCTTCCTAGACCACTACATGCCTTCTCCTATGCTTATGTTGCTAAATTTCCAATTCTACGATCTATAATTTGCACAAAGTGAAATAACATTCAAATTATTTAAGAACACATGAAATCATATAAAAATCACCAAATTAGAGTTTAAAATTATAATTAAAATTTTAAAAGAAATCTAGGCACATTTGCACAAAAATTCCATGTAACTAAGTCACACTTAGGAATATTGGACCATTTTTCCTTTGTATAAATAGAAGGGTCCCAATGGGATGAGGGGGCTAACAATTTCGTCTCCAAAACATTTATTGTTGGAACACAAAAGTTTTCGATTGTAGACTTTTCATGATTAAAGAACATTATGTGCCAACTAATCAAACTAGAGTTTTTAGTACCTACAGCAATTTCACAACATCAAGAACAAACCCCAGTGTATACAATGTCAAATTCCATAGTCTCCTGTTATATCAAATGAGTGTTTAATTTTTCTGGCAAAGTATTGAATAGTAAAGCTTCTGGACTATAGTCTTAATTACAACTCTCAATCATGTTGGACTTGGGTGACACCTATCAACAATGTATCATTATGAGATGCAAAAAAAAAATTGGAGTGTACACAACATTTAGTGTGGATGGGAAGAAATTTCATCATATACCAATTGGTTAGGTTAGTAAGGGACCTATTCCAATTTAATGATCCTGGAATTTTGTATACAAGTAACAATCAAGGAAACTTCCACCTAAAATAAGTCGGACTTTTGGCAAGAGAGAAAATTGATGTCTAGACAAATCAAGGTAAGGCCAACCAAAATAGACCATATTCTTAATTTCTTATCTCTATTTTTTCCATGTACATGGCTTATAGTCAATGCTTGGCGTATAAAAGTTGAACATCTTATCTAAAGTCCATCCTCTAAAAGCTTGAGAGGATGAGGTTTTGCCAAGTGGCACTCTCTTTGAAAAGATAATTGATTTTTTTTTTCCTGAAATAAAATACATCATTTTTAATTTATTACACTTATTAGATGCCACATTAGTTATTTACTAAACTCAATAGACTTTAATTAGTAATAAACAAGACTAATGGATAAGATAGAGGGATGTTAATCATCAAAAACTCTTTGTTTTCCTTATTCCTCCATCCAAAGGTTTTCTTATGTTTATGCCTACTCCTCTTCCCTTATAACTAAACGCCTACTCTTCCTAGACCACTACATGCCTTCTCCTATGCCTATGTTGCTAAATTACCGATTCTATGTTCTATAATTTGCACAAACTGAAACAGCATTCAGATTATTTAAGAACACATGAAATCATATAAAAATCACCAAATTAGAGTTTAAAATTATAATTAAAATTTTAAAAGAAATCTAGGCACATTTGCACAAAAATTCCACGTAACTAAATCACACTTAGGAATATTGGACCATTTTTCCTTTGTATAAATAGAAGGGTCCCAATGGGATGAGGGGGCTAACAATTTCCTCTCCAAAACATTTATTGTAGGAACACAAAATTTTTCCATTGTAGACTTTTCAAGATAAAAGAACATGACTTGCCAACTAATCAAACTAGAGTTTTTAGTACCTACAGCAATTTCACAACATCAAGAACAAACCCCAGTGTATACAGCGTCAAATTCCATAGTCTCATGTTATATCAAATGAGTGCTTAATTTTTCTGGCAAAGTATTGAATAGTAAAGCTTCTGGACTATAGTCTTAATTACAACTCTCAATCATGTTGGACTTGGATGACACCTATCAACAATGTATCATTATCAGATGCAAAAAAAATTTGGAGTGTACACAACATTTAGTGTGGATGGGAAGAAATTTCATCATATACCAATTGGTTAGGTTAGTAAGGGACCTATTCCAATTTAATGATCCTGGAATTTTGTATACAAGTAATAATCAAGGAAACTTCCACCTAAAATAAGTCGGACTTTTGGCAAGAGAGAAAACTGATGTCTACACAAATCAAGCTAAGGCCAACCAAAATGGACCATATTCTTAATTTCTTATCTCTATTTGTTCCATGTACAAGGCTTATAGTCAATGCTTGGCATATAAAAGTTGAACATCTTATCTAAAGTCCATCCTCTAAAAGCTTGAGAGGATGAGGTTTTGCCAAGTGGCACTCTGTTTGAAAAGATAATTGATTTTTTTTTTTTTGAAATAAAATACATCATTCTTAATTTATTACACTTATTAGATGCCACATTTGTTATTTACTAAACTCAATAGATTTTAATTAGCAATAAATAAGACTAATGGATAAGATAGAGGGATGTTAATCATGAAAAACTCTTTGTTTTCCTTATTCCTCCATCCAAAGATTTTCTTATGTTTATGCCTACTCCTCTTCCCTTATAACTAAATGCCTACTCTTCCTAGACCACTACATGCCTTCTCCTATGCCTATGTTGCTAAATTACCAATTCTATGTTCTATAATTTGCACAAAGTGAAATAACATTCAAATTATTTAAGAACACGTGAAATCATATAAAAATCACCAAATTAGAGTTTAAAATTATAATTAAAATTTTAAAAGAAATCTAGGCACATTTGCACAAAAATTCCATGTAACTAAGTCACACTTAGGAATATTGGACCATTTTTCCTTTGTATAAATAGAAGGGTCCCAATGGGATGAGGGGGCTAACAATTTCTTCTCCAAAACATTTATTGTTGGAACACAAAAGTTTTCGATTGTAGACTTTTCACGATTAAAGAACATGACTTGCCAACTAATCAAACTAGAGTTTTTAGTACCTACAGCAATTTCACAACATCAAGAACAAACCCAAGTGTATACAATGTCAAATTCCATAGTCTCCTGTTATATCAAATGAGTGTTTAATTTTTCTCGCAAAGTATTGAATAGTAAAGCTTCTGGACTATAGTCTTAATTACAACTCTCAATCATGTTGGACTTGGATGACACCTATCAACAACGTATCATTATGAGATGCAGAAAAAATTTGGGGTGTACACAACGTTTAGTGTGGATGGGAAGAAATTTCATCATATTCCAATTGGTTAGGTTTGTAAGGGACCTATTTGAATTTAATGATCCTAGAATTTTGTATACAAGTAATAATCAAGGAAACTTCCACCTAAAATAAGTCGGACTTTTGGCAAGAGAGAAAATTGATGTCTAGACAAATCAAGCTAAGGCCAACCAAAATGGACCGTATTCTTAATTTCTTATCTCTATTTGTTCCATGTACAAGGCTTATAGTCAATGCTTGGCGTATAAAAGTTGAACATCTTATCAAAAGGCCATTCTCTGAAAGCTTGAGAGCATGAGGTTTTGCCGAGGGCCACTCTCTTTGAAAAGATAATTGAATTTTTTTTTTTTTTGGAAATAAAATACATCATTCTTAATTTATTACACTTATTAGATGCCACATTAGTTATTTACTAAACTCAATAGATTTTAATTAGTAATAAATAAGACTAATGGATAACATAGAGGGATGTTAATCATCAAAAACTCTTTGTTTTCCTTATTCCTCCATCCAAAGGTTTTCTTATATTTATACCTACTCCTCTTCCCTTATAACTAAATGCCTACTCTTCCTAGACCACTACATGTCTTCTACTATGCCTATGTTGCTAAATTACCAATTCTATGTTCTATAATTTGCACAAACTAAAATAGCATTTGATGGGAATTTAGACCCCTTAAACACACAGATTGCGTAGCCTAGATTAATTAGCCAAGTTGTTACTTAGTCAAATTATGCAATTTCTAGGTTAAAGATCAAATAATCATATCAAGATATAAAGCAGCGGAATAATAAATAACACAATGATATGATCACCTAGGAAACCACACGGTAAAAACCTGGGGAGGATTTGACCCACCGATCCTCAAGGCATAACAGAATTCACTATGAAAGAATTGAAGTTCTTACAGAAGGACTACAAGCTCCCCGCTCGATTTCCTAATGCTACCCACCAGTAAAACTTCCTGACACGACCACGCGCAGGCTCCGAATCCACGGACTACTTCTTTCTTGAATTCCTCAATCAGCTACAAGCTCCCCGCTTGTTTTTCTTTTTAAGTTCCAATCGTTGCAACTGTAATGATCTTCAAGATGTTGAAATCATCTCTACCTTTAAAACCCTAAGTTTTGTGTAAAGGAAAGCTCCTCAAAGATCTCACACGAGATTCACACAAAACAGCAATGTATGAGCAACAAAGCAATATGGACAACCTTCAAAAACGTGGCTAGGGTTTAGTTTATATACCTAGGGTAAAAACACAAAACCCTAAACGTTTAATGAAGTAGGGCTGAGTTGGAAATTCTGCAGAAAATTCAACCTGTGCAATTTTCGATCGATCGAGTCTATTCTTCGATCGATCGAGCCAGGCTGAAAGTCCCAAATACTTCTGCAGCCACTCGATTCCAACTTTACAATATTAAACCAACTTTGAGCAAGTCTAAACAAGACTAAATACAATGTTTTGATCATGGTTTGCCAACATTACAAATTAGAGTTCTAAATACATAAAATCCTAAGACCTTAGAACCTAACAAACTCCCCCTTTGGCAATCCGTGACAAAACCCTAATTAACAGCTCAAAGTTTTACAAATAAAAAGCCCTTTACAAAGGTAATGCTCATAAAATCAAATTCAGCCTAACTACTATCCATCGGTTGCAAGTGTAGACAGCAGCTTAGTTGAATCAACCTGTATAGTCCTGAAATACTCAACAAACGCATAAACGCATGTGTGACAGAAAAGAGTAAAACAACAGGTATAACATTCTTGTAAGATTCACACAACACAAAATAAAGACATATAAGAATGATCAACTCATAAATATAAATCAATACGCAGTGAATCATAAATCAACAAGAATCAATAAACAATAACATGTATATCAATCAATGTTACTCCCCCTAACATGAATATCCCAAAAAAATGATATACAAAGTGAAGCACCTAGATACAATCTAGAAACAAAAAAAATCTCCCCCCTAACTACAAAATCTCCCCTACAAGTCAAAACTCCACTCCCCCTTTTTGTGACGGAATGCCAAAGAGCAATCACAAGTCGCCATCAAAAGGAGGTGGTGAGGGTGAATGAAGACGAGCTAAATCAGCTCGAAAAGCACGAATCTCGTCCAGCAAGTCCACCAAAATCTGACCATGAGCCGCCTGAACGGTCATGACAGTCTCCAAAGTACGACGAACATCGAAGTCGGCCGAAGGAGGTGGAGGAACATCAGCAGCAGCAGCATCATCACCAACTGGATCAGGAATATCCTCACCAGCAAGACCTGCAGAAGAAGAAGGAGGAGGAGGTACGCTACTAGAGGGCTCAGACCTAGGGTGTTTAGAACCAGCTCGAAGATGAGCGGCCCTCTGTCTAAGAAAAGACGCACCTATAGGAGCTATCACATGAACAGGCTCAGAGGAAGGAAAGCCACTAAGATCAAGATAAAGAAGAATCCTATGAATGAAAATAGGATGTACAAGAGCATGTGAAGAGGATGAACTCCTATAAACTTCGTTCAAAGAACGAAGAAAAAGATGGGGAAAACTGATAGGAGCATCAGTAACTAAGGCATACAAAAATACACACCTCTCAAGAGGAATGGTGTGCACATGGGAAATGGGCCAGATAGAATGGCAAGCTATCCTAAAGAAAAGATAATGTAATCCAGAGAGCTCAGCAGAAGTGATCCGAGGATCAGAACCCCACTGGACAGTAGTACCAGTGATGTAAGACAAAACATCGCTCAGCTCGAGAGACTCATCATATGGATAGACTGGATGCTGGACCAACGGTACCCCTAGAGCATCAGCCACTACCTGAGGAGTAATGGTGTACTCTACGCCTCGTATCCAACTTTTTACTAAAGTGTTGGAATCATAGATGCAGATAGAGATGTTCGAATAGAACTCTCTAATCAAGGCAGAAGGTGGAGGAGGATCAGAAACATCCACCAGAGGTAACCAGCCTCGACGCTCAAAATTTGCCCTAATGGCAGGATCAAGTTCATCTAACAACACAGAACGCTCAGCCCAAATCTTTCTCCTAATGTTAAGCTTATCAAAAATCTCTTGGTTTTTCTCACTCGGAAACTTCTCACGGTCAAAGGAAGGAGGGGACGGAGAAGAAGAATGAATAGTCCTACGGGCTCTAGTTTTCCTAGGCATGATGCTAAGGAAAGGACAGAGACACAAAGAGAAAACCAAAAAAAAAATAAGAAAAACAAAACCAAAGGCAGACTGCAAGTTAGCACAAAAACAATAGAATTAAAATCTATATGATGCATGCGCAGATACAATGCCATGATGCATGTACTAATGCAGTGAGCAATTAAGTTCAATTGAGATTAAATTGACAAAATTGGCTTGAGCAGGAGATTTTCTTAACAAAAACCCCAAAAAATTTGACACCACTTGAAAATTTTTAAAACAAAATGATGAATTGAGCATCATAAAACACAACACATAGATTATAATGCTCAATTTCATCAATACAACAAGCCAATTGCATCAAATTCTACTCAATTTAACAAAATCCCCAAATCGGATCAATTAGGAAACCCTAGATTTTTCAATTTCACACCAAACTCAAAATTGATCAAATTAAACTATTTAGATCATGTCAATAGCATGTCCCCACAAAAACCCAATGATCAATTGCATCAATTATGGCTTGAATCAAAAGAAAAAACCAAATATGCAAAGTGCGAAAATCGCCCCTTAAATCCATGAAAATATGCATGAAATGATGAAAAATAAATCAAAAGGAAGGGCAAAAGGGTCTTACCGGCTTGAGGAGAGAGAGAATTTGCAAAGACTTCGGAAGAAAACGACAAAAATCGCAAATTTGAGCTTGCCAACGCGGAGAGAGGAAAGAGGTTTGAAAAGTTTTTGAAATAGGATCTTTGAAAAAGTCAGAAAAGTACCTTTTAAAAACCTTTTTCACGATATTCGATCGATCGAAAATTACATTCGATCGATCGAATGTGACAGTCGTTTTAGAAGAAACTAAGGCACTTTTTCGATCGATCGAAAAATAGGTTGGATCGATCGAAATTGGCAGAAGCTCACTAAATTTTGAGAAAAAATCCAGTTTTGAAAGACACAAACCTAAAATTTTAAAACAACTCCTCAAAGCATTAAATTGTAAAAACAACATGCATGAGTATGAGATGGAATGATTTTTCAAAAACCCAAAATTTGAAACCCAATTTTCTCACAAAAAAATTTCAATCATTCTTCCATTGAATTTTCTCAAGCAACAAAAATGTTGTGCACAAATCTCAAGATATTTTCAAACTTGGTTGGTCAGACCATAAACACACACACTAGAATGTACAGTGTTTAACAAAGAGTAACTTGTGTAGTGTGTGATACTAGCAAAAACTTGAGATACATGTGAGGTGATATGTGAATAGTAATCAAAAACAAAGTCTACACAATTCATCACATAGAATTCAAAAGAGACTATCACCTAAAGAGTTACATTATATAACTCCCACATCTCCTAGAACAAAAGCTTGCAATCATGTAAGTTTCTTGTATTTTTGCCTCTTAGCATGTGAAATATATTATGTGAAATGGCATCAAGCCTAATAATACACACCGGTTTGAATTAAGTGAAATGACATCAAGCCTAATAGTACACACCAGTTTTAAGCATTAAGCAATTAATCCGAGGCATCACCTTATGTTCTTGTTGTGCATGTGTAACAATTACACAAAATCTTATGATATGCACTAAGGTGCTCATGATTGGCTAGTGAACAGTGGTGAGATGGTTATTTATGCCTTTCTCAAAAGAATCAAGTCCGACAGTCAAATAACATATGACCTCATGATTAAGACAAAGAGATTAAAGACCATACACATCTTTCCCACACAACATGCACTACAAAGTTTCAACTAGTCAAGTGCAATGAATAAGTTCATCAAAGTTAAACAAGGTACACAGAACATGAAATGTGTCAAAAGATAGACCAACCTTGTTTTTCAAAAATCAAGAAAAATAGTGTCTAACATAATTTTTGCTTTCTCCTTTTCCTTTTTTTATTTTTTTTTTTTTTATTATTATTATTAAAAGAGAAAACAAATAAATCCTAGAATGAAATGCATGAATGTAATGCAATGCAAGTCCTAGAACAAAAACAACAAAAAGACAAAAACCAAAGAACAATGGTCACCAAAGAATAGAGCAATTAAGCACAAGGACCAAGAAAGCCAGAAGAGACTAGGGACACCGAAGCACACCAATGACTTGACGAAGAGTCTCAAACTTACTTCCATCAAGAGGTTTGGTGAAGATGTCAGCATTTTGACGGTCAGTAGGGATATATTCAAGAATAACAACTTTCTTTTCAACTAAATCCCTAATGAAGTGATATCTAAGTTCAATGTGTTTGGTCTTAGAATGCTGAACAGGATTTTTAGAAATATCTATGGCACTAGAATTATCACAGTAGACAACCATGGTGTCTTGAGGAATCCCATAATCACTCAAAAGTTTCTTCATCCACAGAAGCTGAGAGCAACAACTCCCAGCAGCAATATATTCAGCCTCAGCAGTGGATAAAGAAACAGAATTTTGTTTCTTACTCATCCAAGCCACAAGATTGGCTCCAACATAGAAACACCCCCCAGTGGTGCTTTTTCTATCATCAGCATTCCCAGCCTAATCAGAATCAGAAAAACCAGCAAGAGACAAATTTGACTCTTTGCTATAAAACAATCCATAATCACAGGTTCCACTCACATATTTGATAATTCTCTTAACAGCATTTAAATGAGAGACCTTAGGATTAGACTGAAATCTAGAGCAAACACCAACACTAAAAGAGATATCAGGACGACTAGCAGTTAAGTACAAGAGACAACCAATCATGCTTCTATACAAAGTAACATCAACAGACTCACCTGATGGATCAATTGTTAACTTCACATTAGCAGCCATTGGTGTTCTAGCATGAGCAGCCTTGTCCAGACCAAATCTCTTGACCAAATTTCTTGCATATTTAGCTTGATTGATGTAGATTCCTGACTCAGTTTGCTTCACCTGCAATCCCAAAAAGTAAGTCAATTCACCAACCATGCTCATTTCAAACATTGCCTTCATTTCATCTGCAAAAGAATGAGCAAGAGAATCATTAGTAGCACCAAAAACAATGTCATCAACATAAATTTGAGCTACAACAAAACCAGTCTTATCCTTTCTTATGAAGAGAGTTGTATCTGCAGATCCCCTTTTGAATCCATGCTCAGTGAGATATGCAGTCAATCTATCATACCAAGCTCTAGGAGCTTGTTTCAAACCATAGAGTGCTCTCTTTAACTTGTAAACATCATTCGGTCTGTGAGGATCCACAAATCCCTTGGGTTGCTCAACATACACTTCTTCTTGTAACATCCCATTTAGGAAAGCACTTTTGACATCCATTTGATACAGCTTGAAGTTTAGATGACTTGCAATGGCTAACAGTATCCGAATGGATTCCAATCTTGCAACTGGTGCAAAGGTCTCATCAAAGTCAATTCCTTCCACTTGTGTGTACCCTTGTGCAACAAGTCTTGATTTGTTTCTAATCACGGTGCCATGTTCATCTGACTTGTTCTTAAAGATCCATTTAGTTCCAATCACATTTACATTTTCTGGCCTAGGAACTAATTCCCATACATCATTCCGAACGAATTGATGAAGTTCTTCATGCATGGAATTTACCCAATCAGCATCCTGAAGTGCTTCATCTACCTTCTTCGGTTCAAATTGGGACAGATAACACGAGTGAGTGATCACATTCAAGGCTTTTGATCTCAATCTCATATTATCATTCAGACTACCCAATATATTTGTGGAAGGATGGTTCAATCTCACTCTAGAAAAAGGGCGATTAACAAGAGATGTTGTGGTACCTTTCTGTTCAAATGGAGGGCTGAGCTCACTTCGTACCTGTCGAGTGCCATGAATTGGAGTGGATGGTTCTGAGCTTGATGGTACTGAGACTGTATCATTCAACACTAGCAACTCTTCCTCACTATGTTTCCCAACATACTCAGTAAGAAGAGAATCATTAACTTCTAAAGACTTATCTTGAGCAGGACCAGTGCTTTCTGAAGATGCTTCTGAACACACTTCATCATTTATCACAACATTTGAAGATTCCATGACTGTTTTGATTCTCAAATTGTACACTCTGTAAGCTCTACTGGTGGAAGAATATGCTAGAAAGTATCCTTTGTCACTCTTTGTATCAAACTTCTCTAGGTTCTCTCTATCACGCAGAATGTAACAGTCACTGCCAAATATCCTAAAATATTTGACAACAGGTTTCTTCCCTCTCTAGAGTTCATAGGGTGTTTTCTTGGAGTCAGGTCTAAAATACACCCTATTGAGTGTATGGCAAGCAGTGTTGACTGCTTCTCCCCAGAAGGACTTTGGCAACTTTTTATTGTGTAGCATGACTCGTGCCATCTCCTGAACGACCCTGTTTTTCCTTTCCACAATTCCATTTTGTTGCGGTGTCTTGGGTGATGAGAACTCTTGGTTAGTGCCTTGATCATTACAGAAAGTAGCCAGTTTGGTATTCTCAAATTCTCTTCCATGGTCACTTCTGATTCTGGCTATCACAGAATCTTTCTCAACCTGCAATTTCTTGCACAGATGTATCATCTTCTCAGGAGCCTCAGCTTTATCCTTCAAAAGCACAACCCAAGTATATCTAGTAAAGTCATCTACAACCACTAGAATATACTTCTTTCCACCCAAACTTTGAACTCTGGCAGGACCTATGAGATCAATGTGTAACAGCTCTAAAGGTCTTGAGGTTTGAACACTAGTCACAGACAGATGCTTGGATTTTACTTGTTTACCTATCTGACATGGTCCACAAATGCACTTATCTATCTTCTTAAATTTAGGTAAACCGATAACTGCCTCACACTTGGAAATCTTCTCGAGCTGCTTATGACTGGCATGCCCCAACCGTTGATGCCACAAATCAACTTGATCTATCTTTGCACTAAAGCACTTGTTGTTTACACTTGGTGTTATTCCATAACAGTTGTCAGCTGTCCTTACACCAACACACATACAATCACCTCCTCCATCAAGTATCTCACATTCATACTTGGTGAAAAGAACATTTAAACCATTGTCGCAAATCTGACTTATGCTGAGTAAATTGGCCTTCAATCCATCAACATACCAAACATCTTCAAACACTGGCAATCCTGGAATGTCCACAGTACCAATGCCTCTGATCACAGATTTACTGCCATCTCCAAAGGTGACTGTCCCAATCTTTCCTTCAAAGAGTGTTTTGAATAGACCTTTATTTCCTGTCATGTGCCTGGAATAACCACTATCCAAATACCAAAGATAAGAATCACGTGCCTTTAAGGCGGTTAAAGCACTATAACAAACATAATTCTTATCACAAGTGATTATGCCAAGATACTTAAGGAAAGATTTAACAAAAACAACAAATGGCAAAGACAACAAGTAGATAAGTTGACTAACAAGCAAGAAGATTTTCCAAGAATCCATGACAGCAGGGGTTAAGGATCAACTCAGAGATAGAAATCTCAAACAAAAAGAGCTACCCGCTCTGATACCACTTGATGGAAATTTAGACCCCTTAAACAACCAGATTGCGTAGCCTAGATTAATTAGCCAAGTTGTTACTTAGTCAAATTAAACAATTCTAGGTTAAAACAATCAAACAATCATATCAAGAATATAATGCAGCGGAATAATAAATAACACAAGATATGATCACCCAGGAAACCACACGGTAAAAACCTGGGGAGGATTTGACCCACCGATCCTCAAGGCATAACAGAATTCACTATGAAAGAATTGAAGTTCTTACAGAAGGACTACAAGCTCCCCGCTCGACTTCCTAATGCTACCCACCAGTAAAACTTCCTGACACGACCACGTGCAGGCTCCGAATGCACGGACTACTTCTTTCTTGAATTCTTCAATCAGCTACAAGCTCCCCGCTTGCTTTTCTTTTTAAGTTCCAATGGTTGCAACTGTAATGATCTTCAAGATGTTGAAATCATCTCTACCTTTAAAACCCTAAGTTTTGTGTAAAGGAAAGCTCCTCAAAGATCTCACACGAGATTCACACAAAATAGCAATGTATGAGCAACAAAGCAATATGGATAACCTTCAAAAACGTGGCTAGGGTTTAGTTTATATACCTAGGGTAAAAACACAAAACCCTAAACGTTTAATGAAGTAGGGCTGAGTTGGAAATTCTGTAGAAAATTCAACCTGTGCGATTTTCGATCGATCGAGTCTATTCTTCGATCGATCGAGCCAAGCTGAAAGTCCCAAATACTTCTGCAGCCACTCAATTCCAATTTTACAATATTAAACCAACTTTGAGCAAGTCTAAACAAGACTAAATACAATGTTTTGATCATGGTTTGCCAACATTACAAATTAGAGTTCTAAATACATAAAATCCTAAGACCTTAGAACCTAACAGCATTCAGATTATTTAAGAACATATGAAATCATATAAAAATAACCAAATTAGAGTTTAAAACTATAATTAAAATTTTAAAAGAAATCTAGGCACATTTGCACAAAAATTCCATGTAACTAAGGGTCCGTTTGGATACAGCTGAAAACTGAAAACTGAAAACACTGTAGCAAAATAATTTTTAAATGTGTGAATAGTACCGTGGGACCCATTTTTAATGAAAAAGTTGCTGAAAAGTGAAAATTGTGGGTCCGTGAACAGTGAAATTTGGGTTGAAAAGTCAATTATTGCGGCTACTGTTCATTGAACAGTAGCCGCTACAGTGCTGCACAGTAAAAAAGCGGCTGGGAAAAGCTTGAAACGCATGTGAAAAAAAAAAAAAAAAAAAGGAGTTGAAAACGTAACGCCAGACGCAAACGCGCTGGCCAAACGGACACTAAGTCACACTTAGGAATGTTAGACCATTTTTCCTTTGTATAAATAGAAGGGTCTCAATGGGATGAGGGGGCTAACAATTTTCTCTCCAAAACATTTATTGTAGGAACACAAAAGTTTTCCATTGTAGATTTTTCATGATTAAAGAACATTACGTGCCAACTAATCAAACTAGAGTTTTTAGTACCTACAGCAATTTCACAACATCAAGAACAAACCCCAGTGTATACAGCGTCAAATTCCATAGTCTCCTGTTATATCAAATGAGTGTTTAATTTTTCTCGCAAAGTATTGAATAGTAAAGCTTCTGGACCATAGTCTTAATTACAACTCTCAATCATGTTGGACTTGGATGACATCTATCAACAACGTATCATTATAAGATGCAGAAAAAATCTAGAGTGCACACAGCGTTAAGTGTGGATGTGAAGAAATTTCATCATATTCCAATTGGTTAGGTTAGTAAGGGACCTATTCCAATTTGACGATCCTGGAATTTTGTATACAAGTAATAATCAAGGAAACTTCCACCTAAAATAAGTCAGACTTTTGGCAAGAGAGAAAATTGATGTCTAGACAAATCAAGCTAAGGCCAACCAAAATGGACCATATTCTTAATTTCTTATCTTTGTTTGTTCCATGTACAAGGCTTATAGTCAATGCTTGGCGTATAAAAGTTGAACATCTTATCCAAAGCCCATCCTTAGAAAGCTTGAGAAAAAATTCATTTAAACCAACACAATATATAAATTATAAAGGAATCAAAGAAAAATTGTCAAAAATAATGAAAATTTAATCTAAGCTTAAATTCTTATAAGGATGAACACAATAGCAATATCCAGTAAAAAATAAATAAATAATTTATACATATTTTGTACGTATGATAAAGTTTTATCACAAAGTTTTTTGAGACTCATGTTGATGAGTGATTAGAAGTTATAAAGGAATAATCATCAATATATATATATATATATATAAGCAGAGATTTCATGCAAGAGTGCGTGAGGTCTTGCCAAGTGACACTCTAATTTTGCATTTAGCATTTTTTTTTACTGTTAACCAAAAGTTTACATTAACTTATTTTACCGTTATCTCATTAGTCTATCATTAATTGTCTAAGCTTACATCACACATTTCTCTCTTTTTCATGTCTTTTAGCATACTCACCATTTTAATATTTTTAAAAAAGCAAAAAAAAAAATAATAATAATTAAGGCCTAATAGTAATAACTAACCAAATAAGGCCTTGGAGAGAGATAGAGAGACATAAAAATATTGTGGATTGTTAAATAAAACGCATTGTTTCACTATAAAAGACTTGAGACTAACAAAACATTTGAAAGAGAGAGAAAGGGAAATTTGACGGGACGTCGCCTCTGTCATATTCGCCTCCCACCACCATCAAGACGCTGAAACCCCTACGGGTATTTTTTTTTTTTTTCTTTTTAAATTAGGAGATTAAATATGATTTGGATTTGGGTAATTTGGTTGGATAATTTTTGTTTTGGGTATATAAGTAAAGAGAATATTTGATATGCAATGTAAAGCCATATTCTATCATGGTTTTAAATCATATATAAGACACGTGCATACACACTTGCCCACACCATGTTTTAATGTCGCTCTATCAATGAGTGGAAGACAATGAGAAAATTGGACATACTTTTATTTCATAGTATTAAATATGTGAACACAACACAAATTATTTGATTTTCACGGTCCTGTTTTTCTTTTGCAAATTAATTTTATCTTGAGAAGGCTATAAATATGCAGTGAAACAACAGTTATAAATTGCACACACATAACCATTATAATTATTCAGTTCAAAGAATGAGTTAAAAATAAAAAAAAAAAAAAAAAATTGGAGGAATATTTAGAATAAAAGTTGTTACAAAATGTCTCTCTCTCAGAGACCTCATGCGAGAGTGCATGAGGTCCTGTCAAGTAGCACTCTAATTTTGCATTTAGCCTTTTTTTTACCTCTTTTATCAAGTTTTTTTTTTTTTTTTTTTGTTACCAAAAAGTTCACATTATCTTATTTTACTGTTATCTCATTAATTGCCTAAGCTTACACCACACCTTTCACTATTCTTCATGTCTTTTAGCATACCCATTTTTTTAGTTTTTTTTTTTTTTAAGAAAAAAAAAGGTAAGGGCTAATAGTAATAACTAACGAGATAAGACTCTAAAGAGAGATAGAGAGACACAAAAATATTGTGGATTGTTAAATAAAAGGCATTATTTCACTATATATTACCAAAATAAAAGACCTGAAACTAACAAAACATTTGAAAGAGAGAGAAAGAGGAATTTGAGGGATCACCATCTCCGTTATACTAATCTCCCACCACCATCAAGACACCGAAACCGCTACAGGTAATCTTTTTTTCTTTTTAAATTAGGGGCTTAAATATGATTTAGGTTAGGTAATTTGGTTAGTTAGTTTTTGTTTTGGGTATATAAGTTGAGAGAATATTTGGTGTGCAATGTAAAGTCATATTCGACTATGGTTTAATTTTAAATCATCTATAGGACACATGCATACACACTTGCCCACCCATGTCTTAATGTTGCATTATCGATGAGTCGAAGATAGTAAGAGAGTTGGGTATACTTTTATTTCACAGTATGAAATATGTGAACACAACACAAATTAGTTTATTTCGTGGTCCCATTACTCTTTTGCATTTATTTTTGATTTCATGATTTAAAAAAATAATAATCTTACCTTAAGAAGGCTACAAATATGCAGTGAAGCTACTAAACCAATTTTTAATATCTCAAAATGTATATGTTTCTTTACTCTAATTTAGTTTACTTTTTTTTTTTTATAATTTATGTACAACATTATTCAAAACTGTTTTACATAAAATATCAAAAAATTATCCGTGCATCGCACGAGCAACTTACTAGTCTAATTAAAAGATGAATTTATTAACTATTAACTCTTTTTTAATGATAGATAGTAGATACTATAGGTTCAAAAAAAAGACATTAATTTATTTTGGATTAAGCAGTATTTAAATTTAAGTTTCTTAATTGAAAATAAAATTATTTTTAATTAAGTTAAGAGCATCCATAACAGTTTATGTAAAAAAATTACTATCTATTTTAGAATAAGGACCTACTTTTTCTATTTTAGCTATTCATTAATTTTTCAAAACATTCATATCTGATTATCTATTCAATATTTTATTTCATTAAAATATTAATTTTTTATTTGTTTTTTTATCTTTACACACAACAACCCCTATTCACTTTCTTTTTACACGCTGGGGAAACTCAAAGAAATAATAAAAAAATCATTTTGCATAAGCTACAATGACTTGTATATTTGCACAAGTACTGTAGCAAAATCTCATTTTGCATAATTGGTTTATGATTTAATGTGGGTGATTTTTGAGATTAATTGGCTATATTTGAGTTTTATGCCATTTTACATGAGCTGGTGTGAATGATTTAACTGAAGCTCATGATTTTATTCAAAAAAATTCTTTTGATTTGATAGCGGAGGATGAGAAATTTAAACCTCGAATGTTTTCATTATAAACACCATACAAGTTTCATTTTTTTTTTTTTTTTAAATGCTTAGAATATCCACTACCTACTAGCTATCGTAGGTCGAACCTTTACCCCCAACTTTCAAGGGCTTTATACTCGAGTAGGTACCACTTAGATCAAGATGTTCTATAAAAAAGTATCAATTAAATTACAAGGCTTCTTAACTCATTATAACTCATTAGCTTCTTCTTCTTCTTTTTTTTTTTTTTTTTAGAATCTATATAACTCATTAGCTTTACTAGCATTCAAAGCATATATTTCCAAATATATATAAGTAAATCTTATTAACAAAAACTCCTTTTCTTTTCTAAAAATAAATTCTTTTACATTTTGTATTTTGAAAGTCAGAGATACATGAATGCATGCTTTTTTCTTCTTTTTTTATTTTATTTTTTTATTAGATGAAAATTCAATGATTCTGTGATAAAAAGTTTGAGAGATGACCTACAAGAACTTATTTTTATTTATTATTGTAATTATTATATTTCTCTTATAATACATCATATAAGGCATATAAAAGAAACATTTATTATTTAATTTATCTAAAATAAATTGATTTGCATACTTTTATTTTTATAAAGCTATTTGTAAGAGCACTACTTGGATCCCAGGCCCAAAGTGTAAATGGATCTAGGCCCAATGAGCCCAATACAATGAATTTGTAGAGTGTGGGTTGGAAAACTAGGTTCTAATGAGTTGGATAATAGTTAGAATGGATCTAAAAGACAAAAAACAGACTGGACTGATCTAAGAAAACTCGTTCTCAGCATAGTCTGAGGAGGTCAGTTCTGTATATATTACTTGAAATAGGTTATAGATATAGTTTTGATTGCTACAGTGTTTCTTTCTCAAATCTCCAATTCCTTCTCCATGGAGGGTCTCCTGCATTATATAGATCTCTTTGGATAGTCTTGGCCCTCCACTTGTTAATCATCCAAGCCACTACTCGAATGCTTGTCCCATCGGACACCTTCCCAAGCCCTCTATGCATTGGGGTAGCCAAGGCAGCATTGTTCAGGGGTCTTCTCCACATTAATGCAGCTAGAAAGTTAGCTACAGAGTATTTAATGCGGTGGTAGCAACTTTCCCCTAGATATTTCTCAGCTCCCATTTTGTCCTGTACGTTCACAGTGCATATCCTTATCAGCAGAATTTCCTGGAACATCATTATGGACAATAGAACACATCTTCTGACCCCCTTCTTCATTTAGCTAAGGAGATACTCCTCCTCGGCCTACCTCCGTAGTTATAGTAGCTTTGTGAAGTTCAAAGCCTTTCGTCTACCTTTCTATGGATCTATTCTCGGTCTACGGAGCCTCCTCAGAGGAGGCCCAAGGCCTAACACACATTTAGGCCTGCGTCCCCTCAATAGCCCCTCAAAACTCCGGTTTTCCCCTTCTATCCGAGGAGAAAATTGGAGTTTTGATGATTGAAAAATAAATCCCACATGTTCCTCTGATTTCCACATGTGAAAACATCGCTTCACACATCCCATAACTGCTCCTGACGCTTCGGAGCTCGCGATGTCTCATTAAATGCTCCAAGTGGCGCTATGTTCCCCATATCCTACGGCAAGATGTGGATCCTACGGCTGGCATTACTCCTTGAATTTTGAGCGGGATAATTCCCACTCAATTCCACCTCCTATATAAGGCGCCCGGGGGAAATCATTTTTCCCCATTTTACAAGTCTTTAAGCTCTTCAAAAATCCCAGCCTCTTAAACCTTCAAGGCTTCCCAAGTTTCCAAATCTTCCAAGTCTTTTTCCTAACAAATCTTTAAATCTTTTAAAAGTTCAGGGAACAATACACGTGCTTATTCTCATAAGTTTCTACCTCTTTAAGCTCTTTTCTCCTCGGCCAGTTTCCTCGGCCTTCTATTCTTTGTTTCCTTCCTTTGAAAACTTCTTTCGCATCCCTTTAGCTCTCTAGATGGGTAGGTTCAAACACCTTGTAGATTCTCCGGCCGGTATGGAGGGCTTCAGGGCCAAGTAGCACATTCCACAAGGAGTAGCCCTGTCGTATTGCGCCCTAGACCAAATAGTTACACATAGGAAAGAAAGGGAGGTTGTCGTTCCTATGGTCACTTTCATAGAAGGAGGAATGACGCTTCCCATGGGTAGGGTGACTCGAGACTACCTAATCAACCATAGGTTGTGTCCCTACCAGTGCGCTCCCAACCTATTTAGAGTTTTAGGTAGTGTAATGCTCTCAATGAGTAGATGGGATTGGGACTCACATGGCACGACGTCATTCATATGTATGAGTGCCATTCCCTCGCCAACACGAGATATTACCTCAAGTCCCGGTCCAACACTGTTAGGCTCATATCGTGTCTTCCCAAGTCCAACAAAGGCATGAAGGACGACTACTTAATTGCCTTTGGGGAATAGCACGACGGTCTTCACTGCCCAGTCCGAGAGGGAGAGCCAGTGGGATACCTTAGGTTTAGGTCCTCTTTTTTTTAAAGCGCGGGTAGTAGCCTTGCGGCTTCACCACTCCTTCACTCTTCTTGTATTCCACTCGCTTCTAATGGTGATTTCATTATACTGACAATAGTTTTGATTCTCGGACGTTTTTGCAGATAAAAGGCACCTTACTCCCAAACTCAGTCTTGTCAACGTCGTGGGTTTTAACAAGGTGCTAAGGTCACAAGTGTTTGTGAGTGAAGATAGGCAATTGCGAGCCGTCCACTTAATACTTAACTTTAAGCCTTTGTCAAATCAATTCCAAGACGCAGGCCAAACAATAAGAGCCGGTGATCTGAGAATAGCCCGAATAGACGTTTCAGTGCTTGGCTTCTTAGCCCGAGAAGACCTACCACTCGTTGATCTGCCTTTCCACCGCTCTCCTCATGAGGTAGCAGCCCTGAGAGAAGAAACAGCCTTCTCACGCCTGTCCCTGGAGACCGAGATTGACCAATTTCGCTTTGAGGAAGAAGGAGAGGCGCAAGAAAGGCACGTGGAGCTTTCAGACTCTAAGGGTGAATTCGACAGATCCTCTGTGGCTCACCCTCCTAAACTTATAATTACTCAAGTGGATAACAGCTCTGAGGAGGAGGAAGACATGGCCTTGAACCAGAGGAAAGGTCTGAAAGATATCCTCGCCGGGAGGAACAAAGGGTCATCGTCCAAGGAGGCCCCAAAGACTCAGCTTCCCCTCAATCTTGCCCCTCCCCTCTTCCTTCCCCACTCGGCTTACTCCCCAATCCAAACTTGCAAAAGAAGAAGAGGAAAGAGAAGGACATCGAGGAGGGGGAGATTGCCCCACCGAAGGACCCAAAACAACAGAAAATAACCAAAGATAAGGTGTAGGAAACTTTGGTGGAGAGTAAGGAGGTCGAGCACTCGGCCAATGTATGCCATTCAACGTGGAACCCCAAGTTGGAATTGGATGGCGTGGCATTGCCCTGGAACTCCTCTATAAGGGAATTCCAGAGAGGCCATGCCTATCACGTGGCTAAGGCTTTGGAGCGCCCCCTCCTGCTTCCCAAGGACATGGAGGCCTTGAGGAAAGTATGGTAGCCAGAGCTTTTCCTATCTCTGAAGAGGGATCTGGCCATGGTAAGCCTTTAGGCACACTTCACTCATTTCCTTTCCTGCTCTTTTGTTTTGTTTCTAACATATTCCTTTATTGCTTATGTGCAGGTTATCCAGGAAGTTTCTGTGGATGAGGAATGGATCAATGACGCCTAGAATAAAGCTAGGGTCGAGGCTAACCTCCGTGCCGAGGCCAACAGGGCCTTGGGCGTATCTGAACATAAAAATAAGGAGATTGCCAGCAAGCTGGTTACTGCGAAAAGGGCACATTTGAGTGCTGAGGCAAGTCTGAAGAACGTCGAGGATCAGCGTAAGAGGCTTCATCTTACTGAGATAAAGCTGGCCACCTAAAGACAGCTGGTCCTGGATCTTAAGGCCGAGCTACAGAAAGCTAAAGACGCAGCTCAGGTGGCCAGGGAAGTTTCTGAGGCCGTGGAGACGACATCCTACAAATGTGAAGTGCAAGAAACAAAGATACGACTGGCGGAAGAGCTGGTGGAGGTGTGCAAGGACTACTGCAAGGAAGTATGGGCAAAAGCGCTCAACCGGGCAGGAGTCCCTGCTACCTCTGAGTGGAGGAGCACTGACAACATCTTCTATCTAGAAGACATCCAAGAGATTCCAGCGACGCTCCCTCCTCCCGCTGCTCTTGCTCTTCCCCCTCCTGTGTAGCCCTCCACCTCTCAGGCCCAAGAGCACTAAGGTGACCAAGGGTTTTGAGATTGTCCAAGAGGGTCTTCAGCCCGAGGATCAAGGTAAGGGTAAGGAGGTCAGACCCTCGACCAAGGCTAAGGACACCAAGGATGCTCTCACGATCAAGGATGTAGTCTCCAAGGCCAAGAAAGCTGAGTCCAAGCCCAAAGTAGATGACCCCTTGTCCAAGACAGTTGGCCCCAAGAAGGACCCTCCCCGTGCTAAGGCAAGGCTATAGGAGCTTTTTACTTTACTTTCTTTGTACTTTTTTCTTCTCCTTTTTTTGTTGTTGTGGCGGTTCACCACTTGTTTTTAATGTACCCTCCTTTTAAGTAATGAAAAGACTTCACTTTTTATTTCATGCATCAATCTTTCTCCCTGTAACCTTTACTATCTGGTTGGTGTAGTTACTGATTTGCCCTCTGATGAGACTTAGGACTGACAAGGTTGCTGACAGTAGTGAATTGTTACTATCCAAACTTTAACAAAAGTTAACAGTAATGCATTACTGCTAATTCAGATAAGTTAAACATGTATGAATAATAAAGAAAATGATCACATTTTTGCACTGAGAACTGGGCCTCTAACAAGGAAGACTGAATCTCATGGATATGAATAATACACTTAGCAAAAGATGAGTAGGGTAGACAACTCTTATTCTACCCAACACTTAGGCAAATAATCAAAAACATTAATTTACTCAAGGCAAGTGAACCGAGGAGTTGGGTTTAACTTGTGACTAGTTCAACACTTAGAAAAATAAATAGAGAGTGTTAATTTACCCAAAGCATGTGGTTCGAGAAACCAGGCATAACTAAGATTTTGTTTAACACTTAGAAGGATGTCATTAAGTATTAATTTACCCAAAGCATGTGGTCCGAGGAGCCAGGCATAATTAAGGTTCTGTTTAATACTTAAATAGATGTCATTAAGTATTAATTTACCCAAAGCATGTGGTCCTGGAGCTAGGCATGACTAAGGTTCTGTTTAATACTTAGAAAAATAAATAGAGAGTGTTAATTTACCCAAAGCAAGTGGTCCGAGGAACCAGACATAACTAAGGTTCTTTTTAACACTTAGAAGGATGTTAATAAGTATTAATTTACCCAAAGCATGTGGTTCGAGGAGCCATGCATGACTAAGGTTCTGTTTAATACATAGATAGATGTCATTAAGTATTAATTTACCCAAAGCATGTGGTCCTGGGAGCCAGGCATGACTAAGATTATGTTTAATACTTAGAAAAATAAATAGAAAGTGTTAATTTACCCAAAGCATATGGTCCGAGGAACCAGGCATAACTAAGGTTCTGTTTAATAGTTAGAAAGATGTCATTAAGTATTAATTTACCCAAAGCATGTGGTTCGAGGAGCCAGGCATGACTAAGGTTCTGTTTAATACTTAGATAGATGTCATTAAGTATTAATTTACCCAAAGTATGTGGTCCTGGGAGCTAGGCATGACTAAGGTTCTGTTTAATACTTAGATAGATGTCTTAGAATATCAATTTACCTAAGGTACATGGTCCGAGGGGCCAGACATGACGAAAATTCTATTTGATATTCAACAAATAGTAGAACGCATGACACATGATGTAATAAACCAAAAAATATGGTAGAGATAGCTTTCATTAATAATAATACATTCTCATGTTGTTTACATTCTAGGGGCGTGATATAACATTTTCATCTAAATCTTCAAGATAATATGCACCCATTCCAACCACTGATGTGATGCGATATGGTCCTTCCCAGTTAGGCCCCAACTTTTCCTAGGCTGGGTTCTTGGCAGTGCCCAAAACTTTTCTTAACACCAAGTCTCCAGGTGCTAGTGGTCTTAGCTTCACATTGGCATCATACCCTTGCTTGAGCTTGTGTTGATAATAGGCCAATTGGACTATAGCATTTTCTCTTCACTCTTCAATTAAGTCTAAGCTCTTCCCTAACAGCTGATCATTGTTGCTCGGAGTGAAAGAACTAGTTCTCAGCGTTGGGAATCTAGTCTCTAGAGGAATAACAGCCTCGGCACCATAGGTTAGTGAAAAGGGCGTTTCAACTGTTAACTTGCGAGACGTAGTCTGATATGTCCAAGGAATAACAGCTTTTGTCACTATAACCTTATTGACAGCCTCGGCCTATCCATTCCCCTATGGATAAGCCGGGGTAGAATATCTATTTGTAATCCCCAAATCACTATAGTACCTCCTGAAGGCCTTACTATCAAACTGAAGGCCAATGTCCGAGACGAGTGTGTGAGGGATCCCAAACCGAGTGACGATATTCTTCCAAACAAATCTCTTGGAGTCCATGTCTTCATATTTGCCAATGGTTTAGCTTCAACCCATTTGGTGAAGTAATCTATGCCGACCAGCAGATATCTCTTATTCCCTGTGGCCTTAAGGAAAGAGCCTACGATGTCCAAGCCCCATTAAGCAAATGGCCAAGGGTTGGACAAAGGTTTGAAGACTCCCCCCAGTTGATGTATGTTTAGCACAAATCTTTGGCATTGGTCACACTTCTTCATATATTCTTGTGCTTCTTTCTGCATGTTGGGCCACCAGTATCCCTGAGTGATGGCTCTGTGAGACAAAGATCTGCCTCCTGTGTGGCTTCCACAAATCCCTTCATGTAACTCTTCAAGGAGTAGCTCTGATGCCTCAGGGTGTATACATAGCAAGTATGGCCTAAAAAAAGAGCGCTTGTACAATTTTTTGTCCTCGGACAGCCAAAACCGAAGAGCCTTTCTCCGCACCTTTTCAACTTCTGTTTTTTCCTCGGGCAAGATATCCTCCTTAAGGAATAGCACTACAGGATCCATCCAGCTTGGCCCTACCCTAATCTGATGGATATGGACCATCTCTCCCTTCATCTCAGTAAGCTTACACAAGTCCTCAACAAGTATGACCTGAGGTAAGCCCTGTGCTGAGGAGGTTGCAAGAGTGGCCAAAGAGTCAGCATGAGTGTTTCCACTCATCAGGATATGTAACAAGCCGAAAGATTCAAACCCTGATTGCAAGTGCCTAACCTAATTTAGATATTCTTGCATTCTTACATCCTTAGCCTCTAACTCCCCCTTCACCTGGCCTATGACCAATCTTGAATCCGAGAATATCTCTACTGCCTTTCCGCCTATTTTTTGAACCATGGCCATCCCCACTAATAGAGCCTCATACTCAGCCTCGTTGTTTATGGCCGAGAAGCCCAATCTCAAGGATTTCTTAATAGTGATCTTCTTAAGAGATGCCAGAACTAGCCCCACTTCGAATCCCCTTTGATTTGCCGCACCATCAACATATACCCTTCAAAATAAAGGCTCTTGTAAGGAGACCATGCCAACTGATTTTCCATCCATGCCTTTCTTCTCCGCCTCTTCTTCTAATGGGGCTTCTGCGAACTCAACCTCCAAGTCTGCGAGGACCTGGCCCTTGACAGAGGTACAAGGCATGTACTTGATATCAAAAACTCCTAGGATTGTACCCCACTTGGCAATTCTCCCTGTGTAATTAGCACTCTGAAGTAAGGATCTAAGCGAAAGTTGGGTTAGGACGACAACCGTGTGTGATTGGAAGTAGTGAGGGAGCTTATGCGTAGCATGCACTACTGCTAAAATGGCATTCTCCAGTGGTAGGTATCGAACCTCGGCCTCATGTAGTGATTTGCTCACATAATAAACTGGCCTCTATACACCACTATCAATTCACACTAACACTAAGCTTACAGCATGGGAGGCCACTGCAATATAAGCAAATAAGACATCGTCCACCTCGGGTCAGGCCGAGAAAGGTATTCCTTAAGCTGTTGAAAGGCCAAGGCACACTCTTCGGTCCACTCAAATCACTTCCATTTATTCAACAACAGGAAGAAGGGTCTGCATCTGTTTGCTGACCGAGAGATGAACCGGTTCAAGGCAGCAGTCATTCCTGTTAGCTTCTGGACCTCTTTGGGATTTCGAGGTAGTTGTAGACTATTAACTACCTTAATCTGATCAGGATTAACCTCAATTCCATGGTGAGTAACCATATAGCCCAGAAACTTGCCTGATCCCACACCAAAAGAGCACTTGGAAGCATTAATGTGCAGCTTGTGTTTCCTCAGTATCTCAAAAATATCCCTAAGATCTCCCACATGCTCAGACACCACCTTACTCTTCACCACCATGTCATCTATGTAAACCTCAATGTTCTTGCCCAGTAGTGGCTCAACATCCTAGTCATCTGTTAGGTTCTAAAGATTTAGGATTTTATGTATTTAGAACTCTAATATGTATTGTTGGCAAACCATGATCAAAACAATGTGTTTAGTCTTGTTTAGGCTTGCTCAAAGTTGATAAAATATTATAAAGTTGGAATCAAGTGACTGCAGATGCATTGGGGCATTTTGGTCTGGCTCGATCGATCGAAGGAAAGGCTCGATCGATCGAATCTCGGACCAGATGCGTTTTCTGCAGAATTTCCAACTCAGCCCTAACTCATTAAACATTTTGGGTTTTCTGTTTTTACCCTAGGTATATAAAGAAAAACCCTAGCCATGTTTTTAGTGTTGCTTCAGTTGTATTGTTGCTCATACATTGCTGTTTTGTGTAAATCTCTTGTGAGATCTAGAGGAGCTTTCCTTTACACAAAGTTTAGGGTTTTCAAGGTTGAGATTACTTCAACATCTTGATGATCAACTCGGTTGCTACTATTGAAGCTTAAAGAATATCAAGCGTGGGTGCTTGTAGCTGATTGAAGAATCCAAGAAAGAAGGAGTCCGTGGATTTGGAGCTTGCACGTAGTCGTGTCAGTAAGTTCTACTGGTGGGTAGCATTAGGAAGTCGAGCGGGGAGCTTGTAAGTCCTTTTGTATGAACTTCGATTCTTTCATAGTGGATTCAGGTTTGCCTTGAGGATCGGTGGGTCAAATCCTCCCCAGGTTTTTACCGGTGTGGTTTCCTGGGTGATCATATCATTGTGTTATTTATTATTCCGCTGCTTTATATTTTTGATATGATTGTATATTTATAATAACCTAGAATTGCGTAATTTGACTAAGTTAATCACTTGGCTAATTAACTAGGTTAATCTGGTTTGTTTAAGGGGTCTAAATTTCCAACAAGTGGTATCAGAGCAGGTAGCTCTTCTGTTTTAGATCTTTTGATCTAAGAGCTGATCCTTGACCCCTGTTATCATGGATAATTTGAAGTGTCTTTCTACTCATGTTTGTGATGCTTTGAATAAAAAGGACACTATTGTTTCTCTTGATTTTTTTGATGCTTTTGAAACTCTTCGTAAGGAATTATCTAAATCTTTGAAAATTTCTAAGAAATTCAAGGAAGAGTTAAAATTGGCTAATCTTGAAAAAGAGGATTTGATTGTGAGATTAGATGAGTCTAATAAAAAGAATGAATTTTTGAGAAATCAAATTTCCTCTCAAGATGAGAAGATGAAAAGCTTGGAACAAGAGTTAGTTGAATCTAAAACTAAAATTGAAAATTTGACTAGTACCAAGCCTGCTGATGATAACAGAAGTGTTTCTGTTTCTCTTAAGCCTAAAACTGAGAAAGTTTATATCCCTCCTTTCAAGAGGAATAATAAAGAAAAGGCTTATTTTGCTAGGTTAGACAAAGGTAAAAGTTTTGATGTAGACGCTGAAGTTTCTACACCTAAGTCTAAACCTATTGTTAGAGAGCATAAGAATTCTGTTTTTGTGCCTACCTGTCACCTTTGTGGTGTTGTTGGTCATATTAGACCAAATTGTTCTTTGTTGAGGCAAAAACCAAAATCTGAGACTAGATTTGCTGTTAGGAATACTGACGTTCCTAAATTTGTTCCTGTTTGCCACTTTTGTGGTGTCCATGGTCACATTCGTCCTAATTGTCATAAATTGAAATTTAATCATTCTGTGTTTCAATCTAGGATATGTAATGATATTTCTCCTGCCATAAGTCCAAATAAATTGTTTCATATGTTTTTGAAAAATTTGAGCTTGTTCACTTGTGAAAAGAATTTGCAGGATTTCAGTCATTCTCAGAAGATTGGTGTAATCCCTCAAATACACTCTACTTCTCATGGATTTTCACCTACAAAGCCGAAGAATCGTGCTATATGGGTTAGAAAAGATTTTCCAAGGTGAGTGTTGCTGACTTGTCCCTGATTTAATTCTTTCAATTGTTTGTGGACATGTCTTGTTTCTGTTTTTGGTTGTTTTATTTTTTTAAGTTGTTTTTTTTAATTAAAAAAAATCCAAAAACATTGAAAACTTTCAAAAAGACAAAAATATTTTATTTTGTGTCTTATTTTTTTATTTATTATTATTTTTTAAGGATTACATGAGTTATAATATCTCTCTTTTGATTTAGAACATGCTTGACATTGTGGAGAAACTTGAATAGTTTGTGCTAAGCTATTTCTGATTTTGTGTGAGTATGTACTAGTTTGTACATGTACTCAAGGGTTAATTAACAAAATTGATATTTCTTGTTCGTGTACCCTCTATAGCTTAGTTTTGCATTATCATGCATTGCTTTTGCATTGTTCATTTAGCATAATATGTGCTTTTTTGTTTTTGGTCATAATTTTTTTAAAACCAAAAAGACTTTTGTGTTTTGTATTACACATCTTGGATTTATAATCAAGGATTGGCCATATTATTTTTACATAACATGTTTTATGTACCTTGTTTAGTTTTGATGAGCTTATTTATTGCACTTGACTAGTTGAAGATTTGTAGTGCATGTTGTGTGGGAATGATGTTTATGATATTTATGTTGTGTAGGGCATGTAGCCAGGGTTTGGCCACAATAGCCATGTAGGGGAAACAAGCATCCACAACAATGAAGTCCACCTCAACCACCTCTGAACCTGCTTGCATGAGTAGTCTAATCTGACCCCTCGGAGTGACAACTTTCCCATCAAAGCTTACCAAAGGTGAATCATAAGCTGTCAAATCCTCGGATTTCAAGTTCAGGCCTTTGTATAATTCAGGATACATAATCTCCGCCCCACTATCCTGATCCACCATCACCATTTTCACGTCATACCCCCCTATTCTGAAGGTGATCACTAAGGCGTCGTCATGTGGTTGTATAGTTCCAACCTTGTCCTCATCCAAAAAACTCAACGCCGGTTGGATCTTTACCCTAGCCCTCTTTGGCACAAAATTAGAGTCCTCAACGGGTAGCCAAGTTATGGACATCACCCTGGAGGGATAAGAACCTATTCTCCCAGGAGTAGTAAAGATGACATTAATTGTGCCCAAAAGGGGTTTTGAAGAAACATCTCTTCGGGATTCTAATCCTGTCTGGCCTCCCTGGCCGTTGGGATGATACAAAAATTGCTTCAAACTCCTTTCTCGGACCAGCTGGTCTAGATGATCCCATAAGGTCCTATAGTCCTCTGTGGTGTGTCCTCGGTCTTGGTGGTATTGGCAGTGAAGGCTCTGATTGCGCCTTATAGGGTCTCCTCCCATCTTATTTGGCCATTTAAAGAATTGTTCATTCTTAATCTTCTCTAGAACTTGGTGCACTGGTTCTCGGAACACCGCGTTAACCATCTGAGTATTGGCAGACCCCGATTGCCCAACATAATCTCTCCAAGGCTGGTTATTGTTATATCGGTTCGACCTGAAATCCCTCCTCTCCTGAGGGATAACCTTAGCCTTTCCCTTCCCTTGTTATTGGTCTTCCTCGACCCTCTTATACTTATTAATCTGGTCCACGAGCTGGCGTACACTGGTAGCAAGTTTCCTAATCAAAGACTTCCTCAAACCATGCTCAGGAGGTAGGCCAACCTTGAAAGTCCTAATGGCTACATCGTCAAAGTTACCATCAATCTCGTTGAACATCTCTCAGTATCTGTCCGAGTACGTTTTCAAGTGTTAGGTTCTAAAGATTAGGAATTTATATATTTAGAACTCTAATATGTAATGTTGGCAAACCATGATCAAAACAATATGTTTAGTCTTGTTTAGGCTTGCTCAAAGTTGTGTCTTTCATGTAAAGTTGGAATCGAGAGGCTGCAGATGCATTGGTGCATTTCAGCCTGGCTCGATCGATTGAATGAAAGACTCGATCGATCGAATCTCGGGCAGAATGCTTTTCTGCAGAATTTTCCAACTCAGCCCTAACTCATTAAACGTTTTGGGTTTTCTGTTTTTACCCTAGGTATATAAAGAAAAACCCTAGCCACGTTTTTAGAGTTGCTCCTGTTGTGTTGTTGCTCATACTTTTCTATTTTGTGTAAATCTCTTGTGAGATCTAGAGGAGCTTTCCTTTACACAAAGCTTAGGGTTTTCAAGGTAGAGATAGTATCAACATCTTGATGATCAACTCGGTTGCTGCCATTGGAGCTTAAAGAATAACAAGCGTGGGTGCTTGTAGCTGATTGGAGAATCCAAGAAAGAAGGAGTCCGTGGATTCGGAGCTTGCACGTGGTCGTGTCAGTAAGTTCTACTGGTGGGTAGCATTAGGAAGTCAAGCGGGGAGCTTGTAAGTCCTTTTGTATGAACTTCGATTCTTTCGCATAGTGGATTCAGTTTACTTTGAGGATAGCTAGGTCAAATCCTCCATAGGTTTTTACCGTGTGGTTTCCTGGGTGATCATATCATTGTGTTCTTTATTATTCCGCTGCTTTATATTCTTGATATGATTGTATGTTTGTGATAACCTAGAATTGCATAATTTGACTAAGTTAATCACTTGGCTAATTAACTAGGTTAATTTGGTTGGTTTAAGGGGTCTAAAACCGTTCATCAAGGTCTCCCCTTCTCGCATGGTCAAGGACAGCAGGGAATCTAAGGGCCAAGGAACCCTGCTACATGTGATAAAGCGAGACCCAAATGCCCGGGTAACTTCCTTAAAGGAATCTACAGAACCTACCCCCAGGCCATTGAACCACCTCATCTCCACAAGCCAAGGAACCTTGCTACATGTGATAAAGCGAGACCCAAATGCCCGGGTAAGTTCCTTAAAGGAATCTACAGAACCTACCCCCAGGCCATTGAACCACCTCATCTCCACAAGCCCTAAACTAGGCGGGAACACATTGCACATCAAGGCCTCATTCTTGAAGTGCACAACCATTCTCTAGTTGAAGTGGCTTACATGCTCTACAGGGTCTGTTCGACCATTATACATGGTGAATGTTGGTTGAGTGAATCGCCGAGGGAGTTCAGCCCCTTCAATTGCGTGTGAAAGGCGACTTGGAAATTTGATTGAGCTCCCTGCTCATAGCGGCATTTCTAGACCTCTTCGAGAGGGGTTTCTGCGTCTACATTCATGATGGTAATCATCATCACACGAGAAAGACTTACTAGGAGGAGTCTTTGATCTGCATCTATAACTACCATCCTTTTCATCATCAGAAGAGAGGTCAGGATTGGAGGGAGTTCACCGTCCCCGTTGGTGGCGCAACTGTCTCTTCAACTAATCGATCTCCAGTTGCATGGCTTTAGCATTCTCCTCCTAAGAGACGTGACTCCCACCTTGAAAATGGCTGCTATTAGTATGTGTGGTGTGTACACTAGCCTCCCTGTCCCTCCTATGTTCAAGATTGAGGAAGTGATATTGGCGTTAGGACCTTCAGGATTCCTCTCGGTTTGAACCTGAACCTACCATGACTAACCGTTACACTCACTATCACAGAAGGATTCCCCACAGACGGCACCAATTGTAAGAGCACTACTTGGATCCCAGGCCCAGAGTGTAAATGGGTCTAGGCCCAATAAGCCCAATACAATGAATTTGTAGAGGGTGGGTTGGAAAACTAGGTTCTAATAAGTTGGATAACAGTTAGAATGGATCTAAAAGACAAAAAACAGACTGGACTGATCTAAGAAAACTCGTCCTCGGCACAGTCCGAGGAGGTTAGTTCTTGTATATATTACTTGAAATAGGTTACAGATATAGTTTTGATTGCTACAGTGTTTCTTTCTCAAATCCCCGATCCCTTCTCCATGGAGGGTCTCCTGCATTATATAGTTCTCTTTGGACAATCTTGGCCCTCCACTTGTTGATCATCCAAGCCACTACTCGAGTGCTTGTCCCATTGGACACCTTCCCAGACCCTCTGTGCATTGGGACAGCCAAGGCAGCACTATTCAGGAGTCTTCTCCACATTAATGCAGCCAGAAAGTTAGCTGCAGAGCATTTAATGCGGTGGTAGCAGCTTTCCCTTAGATATTTCTCAGCTCCCATTTTGTCCTGTACGTTCATAGTGCATATCCTTATCAGCAAAATTTCCTGGAACGTCATTTTGGACAATAAAACACATCTTCTGACCCCATTCTTTGTTTAGCTAAGGAGATACTCTTCCTCAGCCTACCTCTGTAGTCATAGTGGGCTTGCGAAGTTCAAAACCTTACGTTTACCTTTCTATGGATATATTCTCGGTCCAGGGAGCCTCCTCGGATGAGGCCCAACGCCCACACACTTGGGCCTGCATCCCCACACTATTGTTATATTTTATTGTGTAATATTTAGTTTAATAAAAATATCGTTTTAAAATGTTTAAAGAATGCGGGTTCTTGTTAGTTTAATATATCAAGTTTTTTGTTGGTCTAATAAAAAGTTTGGATTCAAAGCTAGCCTAAAAAAATAAAAAAATAAAAAAAATCAATTAGTGTTTATGCCTAATAATAAAGGGCAATAATTAGGGAGAGGATACTACAGGTTTTAAATCTTATTGTATCCATAAAAAAAAATTAAAGAATATTAGTTGTGATTAACATAATTTACAAGATAATTATACATGAAAGAAAATAATTGTCTTGAATTATATAAAACTGACTAGATGAAATTTTCTTATATCTGAGAAAATAATATATAGAATAATTTTTTTTTTTTTTTTGGTCCCTAGAATAAATTATGTTAAAGACATGTTTAAATTATAAACTATGCATATATATGTGTTTTTTTTTTTTTTTGGAAAGAATATATATATTATTTGTGTATTTGAAAATTATTGATTATTTTAACTATTGGTCTACCATGAAAAAAAATTTCTGAACCAAATTCAAGCCAATAATCAACATCCTGCATCATCCGTTGCTAATAAGAAGGCTGTCTGTGCCTGCATCAAGTGAGCAGCCAAGATAATAAATCCGAATGCTCAATTAGCCAGGGCTCATCGTAATGAAGTTTTGATCTAATACGTTTGCATGCCATTTTGAATGAATGGGTTTTGTTTCAAATTGGTGGATGAGAATAAATGGGCATTATCACTATTGGGATAACATGTACTAAAGGGTTTGTTTGCACTGTTTAATCTATTCAAACTTTCTGTCAAAATTTGTTACTTTGCTTGGACCAAAAACTCTCGAGAAAGACAATAACATCCTTTCACATTGTTGTTTATATATATATATATATATATACACACACACTGAATATGCTGAAAAATAAAGTGACCTAGAACGAATACCGATGCCAATTGGGATTTGTGCCAAACAAAAGTTTTAAGATTGCACAAACCCCAAGATTTTATGAAGAAGTTATCAAACTTTTATATTTTCTTTTCGGATTTTTTTTCTTCAAAATAACACCAATTTTTAAACAATTTTATCAGTTAGCATTGTTTTTAAACTATTTAGGAAACTAACATCTCGAGTATTTGAGACTCGATTTCACTGTAGTTGCTTAAGTATCACAAACTTGTTTTCTATGAAAATTCACGTGGAACTTGAGTCTCACAGACTCGAGTTCCACAAAAGAAAACCCAAAAATCAAAACTTAAAACACACAAACATACACAAGCAAACAAGCTAAAAACAAAGATCAAACCACGAAACCCACGAAGACAAAAAACAGAAAAAGATCAAACCCAGAAACCCATAAAGACAAAAAACAGAGAGATTAAACTAAAGAGATCTTTCAAACGAAACCCAAACCACGAAGGCAAAAATAACAAACTAGAGAGATCAAACCCAAGTGGCGGCGGCGGCGGCGATTGAAATCAAGCTCTCAGGGTATTTGGGTGGGTTTCTTCATTCTTGTTGTTGATTTTCTCTTTGGGTCTTGATCTATCACTCTAGGTCTCTCTGGGTCTTGATCTATCACCAAAGTTCTCCATCTGAGCTTCCCATGTTGTGTTTCAAGTTTTGATTTTTGGGTTTTCTTTTGTGGAACTTGAGTTTGTAAGACTCGATTTCCATGTGAATTTTCATAGAAATCGAGTTTGTGATACTCGAGTTGCTATAGTAAACTCGAGTCTTACAAACTCAAGATGTTAGTTTTCTAAATAGTTTGGAAATGGTGCTAACTAGCAAAATTGTTTGAAAATTGGTATTATTTCGAAAAAAAAAATTCTTTTCTTTTCTTACTCAAGTTTCAGATTTGAGCCACTTAATTTTGAATGTGTAATTACAATTGAATCATGGTAAACACCAATTAAATAATTAAATTCTGTATTAATTTTGAACGTGTAATTACATTGAACCTATGACGTTCCCTTAATGATGATTGTTTTGTATCATCAGGTCAAGACACCAATTAGTTTTTGGTGTAGGCAGAGTGCAAATCCCAAATTTCTGATTCAAAAAAAATAAAAAATAAAAAAAAACTTTTTGGTGATTCATATTCAATACATACCATCCATTCATTTATGTTTCAATTGTCATTTATTTCTTAAGCAAAAGTAAAAAAAAAAAAAAAAAAGTTGTCGTTTATTTCTCTTGACCTACGATTAATACCTTTCATTTAGTTTTGTTAGGGATCTTCACAAATTTTTAATCAGCTCACTGACTAAAGTGAAGATGGTCAGATTAGTTAATAACGGAAGAGTGTGAATTACTTAAAAGAGGCACCTACCTTTTACTATATATCTTTCTTTAAACTAGCCTTATCGCATGTGCTCCACACGTGCTTTGAGACTTATTTATATATTTGGGGTTTAATGTCATAATTTTTCATTTATCTCCATTTGAGATTTACATATTTGTCTATTAATATTATGTATTTGTGAACTGCTTATATAACTAAGAGTGTCATGAGGCTAGCTCCAAAAAATAATACCAAAAGAGCATTGAAATCATATGTTTGTGTGTGGATTTGTTCATTTGTTGAAACTAGTCTCATGACACTCTTAGTTGTATCAGAAATTTGCAAATGCATAAAATTAGTGGACCAATTTGTAAACCTCAAATAGAGATGAATGAAAAATTATGACACTAAACCAAAAAAAAAAAAAAGCCTCGGCTAGTAACCATTAAGATCGTGTCGTTACTCGCATTTTTATCATCAATAAAAATTAGGATTAATTAATAACAAGCGTGCTAGGAACTGGGAATCTGAGATCCTCTAGAGTTCCTAATCTACTTTACCATATAGAATTCTTTTAATATTAATCTTTCATTTATAATAAAAGGTTAAGATTTTTCCATGTCATTAATCCACTAACAAATCCCATTAATGAGAGCAATGAAGCAAGTATCGGTATTGTGGTTTGGGATTCATCGGGTTTGGTATTGGCAGCAATGGCAGAAAAAATTTGGAAACCTCACAATGTGGAGAGCTTGGAGATGATAGTAGCTAGAAGAGTAGCGATTTTTGCTTCGGAACTGGGTCTTCAACAGGGCCATTTTGAAGGTGATTCAGAGACTTGTATCAGAGCTCTTCAAAAGGGTGACTTGTTTTCCTCATCCTATGGTCACTTAGTTAGGGACACCTTAATAGGGGATTCTAGCATTTTACCGTTAATTTTTAAAAAATTTAGCAATATGTCCATGTTTTGAAACTATTTAGATTCATGCCCTTATTTTGAAACTCGATTTTCATAAAATCGAGTTTCAATCCAAAACTTGATTGGTTTAAAATCGAGTTATGCCAAATGAAACTTAAAAAAAATAAATAAATAAATAAAAAATTGCATGGAACTTGAGTTCCATACCTATAGCTGCGTTCAAGTCATCCTATAGCGGCGTTTTAAATGGAACTCGAGCTCCATGAACTCGAGTTCCATGCAAGTTTTATTTTTATTTATTTTTTATTTTTTATTTTTTAAGTTTGATCGCCCCATACTCGATTTTCTACAAATCGAGTTTCAAAACAAGGGCATGGACCTAAATAGTTTCAAAATAGGGACATATTGCTAATTTTTTTTTATTTTTTAAATAAGGGTAAAATGCTAGAATCCCCCACCTTAATACATGTAAACTCACTTCGGAATTTTTCTTTCTCTCACACTGTTAGGCAAGACAATGCTGTTGCACATGCTTTGGCCTAGAGAGCTAGACTTTCTTTTCCTTTGTTAGTTTGGATGGAATCAGTTCCATCAAATGTAGATGCTTTTGTTTCAGCAGACTGTTCTATTTCTTAATAATATTTTCGGGCAAATGCCAATTTCTCAACCAAAAAAAAAAAAAAAATCCCCTAAAAATAATGGTTTAAAAAATAACTACTCATAAATTATAATTATTAACTTAAATGCAAAAGAACCGATAGTGGCAATAGCATTGTAGAGTTAAATGCAAAAGAACTTCCTCTAGGAGTGCTGAAGAAATGGAGCATTAACTTTGCTTATTTAGAAAATTGATTGTTATGCAAATAGGTGAAGCACATATCGTATATAAATGGCAGAGAGGCACCTGGGTTTTCATTCCAATTTTTTTAGTCTTCTATTAATTTTTTGAAATTAATTTCAATTTTTGCAGGGAATTAAAAAAAAAAATTAAGCATATACACTTTTTTTTTTTCCAAGTACGCAATTGCCAATTTGGCACTTAGGGTCATAAAATATGATTTTGCTACGTCCCATTTCAAAGGATTTGTGGAACAAGTTGAAAAAAATCAGAGGGAAAAAAGATGACTACGGGATGATATCATGTTTTCTTAGAGACCTCGTTTAATTTGGTAAAAGAGGTAAGGTAATAATTATCATTTATGAGTAGTTATTTTTTAAACCATTATTTGTTAGTGGATTAGTGACATGACAAAATCTGGACATAAATAAAATGTTAAGATTAAAAGAATTTTACACAATAGAATATCCTAAGAACTTTAGAGTATCTCAATCCGCGTACTAGTGTGTGATTAATTTAATTATAGGGTCCGTTTGGTTAGGGAGATGGAAAAGCGAGATGATAGAAAATGAGAAAATGGTGGAAAATTGAGATGATAAAAAATATTTTAATTTCCCTCTGTGTTTTGTTAGGAATGGAAAAGTGAAAGGATTGAAAAAATAAGTTTGTATAAATTTATTCATATGCCCTTGTTAAAAATTATGCCCAATTAAAACAAAAAATTGGCAAACAACCACAAAACCAAAAAAAAAAAAAAAAAAATCACCCAAATTTTTTTATTTTTTTAAATCATGTGCAGAAAAAATAAAGGTTTTTTTTTTTTTTAAATTGCATGTCTAGTTCAACACCCCCCCCCCCCCCAAAAAAAAGAATAGAAAAGAAGAAAAGCAAAAAAGCAAAAAATAAAAATAAAAAGCACTATGGCATTCACACCCACGGCGCAAATAAAATAATTAAAATAACTAGCATTTGTCTAAAAATTTTTTTTTTTTTATTATCCTCAGGGACGGAGTCAAAACTTTAAGTTAGAGGGGTGGCTTTATTTTTGGTTATGTATGGCAGTTTCAACTTCTGACTTTGCTACTACTTAGGCTTAGTTGTTGAGATTTTTTTTTTTTTTTTTTTTGGGTAAGAACCAAATTATTTTTGTTTAGAATTTTTTAAAGGGCATAGTTATTTATTTTGGATAAAATTGGTTAGTTAAACTTAAATTTTTTTAGTTTTACTATTGGTAATTTTTTTTGTTAAGCTATTTTTTAGTTTTACAAGCTTTTTTTTTTTATAAATTACTGATATGATAAGTGATTACTGGTAGATAAAAAAATGATGTGAGTGGTGGGTCTATTATGTACACCAAGAAGAATTTGCTACAAAACAGTTTATAAAAATGTTGTAAAAAGTTTATGAGTATAACATATTCTTAAAAGAATCAATAATATTGTTTAAGAAAAATAAAATGTAATTTTATAGAACAAAATTATTAATTTTTTTTTTTTTTTGAGAAAGTAACAAAATTATTAAAATTAGTACATATTTTTTAAAAAGATTTGGGGGCCATTGCCCCCCTAGTCCTAAGATACCTCTGCCCCTGAATATCCCCATGTCACCCTAATCACACGGACCCAAATCTTAATAATAAAAATAAATTTAAAAAAAAAAACATAATAGCTGTCAAATAATTTATCAAGATGAGGTATGTGCTAACGCCAGATATTGTCAGTGTGACATTGGTGTTGATATTGTTCCACAGCTTCCACTAGTCCATTACCACGAACTTGCGCATCATCTTTCTTCGAGCGGAAACTCTACTTTTTTTTACTTTATTAATGTTGAAGATACTCTATTAACTGTCAAATAAGTTTTTGTTGTTGTTGTCTACAGCTGTGGAAGTTTTCTAGTATGTACTAGTGCCTAGTGGAAATATTCCTTCCCCCCTCTCTCTCTCTCTCTCTCTCTCTATCTAGCTCAATGGCAAGAGGATTGGCGTTCACTGTCGGACTCACCGTCCTTATTGCTCTTGTATTAGTCCATCCAACTTGCTGTGCTACTACTGCTATGGTTAATCATACCTGCTCCGCTTCTTCTTGTGGGAATATCCACAACATAAGCTTTCCTTTTCGATTGAAGACTGACCCAGAAAACTGCGGGTACTCAAGGTATGTACTGTCGTGTGATGAGAACAATCGTACGGTGCTGTACTTATTTGAAGGAAAATACTACGTACAGGAAATCAGTTACAACAACTACACAATCCGGATTGTGGACTCGAGTATGCACAAGGACAATTACTTCTCCTTCTCCAACCCGACTTATTCCTTATCTCGATATAATTTCAGCTTTTTGGATCCATATAGCACGGGTCTGCCGAGTGCGACGTCGCCGTGGGATTGCCCAATGCTACGTGGCTGTGATTCACAGCTATCACGAAGTTTGGCTTTGATGAGCTGTGAAAAACCAGTGAATTCTCCATTGTATTTGGACACTTCTACTTGCAATTATAATGACAACTCTTCTTCTACATCTGACTCCGAGAGGTATAGATATGTTAAAGTCGGTATAACCAACGCATCCGAAATGGAGGAGTGGTGCCAAGTAGAGAAGATGTTTCTGACATCGTGGCCAATAAATAATGATGACCCAAATATCTCCTGTAAAGACGTCCACAATGAATTGGTATATGGCTTTGAGATTTCATGGCTCGGAGGTATTTGTGATACTTATTGCGGAAGAGGGAACGATTATTGCTACCTCGATGACGCGAACAATGTTCAATGCATCCGCGGCGTGCACAATCCTGGTGGGTAAATAAAGCGAGAAAGGCCATAACACTTTCCATTCTCTAATTTACATGTTGTGCATTATTTTCCCTTGCAAGATTCTCTCTTTTCTGAACTCTTGCATTTTTCCACGCACTGTCACCATTCACTAACCATTCATCTATTTTAAATTCTCCAAAAGCTGATGTTAATTCTTTTTTCTTTTTTTATTCAAAGCAGGATTGCTTCACCGTATCCTATATCAACTCGAAGGTGAGGTTTCTATCTTAAAATCTTGTTTGAAGGGTCACATATAATGGACAATAAAATAGAATTGTATGAGTAATTGTGGCTGATGTGATGATGACACAAGTAGAGGAATAACCATGTACTTGGGCAATTGGTTCATCTCAAACTTTTATGTGCACGAGGGAAATGAAAAGTAAAAATTATCAATTTTCTTAAGAAGATAGCTTCTTGGTGCGTACGCAATCAATTCTAGTGTAATTGACATGTTAGGGAATATTGATCGTAGTTTCCGTATAATGACTAAATTAATTTTAAAGTTCTCAACGCTGATGTTGTTCTGTTGTTTGTCAAAAATGCAGGCTGGTTCATTCGCTTTATATATCAGAGTCGATTCTGGTGGAATGCCTTGGTCAAAAATGGAGAATACACAGGTGAGGTTTCTTTCTCAAAAAATTTGTTTGAAGGATAATAATTAATATAGAATCGACAAGGAAATAGAATTGCATGAATAATTGCGCCTGATGTACTTTTCTTTCTTAAAAAATTTGTTTGAAGGATAATAATTAATATAGAATGGACAAGGAAATAGAATTGCATGAGTAATTGCGCCTGATGTACTTGGGTAATTGGTTAATCTCAATCTTTTAGGCATGAGGAAATGGACAGTAAAAATAATCGAATTTCTTAAGAAATTAGCTTCTGAAGAAATCAAACCACTCTCTCTCCAACCTCTTCCACCATTTTCATCTTTCACAGAAAAACTCAATCACTACCAATAACTCCAATCCAATGGTCCCCAATTGCAAACCACTTTTTTGGTGTTACATTGTTTCCTTTCTCCCTTGTTCTTCCTCAATTTCAGATCAACCCATTTAGAAATCAAATCCTTATAATTTCTTTCAAACTCAACCCATTCAAATCAAACACGCAAATACAATCAAATCAAACCCATTCAAAAAAAAAAAAACAAAAACTCAAATAACCCGGTTCAACAGTTATGAGACAGAATATGATCAAAGAGAGAACGTAATTAGAGAAAGAAGGCGAGTAGAGTGGGTCATGGTCATTCAAACTCAACTCGACTTTCTCTGCTACGCAAGTTAGCTGAGAAGTCGTTATTGATGGCAGTTACAATTTCAGCATCTGGTTCTTAAGACGCAAAGCTATGGTGTTGAGAATTGAAAGTTGTTAATGCAGTTTTATTAGGCCTTAGACTTTTCTAGTTATTTTGGTCACTTGTTTCACTAATTAGTAATTCATCATTCGTCAATCTCAAAAAAAAAAAAAAAAGTAATTCGTCTTTCGTCAGAAAAAAGTAATTTTACCTTTATATATGAATTTTTTTGCAGAGTATCGGCTCTTCAGGGTCTATACAGTTATTTCCACTGGTAATAACCTGATCTCTTCCTCAACTTTTTTTAGCATGCGATTCATTACCATTGTGCTTAAAAATAGTTAGTTAGTTACACCTGCAAACAAGACGTAAATAGTAGTTGCATTAACATGAAAACAACATATATTGTGCTTTTCTTCTGTCACGCCACAAACTTAAAAATGGTCCAAAACATGAGAAAACTAAAACTTAAAGGTATTTGTAAATTTTTTCAATCCAAAGAATTCTCACAAACATCAAGAAATTTTCATAACAATTTCATTAAAGATACTCCCAAAGTAAGTTAAAACTTTATAAATAATTACAAATACCATTTGCCACCAAAAAAAAAAAAAATTTGAGGTCTACATAATAATTACATGTCAATAACTCCTCCTAACGGGAATAAAAGTCATCACCACTATTCTATACAAAAGAATAAGTTAAGTCTCCTTTAGGATGTACAACACCTAAGGATCACCACCTCAAAAATCCAGGCTCCATTAGTAGTTGTCTAACTACTACTAGCCACAAAAATAAAATCCATAAGTAGTTGTCTAACTATTACTAGCCATAAAAATCTATCTCAAAATGATCATTGCCTACTTTACAAAGTTTGGTAAAAGAATGGGATGAGAAACAGAGTCCAATAAGTAACATAATTAATTAAGGTGAGAGAAATACAAATTTCATAATTATGAATAAATTTCAAACATGCTATAATATAGGAATTTCAATTTGATTTATGCAAAATCAATTTCAGTAATAACATAACAAGAATGATTAAATAATCTAGAACAAAGCTCGTTAAAAGAATCGCCATAAAACTACATAATTTATATATATATATATATATATATATATAATGTGAGCTATCAAAACACCATCGAAAAATCCAACACAAGACCACATGATAATGCCAACACAAATCCGGAACTAGTCCGCCGACACAAAGCCTAAACTAATTTGTCAAAACGAGAGGATTTGCTGCATACCTATATGCAACAATTACCATATACAGGGTTAGGCGGCAACAAAAAATATGTGACAAGTGTCCAAAGGTCCACCTGGTCATGTGCATTGCGCATGAGCCTTGGACACTTGTCTTTTCATTCTACTACCAATTGCTGCATATGGATATGTAACAAATCATCTCCCTTTGTCAAAATAATGTGATAAATCCATGGAGTCCATTATCAATGATCAAATTAAGATGTTTTTCCTTTCCCAACTGACAATACATGCATTTCCCATATGCAATATCAAATATGGTGCACTTTTCATAAATAATCATATATTAAAGTTACAACATGAAACTTCTTAGAAAACTATAGTTTCTACAAACAATTTTCCAAAATATGTTTTACTTAAAAACAACGTTTTGTGCAATATGAATTGTTTTCAAAAATTATATTAAGAAGCCACTTACCTTGCAATCTACAAAAAGGCTAGCGTTTGGATCATCTGCCATTGAAGAAGCACATCAATTTGAAGAGGTTGATTGTGCAGGAATTGAAGTATTTTCTTTGGTGGAAGCCATTCATGAGCTTACCGGAGCTCTGATACCATATTAATAACAAATCTCTAAATAGAATGCAAGCTTTATTACTTCTCAAAGTTAAAAATAAAAAACAGAGAATTTGAATAATAGATTACAAGTATGCTAGCTCTGTTATATACATTTGTGGGCAGAAATGAGAGAGAAGAAACAATGAAATATGTATATGTGTAACTAAAAGAATCTCTAAGTATAACTCATAGAGGAGGTGCATGCTTAATGGACTGGTATTAGAGTCACTTGCGTTCCACTCCTTTCATTTAATAGATACGGTGTCGTTCCTTCATAACTGCATTTTTCATTTAAACAATATGGCACCGTCTTAAGAAAAGTTCTAACTTCTTTATTTAAAAACGACACTATTTTCTCTGGTTTGTTATCTTCTTTCTTAATAGAAAGCGAAAGATTCAAATATTTAAAGGAGAGTGAGTTTGTTATGTGTTAGAAAGTGAGGAAAAAAAGGTATGTTTATATATTAAGAAAAATGAATTTTAATAGTTTTTTACTTATTTATGCCCCGAGGAAGATGTTTGTAATTATAAAGGGAATAATAGTGTACGTAGGTGTAGAAATAGCTTGAGAATGGAATGGAAATAATGGCCACTTAAATCAAAACTACTAGCACACTTAAATCACCATTGTCTTTAGCTAAAAATGGCTTGTGAATGGAATGGAAATAATAAACTAAACAGAACACATACAAACACGCAATGATATATGTGAAACCACGGTGACCCTTGCTCCTGAGAATACTTTTACCGAGAAAACAAAGAAGAACTTTTACAGGTTATTTCCTTACAATATTCTCTGCTGTGTCTTTCTATTCTACTGCTATATATGGCAATTGTACACGTTTAGGGCTAGGATGGTTCGAGTGCGTTGGCCTTTTAAAAAACAACAATACCCTTCTCTAACCCAAGCTTGCGACGGTACAAGTAGTTAATTACTACAATTAACCACACCTCCTTTAATTTGTGGGGTAGTTATGAAATGAAAATTACTATCATCCTTGCCTACAAATAGATGATGCATTTTAATAGATAAGGGACTACAAAGACAACACAAACAACACAATATGTCCGAATTCTCTCTGGAGATGTAGGTAAGTCAAGTAGTCCTTAGGTTTGTAGTAGATTTTAGGCTTGTAAGTATATTTTATTTCCCTTGTGTTTTCTTATTTAATCAAGTAGGTTTTAATGTTTTACATTTCTTGCTTGGTAAGGTAGGCTTTATAATCTAGGTATTTTCTCATCTTCTTTGTTAACTTGTGCACTTCTCAAAAGGTCCTATTAAGTTAGGCATTTCCAAATCCCAAATTCTAATCCTTGAAGACAAATATTAACTTTGAACTATTTCGAATCACTTCAAGTAACATAAAAACTGGATTCTACTCAAACAATGCCACTGGGATTTTATTTATTTTTTTTTAAATTTCTTTTTGTTCATTTTGCCTTTTTTAAAATTGAGGAATTATAACGTTTATTTTTTTTGTTTTTTTATGTGGATTTAGGCTATTTTTTTAATACCAATTAGTTTATTATTATTATTTTATTAATCATGTCATTTTTTAAGTAAGATAGCTGTTGAAGCATTTGAGCACGCAAGTAGTTTCCATCACTGAGATTAAGGACCAAATTAAACAAATTCAAAAGATAAGGATTAAAATGAAAGCAACCCAAAATATAAAGATAAAACATGTATTTTTGTGAAAATTTAAAAAGCTGACAGCAATGCTACAAAAAAATTGTTCTCTCATTGTTATTTTTGTGATGTTCCTGTACAGTATTGTTATACCTTGAAACAAAAACTGTCTTGGGGATTCTATGTGTGATGGCCTTTTTGATATATAAGTGGCGTAGGAGGCATTTATCAATGTATGATGCTGTTGAAGAATTTTTGCAAAGCCAAAACCTTATGCCAATTAGGTACTCTTACTCAAAAATTATAAAGATGTCCAAAGGTTTTAAGGATAAATTGGGTGAAGGAGGCTATGGCACTGTATATAAAGGAAAGCTTCAAAGTGGTCCCCTTGTTGCTATAAAGATGTTGGGTAACTCCAAAACTAACGGGCAAGAATTTATCAACGAAGTTGCAACAATTGGAAGGATTTACCATGTGAATGTGGTACAACTCATTGGTTTCTGTGCTGAGGGGTCAAAGCGTGCCCTTATATATGAATACATGTCTAATGGTTCTCTTGAAAAATACATTTTTCCTCGAGAAGAAAGTATCCTCTTAAGTATTGAGAAAACATATGAGATTTCTCTTGGAGTAGCTCGTGGGATTGAATATCTACATCGAGGATGCGAAATGCAAATTCTACATTTTGATATCAAGCCTCATAACATTCTTCTCGATGAGAACTTCATTCCTAAAGTTTCTGATTTTGGGCTTGCAAAACTTTATCCCACGAATGATAGCATAGTATCTTTGACTGCTGCAAGGGGAACACTAGGATATATAGCTCCAGAATTGTTCTATAAAAACATTGGAGGGGTCTCCTATAAAGCTGATGTTTATAGTTTTGGCATGTTATTATTGGAAATGGCAAATAGAAGAAAGAACCTGAATGCAATTGCTGACCATTCAAGCTAACTTTACTTCCCAACTTGGGTCTATGACAAAATTACTGACGGAAAGGACAGAAATGGAAGATGCCGCAGAAGAGGAGAAGAAAACAGTTAAGAAAATAATCATAGTTGCATTACAAATGAAGCCTAGTGATTGGCCTCTAATGAACAAAGTTGTAGAAATGTTTGAGCAAGAAATTGAATTCTTGCAAATGCCTCCCAAGCCTTTCCTATCGTCACCGGAGAGACCAATAGGGGATGTAGGAGGCAATTTAAGTCCAACTTGTTCATCATTTCAATCAGGTGAATCAAGCCAATTGGCCCAACTTTAAATGCAAGGGAAAGCTAGCACCAGCGCGGAACTAGGGCAGTTAGTCTTCATATATTTGATAGCATAAAGATACTTCATATTTTTGTGTGACAAATGATCTGTCCCTTAATTTATTATAGCTATCCTTACCTAAGACACTTTTTTTTTTTTTAATACTTAGTACGTGGTATATTTACTTGTTAAAGTCTTTTTAAGAGGGAAAAATTATAACTTTATAATTGCGAATATGTATTTGATTTAAGTTACAAAATAATGCTGAAAAACCAGGCAATAGCTTAGTCGTACAAATTGCTTTTCTCCTCTTTATTTATTCAGTATTCATATGCATGGTTAAGCAATCAATTCATGTTAATATAAAAAAAATAAAAAAGAAGCAATCAATTCATGTGGCCTACAATAATTGTGCCAATCAGCCGCTGTCCTGCCTCCTACTGAGAAGGAATCCTTCCAAATATCGTTGTGAAGAAACGTTCGACCTCTGGAATAAATCAGGCAGCTAAGTGGCTATTTGGTATAAGTGTTTAAATACAAAAAACTAGTTATAGGAGCTTTTTTTTTTAGCTGCGTCTTTGGAATAAATTAGGCAGCTAAGTGGTTATTTGGTACATGTGTTTAAATACAAAAAACTAGCTATAGGGACTTTTTTTTAGCTGCATTTACAAAAAAAGCAGCTATAAATACCCTATAGTTGACATTAAGGTAGAAATATGTGAGGAAATGACAAAGTTGCATACGGTGAGGAAATGACATTAAGGTAGAAATATACTAGCATGATTGATGGAAAGAGAAATGTAGAAGTGATCCATCCACATTAATTACTTTTTCTTTATTTATTTTTACGTATTCGTCTTGTATTAATTTAAGTGAACAAGATAATAGGGCACGGCTTTTTTTATTTGTGTGTGGGAATTAAAATTGTCTATGGGTATACATCCTCCGCTTTATGAATCACTCCTAACTTTCTTTCTTTTTTTGAGAAACAATCACTCCTAACTTGGACTCTGCATATCATATTGAAATCAAAATGTCCCAATCTCTTACTTGCACTAGATGACTAAATATTAAAATATAACCAAATGAACGAATGAAATTGGTCGAAATATATTTCCTATGTATCTGACTCGAACTGACAAGTTTATTAAACAAAATTTTTTTTTTTTTTTATAGAGAACGGGTTAATTTACCCACTTCGTGTCGTGTTCACGGGTCACGTCTAATATTATCTCCTAAATATACTAGCTGGTAAAAATGCATAACATACTTGTACAGTACACGTACGTACATAACAATTAAAAAAACTCATGTCTACTGTCTAATTCTCAAATGTACAGTAAAAAATGCGAAATTTTGGAATGAAAAGTTTCATTACCGACTGTTAGAGCATTAGCATTGGAGAATGCTAATGCTACATCTAAGGTGTTTTTAGCATTTCAACCCTTAAAAACTGCTGCATCAGGAAATGCTAAAGGCAAGAATTGCAAATTTTTTGCAATTCTTGCTACAGTGCAATTCTACCTTTAGAATTGCACTGTAGCACAATTCTAAACGAATAAATAATTTTTTATTCCTCTCTCCTTCAGTCCTCTCTCCCTCTCACTCCCACTCTGTCTCTCCGTCTCCCACTCCATCTCTCAGTCTCTCTTTCTCTCATCTCACATCTCTCTTTCTCGTTCAAGGCTTGCACCGAAGATGGTGGGTTTCGATCGGCGTGGTGGTGGGTTGGGTGTGCTGGAGATGGCTCGTGGTGGTGGTGGATTTGTGGTTTGATCTGGGCATGGTGGTGGGTTGGGATCGGTTGATGGTGGGTTTGGATCGGCGTGGATCGGCGGGCTGGGTGTGCTGGGGATGGCTCCGATGGGTTTGACAGAGGTTTGAATCGGAGAGGGTGGGTTGCTGTGTCGTGCTTGGTCGGTGAGGTCTGGGTTCTACGTTTTGGTCGGCGTGGGTCATGGAGTGAGGTTTTTTTTTTTTTTTTTTTTTTTTTTTTGAGGGTTTTTGTTCCGGTGAGATTTTGGTGGGCAGTGGGCAGTGGTGGCGTGGTGGGCGTGGTGGAGGCGCGGTGGTGGTGACTGGGCAGTGGAGGAGCGGTGTAGAGGTTGAGGGAAGGTGGAGAAATTCTCTGATGCTGGTGGGTTTGCTCCGATAGGTTTCAAATCGAATGGGTTTCAAATCGGCGATTGTTGTTGATGGGTTTGCTCTGGTGGTTGTTGATGGGTTGAGGTGTTGATGAGTTGAGGTGCCGTGGTTGTGGTTGTTGATGGCTTGTGTGTTGCTAAAGGTTGAGGGAGAAGGAAAGGAAACAAAAAAATTGTTGGAAAGCGCAAGAAACATGAGTCTGAAAAAAAAAATAACAGTTATAAAGAAACAGTAAAAAAAGATTAAAAAATAATATTTTAATAAAAATAGAGTTTTGGGACGTAGAAGGCATTGTAAAATTGGATGGTATAATGATAAAGTGAGATTTTGGAATGGTAAAATAGAATAGCATTAGCATTTTCCAATGCTAATGCTCTTAGAGCATCTCTAACAGCCACTCTATCTCTATTTTTTCTCCAAAAAAGTCACTGTTCACACAAAAAAACCCCTCCAACAGCCTCTCCATCTCTAATTTTTTTTTAGAGTTGCTACAGTAGCTCTCCAGGCCTGGAGAGCACTGTAGCAATCACTGTAGCTAATGCAAATAATATTTCTCCTTAAAATAATACCGGATGAATTAAAAAAATAATTTTTTCTCTCTCCTCTCACGCCTACAAACACAACGGCTACAACCACAACCATCTTTCTCTCAAACATGCATAATCAAAATACAAACTCAAAAACATCTACATTTAATTAATCAAACCATAACAATAAAAGAAAAATCCAATTCTTAAAATAAAGTTAAATCAGAACAAGCAAATATGAAAAAAAAAAAAAAAAAAAAAAAAAAGAGAAGAAGCCGATCTGACCCAGCCTGGTGGTGGGGAGGAGGACGAGCGGCGGTGGGGCGCGGACGTGGTAGTGCTGCATGTGAATGCCGATCTCCACCGGCTTTGTCCTTTCGGCGACCTCAATCTCCACCGGCGGTGGGGCGGCAGACGATCTGACCCAGTCTTTCTCCCCTCTCTCTCTCTCTCTCTCTCTTTTCTCTGATGTGAAGCTGAAAAACCCAACAATTGAAAAGAAAGAGAGATCGGTCTCTCTTTTCTCTGATCGGGACGATCTGACCCAGTCTTTCTCTAATAAAAGAAGGTGGGCTGGAAAAAGAAAAGAAAGAGAGAGCTTCTTGAATGCTGTAGAGTAGACGAAGAGAAGAAAAGAAAAAAAGAAAAGTTCTCCCAGAGCTCCAGCCGAAAAGAAAAAAAAAAAAAAAAAAAAAAAAAAAAAAAAAGAGGGCTCCAGAAAGTGCTAGAGAGAAGAAAAGAAAAGAAAAGAAAAGATAGAGATAAAGGGAAAGGTGTGGAGGAGAAAAAGAGGAAAAAAGAAAAGAAAACAAACGTGTGGAAGAAAAAAAAAAGATAAGGGAAAAATAAAAAATCCTAATTGAAAAATACTATCACAATATTTTTACAATAAATTTTAAGTAACAAATTGTTATTAGTTAATATTGGCAAGTAAAAAATAATTTCAGTGGTGGGTTCAAATTAGAACTAGTAACAACTTTTCACATAAATTTTGTTGTAAAAGTATAACGTAAAATGTTGTGAACATAGCACTTTTCATTGAAAAATATAGTTGTTAAAAAAAGAATAAATGATGATTAAAAAAAGAATAAATGATGAATGAAGAAATAATATTTAAATGAGATAGAGAAAGAATAGAGAGTCTGTTGGAAAGTGTATTTGAAAAAATGGGTAGATAAAAGCTAAATATCACTATTCGTTCTTCAAATAAGTAAAAATTTAAAGAAAATTTAGAGAGTCTGCTGGAGATGCTCATAAGTGTTAAATCCATACATAAATACTTCAATTTAAAAATGATAAAAGTAAAACTCTAAACGCCACATAAAGTGTCCGTTTGGATACAACTTATTGTTACTGAAAGTTGCTGAAAACTGATTGTTGCTGAAAACACTGTAGCAAAATAATTTTTAAATGTGTAAATAGTATCGTGGGACCCATGTTTAATATTTTTTAATACATAAACAGTGTATGAACAGTGCGTAAACAGTGCACGCACTGTTCACGCACAGTAAATTTTGCCCCCCAAAGTCAACAAGTGCGGCAAAAAAAAAAAAAAAAAAAAAAAAAAAAACACAAAACGCAACTTTACTTTGAGTAACAACAATTGCTATCCAAACGCCGGCAAAGTCTTAGTGTCCGTTTGGATACAATTTATTATTACTAAAAGTTACTGAAAACTGATTGTTGCTGAAAACACTGTAGCAAAATAATTTTTAAATGTGTAAATAGTATCGTGAGACCCATGTTTAATATTTTTTAATACATAAACAATACATGAACAGTGCGTAAACAGTACGTACAGTAAATTTTGCCCCCCAAAGTCAACAAGTGCGGCAAAACAAGAAAAAAAAAAATACAAAACGCAACTTTACTTTAAGTAACAACAATTGCTGTCCAAACGCAGGCTTAAGATTGCAATGAGCGCCAGAGGTTATCAACTATTCAACTACTGTAAAAGATTAAAATAATCCTAAAAGATAGACTTTAAATCAGACAACACATATCACTTAAACATTGTAAAACTCAAAATATAGGCAGCACAGTCAAAAAGTAAAATTCATCTCCACCAGTACGCCCTATTTGCATCTGCCATCTGCAAGCCTACTTTTTTTTTTTTTTTTATCTTTTTTTTTTTAATCAAGTTTTCATTGTTCCTATCTCACGGTTTTCAACATCAAAAAGTTCACTCTTTGTTACTTTTTTTTTTTTTAATCCTTTATCCGTTGACCTATTCTATTAGTATTATATAATATTATTTGCTTGTACAATTTGTATAACTATTGATTCTATTTTAACGTAATTGTTGATTTAATATTAAGTGGATTATTTCAGATTAAATTGCCGAGAAATTTTTATATAATTGTAATTTGTTGAATCATTGTACATTTATCTCTAAAAGGCATATGGTAAATATATCCGTATTTTTATGGCTAAATTTTAAAATATAAATGTATTATATACATACCATACATGTTGCGTTATTTTTACCATTTCATATTTTTCTGCCGGTTTTTTGAAACATACTTTTGTTAAATATGCCAAATTATCTCCATCCATACACTTAGTGTGTGTTTGGCAAAAATTAAAAAATCAGTTTATTTTACTATTTAACTTATTTTTATTATTAGTCATAAATTTCACTGCACTTTTTGGTACTATTCATGGGTCTCATTGTACTATTTCAGCTAACTTTTATTTTTATCTACAATATTTTCAGTAAAAAATTTTCAATTTTAACAAAATAAATGGATTTCAAATAGACCATTAATGTATTTTGCACATACCATATTTTTCTAACTTTTTTTTTATAGACCATATTTCTATTTCTATTAACTATATAAAAAGCAGCTATGCTTTTTATAACATGTTACTGTGCATATAACATGTTTCACTGTTCATCCACAGTGCAAAGTTTCGTGAGTCCCTCTATTTTGTCCGTTTCTGGACTGCCAAACGCTGCGTTTTGTGAGTCTCTTCTCTATGTTTTCTCTCTATTATTTTAGGATGAGAGGACCATATCGGTTCAGGAATTTCTGGTTTCGTCGATCACTGGCCAAAATCAAACACAACGTAGTTAACAATTCAAACCCCATCATAATCATTCAAAAAGCCAAATATACCATAAAAAGGAAAAAGTAACAAAAGAAAACACAAAAACACAAACACAAACAAATTCACGATCTTTCTCTCAAAAATATCTTATTTCAAATCACAAAAAAACCCATTTTAAAAAAAAAAAAAACAAAAACTAAACTGAATCCACAAAAAACCCATTTAAAAAAAAAAAAACACTAAATTGAATCCATATCTATTAACAATATAAAAATCTAGTTTCGGCAATCACTGCCCAAAATCAAACACAACGTAGTTAACACCTCAATCCCCATCATAATCATTCAAAAAGCCAAATATATACCATAAAAAGAAAAAAGAAACAAAAGAAAACACACAAACACAAACAAATTCACAATCTTTCTCTCAAAAATATCTTATTTCAAATCACAAAAAACCCATTAAAAAAAAATAAAATAAACTGAATCCATAAAAGATCATTCAAAACCAATGAAAATAAAATACATAAACAAACCTCAAAGAAGGCATTGTAAGGAGGAGCATCAAAATTCGAAATCTTCTATAAAACTGCCTGAGAATAGCAAAAACAACATAGGAAAGAATGACACTCCAGGAATTGCGATATTAAGGGGTAGAATACGGTGGTAGCAAGTAGCAAATAACAAGCAGTGTAGGTGGAGGCAGAGAAGTGAGGAGAGAGAAAGAGAGAGGAGGTAGACATTTATGGGAGAGGGAGAGTTTGGGGCTTGGGCGGCTGATGAGAGACTGAGGAGGTGAGTATTAATTTCTGGGGTTTAAAATTGTGATGCTATCGCTTTGTTTGTTTTTTGTTTTTTTTTTAAGCTAATACCAAAACGGCGTAGTTTTGGAACTAATATTAGTACCCGTTTGGTTCAGCTTTTAAAGCCCAAAAGTTGGCTTTTCAAAAACGCCAGCTCAAAACGCGTGTTTGGTGAGTATAAAATCCAACTTTTTGGAAAAAGTTGGCTTTTATATTTCTGAAGAAATGCGCGTTTCTATTTTGGGTCAGCTGAGGTGCATAAATGAAAAGTTGGGTCTAGGCGTTTTGATATATATCCGTTGGGAGAGTGAAATTATGAAATTGCCCTTGACTAAAGGGCAAGGGGTCTTTAGAATCACGCACGGTGCCCTCATTCCTCTCATCTCATCTCATCTCTCTGCTCTGCGCAGCTCCCTCACGTAATAAAATTAATCAAACCACAACAATAAAAGCAAAAAAATTCTTGCTCTCATAAAACTAATATAATTTAAACAACAAATCTAAAATCAAAACAACAACAACAGCAGATCAAGAACAGAAAAAAAAAATTAGAACAATAAATGATCAGGAAAAAAAAAATAGAAGTCGATCTGATCCCTAGTTGCATGCACTCCACAGTGAGGAGGAGGAGCAGCGGTGGCGGTGTGGTGGAGCAAAGACGATTTCTCCTTTCTCTCCATGCGTGTTTGTGTGTGTTTGAAGATAATGACACCAAAAGGCAAGCAAGATTATGGAATCAAGTATCATAGAGAGAGCTAGAGAATTTATGGAATCAAGTAAAAAAAAAAAAAAAAAGAGAGCAGAGAATGAAAGAGCCGAGAAAGGAAGGCTCTGGAATCAAGTGGGGAAATGGAGAGAAAGAAGGCTCTGGAATATAAAGGAAAAAAAGAGATGAAGGAATCCTATGGGTGGTATACGTGTGTGGTGGACAAAATGCAAGAGAAAAAAAAAAGAAAAAAAAAAAGAAAAGAGTAAATGTATGGATGAAAGAAAGTCAAAGAATTAGAAATCACAATTTAAAAATACTACCACAATATTTTCACAATATTTTCACAATAAATTTTAAGTAATTAGCTAATATTGATAAGTAAAAATATAATTTCAATGGTGGATTTAAATTAGAACTAGTAACAACTTTCCATATAAAATTTTGTTATGATTCTTGTGAAAGTATTGCAAAAAATATTGTAGATGTAACACTTTTTGTTGAAAAATATAATTGTTGAGAATGAATAGAAAAAGAAAAAATAAATATTAAAAAAGAATAAGTTTGATTAAAAAATAAAGATTAAAAAATGGATAATCAAAAAGTAAATGTCACTGTTGATTGTCCAAACAATACAAAAATTTGTCTACCCTGCTGAAGATGCTCTTATATATATGTAGGGTCTGGGTTTTTGGTTGCCCAAGCCCAAGGGACACGGGTCAAAAGCCCAACGAACCCCGCAATGAATTTATAGAGAGTGGGATCGAAGGTCTAGGCGCCGGCCGGCGTTCACGAGGCGTGAACTCCGGTCTCTTTTATTCAATGAAAGACTTAGAGCAATTTACAACTGGGGTTGCTCCTCAGCCCACGGCCGAGAAGGCTCTTCTTCCCCTTTATTCTTAAACTTTTCCCCCTCCGGCCCCTTCTCTCTGAGGGATTCCTTTACATTATATACCCTTTACCCAACCAATCCTAGCCCTACACTTGTTGAACGATCTGAACATTGCTCAGGTGCTTGTCCCATCAGCCGCCTTCTCAGTCTCTTTTGGGAGTCACGGCAGCCAAGGCGATGCTGGTGCGGGGTCCTTTCCTCATTAATGCGACCAAGACAGGAGTCAGGTACATTTAATGCCGAGATGACCGATGATGAGGTCATCCTCGGACATAGGTGCCTCCTCGGCTCGGGTCTTTGGCCCAGGAATGAAATGGGCTGGGCCGTGGGATTATTTGGCCCCACAATAGCCCCTCAAAATTTTGCTGTCCGCATCCTCGGGCGGAGAGAAGGATTTTGGTGTCCTCGGGCCTGCCACACGACCCATTGAGTTTGGTCCTCCGTGGGTACTAGAGTCTTTTCGCCTGCCCCAGAAGCGTTACTGACGCCTCGAAGGGTGCGACGTGCCCCTCATTAAATCCAGACGACTCCGTGCTCCCCACGTTCAACGGGAGGATGATAATCCAACGGTGGGGATTCGCCTAGCAGTTAGGGGTGGGAAAACCCGCACAGCTCCTTGATTTGGGGGTATAAATACCCGTTTGAAAAGCCGGTTTCTCTATTCACTTGCACTCAAGAGTCTACATCTCCAGCATAAAAAGTCTGTCCGAGGAGCTTCTACACATTTCTGTAAGTCACTATCTCTCTTGGAACTTTCTCTTTCCCCACTTCTTCCTTTTCTTTCATTTGCTCTCTCTTAGCCTGCTTAGGCATCAGTTGTGATGGGTATATTTAAGAAGTATGTCTTCACTGAGGAGGCGATGGAGAAATTCATCGCCGATTACAAGATACCGGCCAACGTGGGCTTGAGGTATTGTGCGGAGGGCGAGTGGCGCTTTCGGAGACAGGAGGGTGAGGTGGTGATTCCCATCGCTGCCTTCGTTGAAGGTGGCATGAGGATATCCATGGGTCCGGTGATGAGGGACTATCTGATGCACTTCCGGATAGCCCCTACCTAGTGTGCTATCAATGTCTTTAGGATTCTGGGCTGCGTGGATGCCCTAAATGAGAAGATGGGCCTGAGGTTGACCCATCATGACGTCAACTGGTGTTATAACCTCCAGTGCCTGAGGGGCGAGACTTACTATCTGAAGACCAGGGATGATAGAGTCCGGCTCATTCAGTGTCTCCCTGAGTCCAGCAAGGGGTTGAACAAGGACTTCCTCATCGTGTCTGGAGAGTGGCATGATGGCCTTCACTGCCCGACGACGGAGGGGACCCTAGGTGGGCAGTGGGAAAATGGGGAGAGGGTCCTGGGACCTCGACTAGTTCCATTCTTTTACCTCGTCCATTTCTTTTTGCACCGTCTGGTTTCTGATATGAGTGTGTTTCCTCTTGCAGATCCGCACGCCTTCACGCGCCATTTCAGCCTAATCAACCGGGAAGACCTGCAAAAGGCGCTGAGGGCAGAGGTTTTCGTGAACGAGGCCGACAATCAGGTTAGGGCCGCCCACGAGATCTTGAAATACGACCCGGCTCACAAGTCATTTGCGGCGCCGAAGTACGTGATCAAAGCAAAGGATCCTCGGCTTCGAAAAATGACAGTGACCGAGGACGGGTTTCGGTTCCCCGAGGTGCCCTCCACATCTGAAGGCGTAATACCTGCGGGCCCCTCCTCCTCCCTTAGACTCTTGGAGCCCGCTGAAGTAGGCCCAGAGAGGGAAGTGGAAGTTGCTGATTTTGGCCCCGCCGGGTCTTTGGACCATGCAATACCTTGGTTCTGTCTAGCGCCCAGGTATGATTGCGTGGTTAGTTTCCCCATAGGACTGAGTCCGAGGACCATGCAGTTCCTTGGTTCTGTCTAACGCTTAGCGTTCTCAAAGTGGTTAGTTTCCCCATAGGACTGAGTCCGAGGACCATGCAGTTCCTTGGTTCTCTCTAACACTTCTATTCCTCTGTAAGCAACTAGTTTCCCCATAGGTTTGGGTCTTTGGACCATGCAATACCTTGGTTCTGTCTAGCGCCCAGGTATGATTGCGTGGTTAGTTTCCCCATAGGACTGAGTCCGAGGACCATGTAGTTCCTTGGTTCTGTCTAACGCTTAGCGTTCTTAAAGTGGTTAGTTTCCCCATAGGTCTGAGTCCGAGGACCATGCAGTTCCTTGGTTCTGTCTAACGCTTCTTTCTTCTGTAAGTATCTAGTTTCCCCATAGGTTTGGGTCTTTGGACCATGCAATACCTTGGTTCTGTCTAGTGCCCAGGTATGATTGTGTGGTTAGTTTCCCCATAGGCTTGAGTCCGAGGACCATGCAGTTCCTTGGTTCTGTCTAACACTTAGCGTTCTCAAAGTGGTTAGTTTCCCCATAGGACTGAGTCTGAGGACCATGCAGTTCCTTGGTTCTGTCTAACACTTCTATTCCTCTGTAAGCAACTAGTTTCCCCATAGGTTTGGGTCTTTGGACCATGCAATACCTTGGTTCTGTCTAACACTCTGTTCTTCTGTAAGCAACTAGTTTCCCCATAGGTTTGGGTCTTTGGACCATGCAATACCTTGGTTCTGTCTAGTGCCTAGGTATGATTGTGTGGTTAGTTTCCCCATAGGCTTGAGTCCGAGGACCATGCAAGGCCTTAGTTCTGTCTAACACTCTGTTCTTCTGTAAGCAACTAGTTTCCCCATAAGTTTGGGTCTTTGGACCATGCAATACCTTGGTTCTGTCTAGTACCCAGGTATGATAACGTGGTTAGTTTCCCCATAGGACTGAGTCCGAGGACCATGCAGTTCCTTGGTTCTGTCTAACACTCTTTTCTTCTGTAAGTAACTAGTTTCCCCACAGGTTTGGGTCCTTGGACCATGCAATACCTTGGTTCTGTCTAGTACCCAGGTATGATTGCGTGGTTAGTTTCCCCATAGGCTTGAGTCCGAGGACCATGCAAGGCCTTGGTTCTGTCTAACACTCTTTTCTTCTGTAAGTAACTAGTTTCCCCACAGGTTTGAGTCCTTGGACCATGCAATACCTTGGTTCTGTCTAGTACCCAGGTATGATAGCGTGGTTAGTTTCCCCATAGGACTGAGTCCGAGGACCATGCAGTTCCTTGGTTCTGTCTAACACTCTGTTCTTCTGTAAGCAACTAGTTTCCCCATAGGTTTGAGTGTTTGGACCATGCAATACCTTGGTTCTGTCTAGTGGCCAGGTATGATTGCGTGGTTAGTTTCCCCATAGGCTTGATTCCGAGGACCATGCAAGGCCTTGGTTCTGTCTAATACTCATTTCTTCTGTAAGCAAATAGTTTCCCCATAGGTTTGGGTCTTTGGACCATGCAATACCTTGGTTCTGTCTAGTGCCCAGGTATGATTGCGTGGTTAGTTTCCCCATAGGCTTGAGTCCAAGGACCATGCAAGGCCTTGGTTCTGTCTAACACTCTGTTCTTCTGTAAGCAACTAGTTTCCCCATAGGTTTGAGTCTTTGGACCGTGCAATACCTTGGTTCTGTCTAGTGCCCAGGTATGATTGTATGGTTAGTTTCCCCATAGGCTTGAGTCCGAGGACCATGCAAGGCCTTGGTTCTGTCTAACACTCTGTTCTTCTGTAGGTGGGAGTTCGTCCTCGGCTCCAAGAGTGGCTTTTGGTATAGCGATGTCCTCGGACCGTTTACTGGGAGCGGCCTTTCCTCAGGTCGGACTGTTAGCTCTACGGCGCTCTGGGCAGGGATGGTTTGGACCCTGATCTTACATGTGGCCTAGACCTCGCCCTCAATTATGAGGCGTCCCTTGACCGTTCGCCCTCCGCCCTTGGCGTTTCGATGCACGAGACACGCCCTCATCAATGTCCTCGTGAATTGATAAGAATCTAGCGGTTCGTGGTCCCTTGGGACTTGGTCAGAATTAATTCCGCTGATAATCCTCCCTTCGAACTCTGTGTGGCCCAACTCCCACCGGTTTTCGCCTTCTATATAAGGCGTTCTGGGGGAAACGTTTCTCCCCATTCCATGGACCTTCCACCACAACCAGTAATACGTCCCTTCACCTTCCCAGACCCCTTTAACAGCACCGCCAGGATTGTGACCAAAGTTGGGAGATATGGGGCCAAGGGCTGCCGCGGCCGCAGCCCCCACTGGGCTTCCGGCGCGGCAGAGTCTAGGCGTAACACTGGCAGTGCCGTACGCGGTGGCCAGGAGGGACGTCGCTGAAGTACCTAACGTCTCTCCCCGGAGCGCACTTCCGCCGGAGGAGACACGCGAACTCACGTCATGGCTGGTGCCCGAGTGTTGCCGTCTCCGACGGCCAACGCTCGTGAGGATTGGAGAGAATCAAGGAAACATCACGGGGGAGGGCGTCCCGGTGCCCCTGCATCTGCTCCTCGCTTTGTTCAAGCTTCCGCCTTGAAGCGAGCCAGCCCCAGCCCCCTTCCCCCCTCTTATTGTCAAGTTCTCCCATTCTCTTGATGCCAATAAGAGCACGGGTTGACACTTCCCCCTCCCCTAGCTAGTTCTAGAATCGGTCCGCCTGGGCCTCTGATTGTAGGATTAGCTTGTAAATTTGTTTGTAAAACACGCCTGCCTGAGCCTCTGACTGTATTTTGTACTTTTCTTTTTATGAAATAATATCAAACTCTATTAAATCTTCTATTTTTCTGCGATTCTCTTTTCTTTCTTTTTTTTTTTTTTTGATACGTCGTCAACCTTCTGTGAAGTGACCACTTAGAACGATCGCCGGTTGCGTCGGCCAGCGCACTAACCCTTCCCACAGACGGCGCCAATTGTAGGGACTCCATTTGTGAAGGGTCCCCAACAATACATTTCTTAGAGAGTGGGACGAAGGGCTAGGCGCTAACAGGCTTACCACCGGTCCCCTGGAACCTTTTTCCTTTAGAGGGGTATTAACCCAGTTCTTCTTGACTTGAGGCTGCTCCTCGGCCCTTGTCCGAGGAGACCCCCTTTCCCAAGAGGGGCTCCTCGCATTATATATCCCCTTCGGTTGATCTTGGCCTTACAACTGTCGATCATCCAGGCCACCGCTTAAGAACCTGTCCCATCAGCCACGTTTCCACGCCTACTGTGGGTCGCAGCACCCAAGGTTGCACTGTTCAGGAGTCTTATCCACATTAATGCGGCCAGGGGAGTCAGACAAATGCATTAAGTGTGGATGTGACCACCTGTTCTGGGTTTGTCCCCCACCTGGAATTAGACTAGGTATGCCGAGGAAGGGGATGTCCTCGGCATGGGTCCAAAAAGGGCCAAAATCCCTAGACAACAGCCTGGGACAATCGTCCCTCCTCGGCATGGGCCTTGGGCCAGCCTAAAGGTGGACCGAGGCTTCCAGGCCCACGGGCCCCACAAGAACTATGACAAGATGCCTGATTTTGATGATATAGATAATATGATTGAAATTGAGGATGTAGATGATGATGAGGTAGAGGAAGTAGAAGTTATCCAAAAAGGGAAAAAATCATGCTCTAGTAAGAGTAAGAGAGGGGTTGGTAGTAGCACCCAAATGAAAGCTGTGAAATTAATGCCAAAGTCTAAGAAGTTGAAAGGTCCCATGGATTCTTTTGTAACATTAAAGCCAGAAAAAGTGGTTGCACTTAGGAAACAGGGTAAGATGAAGCAAACTAACATCAATGATAAACTTGACAAAGAGAAAAGAGCACAAGCTTGTCAATATATTGGCCGGCTATTTTATCTAGCCGGTATACCATTCAATGTTGCCCACTTAGATGAATTTAAATGGGCAGTTGAAGCTATTGGGCAGTATGGTCCAAATATGAAGCCTCCTAGTTACCATGAGTTAAGAGTTCCAATTCTCAAAAAGGAGGTGGCTTACACAAATGAGTTATTGAGTGATCACAAGCAAGATTGGAAGAAAGATGGTTGTTCTATAATGTTTGATGGGTGGACTAGTAGAACCAATAGGACCTTGATTAACTTTTTGGTGAATTGCCCATCTGGAACCATGTTTGTGAAGTCAATTGATGCATCATCTTTTATGAAAACTGGGGAAAAAACTTTTGAATTACTTGATGCATTTGTAGAACAGATTGGGGAGGCTAATGTAGTCCAAGTAGTATTGGATAATGGATCTAATTATGTGTTGGCTGGGAAGTTGTTGGAAGCAAAAAGGCCAAATTTGTATTGGACTCCATGTGCTGCACACTGCATTGACCTTATATTGGAGGACATTGGGAAAATTCCTAGAATTGCAAAAACTTTGGAAAGGGTCATTCAATTGACTGGATATATCTACAACCATGGGGGTGTGTTAAATATGATGAGAGAATACACAAAACAAAGAGAGCTGGTTAGGGCTGGGAAAACTAGGTTTTGCACTTCATATCTTACAATAAAATCCATTTATAAGCAAAAGCATAACCTAAGGGCCATGTTTACTTCTGAGGAGTGGGTTCGTAGTAGATGGGCAAAGGAAGCAAATGCTAAACGAGTAGTAGAAACGATTTTGATGCCTTCTTTTTGGAATACTATAGTTTACATTCTTAAAGTTATGGGCCCTCCTGTTCGGGTTCTTCGCCTTGTTGATAATGAGAGAAAACCAACTATGGGTTACATATATGAGGCAATGGATAGGGCCAAAGAAGCTATTATAAAAGCTTTTAATAAGAATGAAGAAAGGTATTTAAATATTTTTAAAATCATTGATGAGAGATGGGAATGTCAATTACATCAACCTTTGCATGCAGCGGGTCATTTCTTGAATCCTGAGTACTTCTATTTTGATGATAACATAGCAACAGATCATGAAATTACAGCAGGATTGTATGCTTGTATACAAATTGGTGCGGACACGAGATACAAGCCCCCAATTACACGCACGTATAGGAGAAAGAAGATGGCCCAACCTGTGGCCTTATGGCTAGGGCCTATTAGTCATTGGGCTTGAGTTTCAGCAAGCCCAAACATTTAATAATTAGGGTTTCTTTAGGGTTTCTTTATGTTAGCTATTTAAACACTTTTTGGGATTATTGTAATACAGTTTTGATGATTATTAAAAAAACGTGTGTTTTCTTTTACTAGTGCCGACTCCAGTTTTGCTTGGTGCTGACTCCAAGCAACCCTTAGGTGCTGACTCCTAGGGTTTATCTTCTTATTATATTGTTTTTATTGTTTGTATGGTTGTCCTACGTCAGTTTTGAATGGATCGGAAGTTTGCTCTGATACCAAAACTGACGTAGGACAACCACACAAACAATAAAAACAATAGAATGAGAAGATAAACCCTAGGAGTCAGCACCTAAGGGCTGCTTGGAGTCAGCACCAAGCAAAACTGGAGTCGGCACCAGTAAAAGAAAACACACGTTTTTTTAATAATCATCAAAAACTGTATTACAATAATCCCAAAAAGTGTTTAAATAGCTAACATAAAGAAACCCTAAAGAAACCCTAATTATTAAATGTTTGGGCTTGCTGAAACTCAAGCCCAATGACTAATAGGCCCTAGCCATAAGGCCACAGGTTGGGCCATCTTCTTTCTCCTATACGTGCGTGTAATTGGGGGCTTGTATCTCGTGTCCGCAGCCCCTCATGAGTTTTTCACCCCCAAGCCAGCAGAGAAGCCAGCGATGCCTCCCAAGCCGGTAGCCAACATCCGTGCCCGTCTCTGATCACATAACCCACACCCACACCCACAATCCCAAAAAAAAAAAAAAAAAAAAAAAAAAAAAAATAGAAGAAGAAGAAGAAGCAAAGCAACCCATGCAAGCCCATCAGCCACCAGCCGTCAGAACCCACAAATCAACACTCACTGCCGCAAGACCCAGCCGCCGAAACCCATTGTTAACCCACCGCTGCTAAGACAGAAGATCAACTGTCGTTGCTGAGACCGACGAGCTACTGCCGCTGCCGAGACCCGAGACAAGCAGCCACCCGCCGCTGTCTGCGCCTCCTTCGCGCTGCCATCAGGCGTCAGTCCCCTACACCGGCAGAAAACTTCTCACCACAAAGATTTTTTTTTTCTTTTCAGTTTGAGTCCGTGTTTGTCTCTTTAGTTTCTACTTTCTATAGTCCCTTTTCAGTCTGTAGTTTATTTCAAGCTTTAAGTCCGTGTACTATTTTTTTTTATTTTATTATTTCTTATTTTTTTTAAAAAGAAAAAGAAGGAAAGATAATGTGTTGCTGCCAGCCCATTTACGTATGGGCCTTACATTGCTCTTCACAGATTCACTTTGTCCACTTAGAACCAGTCAATTGAGGAGCCCAACACGTGACTATCAAGTGCAGTAAGTTGGCCACTGACCAGGGTACAATTCTCACTCTCTTTTTGGTGGATTCAATTTCGTCTTATTGAAAATAATATCTTTATATTTTTTATGTGCATGTCCCACCATACTCCACTGGCCTATCCATTTTGTGCTTAAGTTAGTTATTTTATTATTTGTGCTTTCTTTCAGTACCCATTTAAAAAAAAAAAAAAAAAAAAACCAATTTCTTTGAAATATCTAATTCTCATTATTAATTGTGGAGCTTATTGGAAATTGACTTTTTTGGGCTATCTTTCAATATTGTGAATACTGTCACTACTTGACTGCAATTTATTCCTGTGATTCATTGATCCAATCCCTACATGCACTATTGCTTGACCTTAATTTTATATTGAGAATTGGTTACTTGAGCTTTTGTGAATCTCAATTGCATTCATAAATATAGTGTGCATGCATCTACGTAGTGGTCGCATCATGTCAAACTCTGAACATCAATCCACTTCCGAGTCTAGGACCTCCTTAGAGCAAACCATAGATGAACTAGCAAAAAATGTCCAAAATTTAATGGATAGGGTTGGACAAATTGAAGCATCTCAACGGGAGACCATTAACCATGAAGGAGATAACATGCTTAGGCAACATAACTTCGGTTACTTTAATAGGGCCCCAAACTTTGAACCTGATCACTATAATCACAATGGCCCTAGGGATTTTGATGATAGGATGTTTAAGGACAAGATAGATGCACCCACCTTTGATGGCTGCCTAGACCCATGGGTTTTCACTGATTGGTTGCGTCAAATGGAGAAATTCTTTGACTATTACCATTGGGCTGAAAACAAGAAGGTGAGGTATGCTAGGATGAAGTTAATTGGAAGAGCTGACCTTTTTTGGGAAGACTTTAAGGAAACCCTTAGGCGACGACGTGAGCCCCCCATTACTGATTGGCTTGAGATGAAGAATGCACTCTCGAGGAATTATCTTCCTTCAACTTATAGGAGCTCCCTTCTTGAGGAATGGGATCGCCTAAAGCAAGGCAATACTCCTGTGGCTGAATATATAGAGAAGTTCATGGAGAGACCTGCGAGGAGCAACCTGAAGAAGTGAAGTCAGTGCTCCAAGAATTTAAGGATGTTTTCCCTGAGGAACCTCTCGATCATTTACTGCCTATGTGTGACATACAACATGCCATAGATTTTGTGCCTGGAGCGACCCTACCTAACCTGCCTCACTATAGGATAAGTCCTGCAAAGCATGCCGAGTTGCAAAGGCAAGTAGAAGAACTACTTAGGAAAGGTTTTGTTCGTGAAAGCATGAGCCCTTGTGTAGTCCTTGCACTCTTAACTCCAAAGAAAGACAAAACTTGGAGGATGTGTGTTGATAATCGTGCCATCAACAAGATCATTGTACAATATCGTTTTCCTATCCCTCGGTTGGATGACATGTTAGATATGATGGCTGGAGCAACGATCTTCTCTAAGATAGACTTGAAAAGCGGCTATCATCAAATTAGGGTTCGTTCTGGTGATGAGTGGAAGACTGCCTTCAAGACGAAGGATGGTTTATATGAGTGGATGGTCATGCCTTTTGGATTGTCCAATGCTCCTAGTACCTTTATGAGAGTGATGACTCAAGTGCTCAAGCCTTTTATGGGGAAATTCTTGGTTGTGTACTTTGATGACATCCTTATCTATAGTAAGTCTAGGGAGCAACACTTAGACCACCTAACTCAAGTTTGTACTACCCTTAGGAAGGAGAGTTTATATGGCAACCTCAAGAAGTGCTCTTTCTTCACCGATAAAGTCGTCTTCTTAGGTTTCATAGTATCCTCTGAGGGAGTTTCTGCTGACCCCCAAAAGGTTCAAGCAATTGTGGAGTGGCCCGAGCCCAAGAATATCCATGAAATTCGAAGTTTTCATGGGCTCGCTTCCTTTTACCGCCGATTCATCAAGGGGTTTAGTACCATCATGTCCCCCATCACTGACTGCATGAAGCAAGGGGAGTTTGTTTGGACTAAAGCTGCTACTAAGGCTTTCCATGAGGTAAAGCAAAAGATGACTGAGGCACCTGTCATGCGTCTCCCTGATTTTACCAAGCCTTTTGAAGTGGAATGTGATGCCTCAGGTATTGGTATAGGAGGAGTACTTAGTCAAGAGCGCCACCCGATTGCTTATTTCAGTGAGAAATTGAATGACGCTAAGCAAAAGTACTCCACATATGACAAAGAGTTTTATGCCATTATTCGAGCTCTTTGGCATTGGCGCCATTACCTATTGTCCCGAGAGTTTGTTATCTACTCTGATCATGAGGCTTTGCGCTATCTTCATTCTCAAAAGAAGCTGAATTTTAGGCATGGCAGTTGGGTTGAATTTCTGCAACGCTATTACTTTGTGGTGAAACATAGGGCGGGAGTTGAGAATAAGGCCGCTGATGCACTAAGTCGAAGGGTGTCTTTGCTATCTGTCATGAGTGTTAAGGTTACTGGGTTTGAGCGACTTAAGGATGAATATGAGTCATGCCCAGATTTTGGGGAGCTCTACATTAGCCTAAGTAATGCCCCACGACCAATCCTGGATGATTATACCCTTCGAGATGGTTACTTGTTCAAAGCCAACCAATTATGTATCCCTCGGTCTTCAGTACGAGATTTCCTAGTTTGGGAGATACATGCAGGAGGCCTTGCAGGTCACTTTGGCCGAGACAAAACAATTGAGGAAGTGGAACGTCAATTCTATTGGCCTGGTCTTAAGAGGGGCGTTGCCAAGATAGTTGGTCAGCGTACCTGTCAACTAGCCAAACATCGCAAGCAAAACACTGGCCTGTACACGCCTCTACCTGTGCCAGACCGCCCGTGGCAAGATGTGAGTATGGACTTTGTGTTAGGTTTGCCCCGCACCTTTAGGAAGCATGATTCCATTCTAGTAGTTGTTGATCGCTTCTCTAAGATGGCTCATTTCCTACCCTGTTCGAAGACCTCTGATGCTTCTAAGATCGCAAAGCTCTACTTTGATGAGATTGTCAAACTGTATGGTCTTCCCAAAACCATAGTGTCTGATAGGGATGTTCGCTTCATGAGTTATTTTTGGAAGACCTTGTGGCATTTAGTGGGCACCAAATTGAAATTTTCCACAGCATTTCATCCTCAAACTGATGGTCAAACTGAGGTGGTTAATCGTAGTCTAGGCAATCTCCTTCGGTGTCTAGTGGGTGAAGCCAATAGAAATTGGGATTCAATTCTTCCTGTAGCCCAACTTGCATATAATAGCTCTGTCAATAGGTCTATAGGCGCTAGTCCTTTTGAGGTTGTGCATGGATATACACCTAGGAAGCCCTTAGATCTTTTGCCCATGTCCCCACATGTTAGGGTGTCTGAGTCTGCTGAGGCATTTGCACGACATATTCATGATTTGCATAATGAGATTCGCAAAAAAATTCAAGCAAGTAATTCTCAATATAAAATTCATGCTGACACTCATCGGCGTCATGCAGAGTTTCAGGTAGGGGATTATGTCATGATTCGGATTCGACCTGAACGGTTTCCCTCTGGGACCGTTAAAAAATTGCAGGCTCGTAGTGCCGGACCATTCAAGGTATTGAAACGAATGGGCCCAAATTCTTGTGTCATTGAACTTCCTCCTTATTATGGTATTAGCTCCTCCTTTAATATTGAGGATCTAGTTGCTTATAAAAGCCCCACAGCTACTCCTGATACCCCTTTTGATGAGTCTTTGCCTAATCCTATTGATGCCCCTGTTCCCACCCCTTTACCCTTAAATCTACCTTATGCACATAAAGAATCTATTGATGCTATTTTAGATGAACAGATTGTTTCTACCAGGGATGGAGGAGTTCACCGTTTCCTAGTTCGGTGGCGAGGGCGACCAGATTCTGATTGCACTTGGATTACTCGAGATGAGCTACAGCGACTGGATCCTGACTTGTTGGAGTATTATCAGAGCTCTTCAGATTTCCACTCGACGGGGTCGAGTTCTTCTCACCCGGGGGGAGTTGGTGCGGACACGAGATACAAGCCCCCAATTACACGCACGTATAGGAGAAAGAAGATGGCCCAGCCTGTGGCCTTATGGCTAGGGCCTATTAGTCATTGGGCTTGAGTTTCAGCAAGCCCAAACATCTAATAATTAGGGTTTCTTTAGGGTTTCTTTATGTTAGCTATTTAAACACTTTTTGGGATTATTGTAATACAGTTTTGATGATTATTAAAAAAACGTGTGTTTTCTTTTACTGGTGCCGACTCCAGTTTTTCTTGGTGCTGACTCCAAGCAACCCTTAGGTGCTGACTCCTAGGGTTTATCTTCTTATTCTATTGTTTCTATTGTTTGTGTGGTTGTCCTACGTCACAAAGACTAGTTCCTAGTGCTGAAATTCAAGACAAGATCATGGCTGAGCTACCCATCTATAAGAAAGTTGAAGGACTCTTTGGCATTGAATTGGCTAAAAGATCAAGAAAGACAAGGGCTCCAGGTAAGAAACCATTTATATCTAACTTATAATAACTAGAACAGTGGCACTTTTTACAAAAAAAAAAATATGACTTCTATGATATATCATATATCATATATCATTACTCATACTTATTTTTTTAACATAGTTGAATGGTGGAGTTTGTATGGGAGATTAACTCCAAATTTGCAACAGTTAGCTATAAGAATCTTGAGCTTGACTTGTAGTGCATGTGGTTGTGAGCGCAATTGGAGTGTGTTTGAGCAAGTGAGTTTTGAAGTATAATAAGTAGATTTTATCCTTTGATGAGCTACTTTATTTCATAGAAAATTCCAATGGTTTAATTATTCACTATAGTCTAATACTTAGTTTTCATAAATGGTTGTAGATTCACACAAAAAGAAGGAATAGACTTGCACAAAAATAACTAAATGATCTGGTCTTTGTGAAGTATAATCAAAAGATGAAGGCACGATATGATAAGCGTGATGTTATTGATCCCATCTCCTTAGATGATATAGATGAAAGTAATGAATGGTTGTTGGGGGAAATGGGTGCTAAACCATCTATGAATGTTGAAGATGAGTTGGTTTTTGATGATGATGATGATGGTTTGACATGGGGTGTAGTGGCAAGAGCTGCTGGTGTTGGAGAACCAAGGAAGAATACTAGATTCCAAACAAAATCAAGGGCAAGCTCAAAGGCCTTAACATCACAACCAAATATTGAAGAGGAAGATGCTGATTTGGATGAGACTGAGGAAGAGAATGTTGATGGTTATAAACCTGGTTCAAGTGGCTTTGAAAGTGATGGAAACTTGAGTGAAGACTCTGATGATGACCTTTAGATTAAAACTAACAACCACATTCAGGCTATTAAATAGGCTAATAGGCAGAATTTCAATCTAATAGGCAGAATGTTAAACCTTTGAATGCTTTTGTTTTGTCATGGATAGTCATGAAGTTCAATCTTCAATGTTTTGTTAGGAGTTTTCTTCTTTCTAATATGAAGTTATGAACAATATTTTGATTTAATATTCAGATTTAGTTGACATTTGGATGGAGACTAATTTTTAAATGGTGAGTTATGTTTATATTCAGACTTAGTTGATGTTTGATAATTATCTAGGCTTAGTTGACTATTGATATTTGGATGGAAACTAATTTTTTAGAATTTGGCGCCTCGCTTCACTCAGGCTAGCGCCTTTTTGGTGCCTCGTCGCCTCGGGCGATACAAGCTTAAGGCGCCTTTCGCCTTTGACTACCTTGCCCACACCCACTTTTGCTATAAGGTATAAAAATAATGTACATGGACAACAGAAAAAACTATGAGAAAACAAATTTCTTGTTGCATTGCTTTCAGTTATTTTAATTTTTAGTTGAAAATATGGTTGAACTAACAACCAAGTGCCTTCCTAATCCAAGTAATTAAGAACAACATATGTTGCTTCCATTTAAATGTCACTAAAATTTAATTACATCTTGTTTTTATGGTAAACTATTCTCATGCACAGTTTTTAGGAATGATTTGCTAAAAAAAAGTTGAAGAAGATCAAAGGAGATTCAGGTTCTTACCGATGTTTGGTAGTATGTAAAAATGATAATATCTTGCAACCAAAAAGAAAGGTTGAAATTATATTTTGCTAATTAAAGATAAATTATTAATTAGGACCATCGCACACCATTAGTGCGTTGGTCACTTCACAAGTATAAGTGCTTGTGCATGGGTTGTGGGAAACAACAGCCGAGATTCAAGTTTCTAGGAAGGAGTTTCACACACATATACACTTAGATTAAACTAGAGTAGAATTTCTATTCTGTATAAAAAAATTTAAAAAAAAAAAAAAAACAGAAGGATAAATTACTAATTAGGAAACAAGTGACCTGAAAAACTTGAGAAGTCCACAAAGCAAACCCACCCCCATCAAGAAGCCACAGACCCACAATAATCTAATTAACTCGTGCCCACAAAACCAAGACCAGTCCAAATTTTGTGTAGATCTTAAGAAATTTGATTATCTTACTTTTCATTTTCTTAAGCCTAAAAAATCAACCAATCGATTGCCCAAAGTACATGGTTATTCATCTACTAGTGTCATCTTCACATCAGGCCCAATTACTCAATGCAATTCTATGTCATTTTTCATTCTGTATTATCTTTACCCCTTCAAACAACTTTTTTGAGATAGAATACTCACCTTGCGGGAATGATATACATATAGGCGTTCAAGATACCGCCTTTCTGCATTTCACAAAGAAGAGAATAATTATAACATCAACGTTTGGAGCTTTACAATTAATTTTGTCATTATACAAAAACTACAACAAATATATAATTGCATGTCTATAGTACATTGGAATGGATGGAGAATGCAACAAAAAGCTATCTTCTAATTAAAAATTCGATAATTTTTACTTTTCATTTCCTCAAACCTAAACGATTGAGATCAGCCAATTGTCCAAGTACATGGTTATTCCTTTACTTGTGTCATCATCATAATATTTCATTTTGAGATAGAAACCTCACCTCTGAAAAAGAAATATAGACTTCGTGGCCATTCTGCATTTTTGACAAAGAAAAGAATAACATCAGCACTGTTTTGAACTTTAAAATGAATTTAGTCATTATGCTAGCTGAAACTACCCTAGCCTGTCTTTTACACTGGAATGGATGGGGTATGCATCAACAAGCTTTCTTCTTCAGAATTAGATAATTTTTACTTTCATTTCCTCAAAGCCTAATAAAAGATCGTGATTATCCAATTGCCCAAATAAATAAGTCACGTGCAATTCTATATCATAGTCTATTCTATATTATCCTTCAAACTACTTCTTTTGACATAGAAACCTCACCCAGGAAGCTATAATACAGTCTTTCGCGCAATCCTGCATTTTTGACAAAGAAGAAAACAACATCAGCATTTGGAACCTTAAAACTAAATCTGGTAAATTTCAATAACATCACCCAGACGTTTCTTTTTATAGCTAGAAGTTCGATATTGCGAGAGGAAGATAATGGTCAACATGTAGGTATTTAATTAGAGAATGGAAAGTGTTATGCCCTTTCTCGCTATATTTACCCACCAAACTTGCCGCTGTAGCATTTGACAAGGTTCAAGTTATCAAAGTAGCAACTGCGCCCTCTTCCGCATTGACTTTCACAAAAAAAATTGGATCCATGAAAGCTCAAAACCATATACCAATTTATTGTGGACTTCTGTACAGGAAATATCTAGATTATCACTTCCTGGCCACGATGTCATAACCATCTGCTCTAATTTGCACGAGTCCTCCACATCCTTCGCACTTATTGTACCAATTGTAACATATTTATACCTCTTGGAATGAGAATTGAAGAGTTGGAAGAATACTATCCATTGTCATTGCAAGTAGAAGTATCCAAATAGAATGGAGTATTCACTGGTTTTTCACAGCTCAAGAAAACCACAATCCATGTGTTGTAGTTTTGCCGGTCATACAACAGAGAACTCCATTGAGAACTGAAATTATATTGATATAAAGAATAACTCGGTGTGGAGAAGTAATTGTCCTTCTGTATACCTGAGTCCACCCGGATTGTGTAGGTATTGTAATTGATTTCCTGTACGTAGTATTTTCCTTCAAATAAGTATAACACCGTTCGATTGTTCTCACAAGACAGTTCATACCTTAGGTCGCAACAGGCTTCTGGATAGCTCGTCAATCAAAATGGATTACTTATGTTCTGTATATTGCCACAGGAAGAAGGGGCACACTGATGAATATTATTCTCAGTACTGCAAGTTTTATGGACAAATACAAGTACAATAAGGGCCGTGAGTCCTGCAGTGAAGGATAATTCTCTCACCATTACGAGAGAGTGAAAATTTTCATCTGGTACAACTAGCACAGTGGTTTGTTGACAAAGATGACTCGTTTTTCAGGTCTTTCAGAGTATCATCAATAAAATAGTAGTAAAATAAAATTGAGGAAAGTAATTAAAGAAAAAATATATAGAGTTTTCTCATTTTCACAGAGAAACCAAAAATATAGAGTTTTCTCGTTTTCACATAGAGAAACCAAAAATATAGAGTTTTCAGGTCTTTGGATTCTATTCTTTGTCTTGTTTGTTTAGTAAGTTCTACTACATTCCTTGTTAGGCATGAGAGACGAACAGGATGTGGACTCCAATGCCATGTTTTGAGTATTATACCCCCAAGAAATGAAAGACCCTTTTCTTTTAATCTCTGAAAAACAAATAGTAAATATATTCAACCATGTTTCCACTATGACCTACATCAGATAGCCATGAGAGTTGAAACAACAGACAGAGCTTTTAACCCAAAAAAAAAAAAAAAATACTCATCCCACTATGTGTGTATTGTAAAAAAAAAAATGAAAAATGTTAATCATTGGCATCCAATAACTGTGGTCATTGTAGAAGCAATAAACAAGCTTTAACCAAAAAAAAAAAACTTTTTTGAATTTATAGTTCTAATGAGGGTCCCACCATAATTGATGGTCATGAGGCTACCAGCAATTTTATAACCAAATTCTTCTTCTTCTTCTTTTTCTTTAACTTCCTGATAAAAGACTTGGAATGAGTTCTTCATTCGGCTCCACTATGCAAGATGAATAAATTTTTTCTTTATGTCAGATGTGAACTAAATTACCAAAACAAAATAAAATAAAATATATTTTTGCCCATAACATCTATGTCAACTTTTCTCTTTAATTGCATTCATGCTCATCTTGTATCGATTGAGTATAGATTATAATTGTATAGCAGTATCTGAAAAGATATTCAGGGTACCGTAAAGTGCTCCTATTATTTATAAATATACAAGCCAAAATTGTGAAAATCTAAAAATATACTTACCCAATTGATGTGGATATATGAAAGCATTCTTAATTGGTTCCTACTCTATATTTTTTACTTTTCTAAGTAATCGTGGAGAATGGAAAATATAGATGATGATCTTATAACATTGTGTAAAACCTCAAGTCCACTACATAAGGAATCCATAGTTAGTTCTCTACATTTTCTTCTCTCTCTCTTCCTTTTTTTTTTTTTTAATAGAAACTCAAATTCTCTTGTCCATTCTGGTGCAGGCTTGCAGCTTGGGCTGCGCCTTTTGTAACTCCTATGGGCCTGATCTCACCTCCCCACCCTCTTTTATGCAGGTCCCCCTAGGTTCCTTCTCTTTCTTCAATAAATTTTATCTCTACTTAGCCCAAAAAAAAAATTTGTTGATGGACATAGACTCAAGACAATCTATAGGTACTTTAGTGGTAATATATGTGGGTTATTGAGTTATAGTAAAGGTTTTTTTTTTTTTGATAAGTAACGTAAGAATATTATTAATAATAGGAAAAGTGCCAAACCGAGTACATTGGGTATGTACTATGGGGGCACAAATCAGGAAACAAAAGTACAACAGTCAAGAAAAATAAGAAAGGAAGAACAAGAAAAATAAGAAAAGACCACACTCCATTCAAAGAGAGTGTGCAAGAAAAAAGACTTAATCTCTATCAAAGAACGTTCACAACCCTCATGTAGCGTTTGGTACAGGGTAATGTTTTAGGATTCCTAGGAATATTTAAAGATTCTCATGTTTGGTTGCAAATCATGCTAGGGAATCAGATGCCAGGGGAATCTGGATTCCCCCCTTAAACCCCTCTCAGTGGGAATGTGGATTCCCTTTAAAACAGATTCCCAAGCTTAAAGGAAATTGTATTTTTTATAAATTGACAATTTTAACCCTTTTTAAAGGGAATCCACATTCCCAAACTTAAAGGAAATTGTATTTTTTATAAATTGACAATTTTAACCCTTTTTTTTAAATGACTTGGTAGTTCACATTCAAATCTAAGGATAGAATGGGAAAAATAAATAATTCATTTAAAATTCCTGGGAATAAACCAAACATAGGAATAATTACATTATTAGGAATGTGATTCCTAGGAATCACATTCTTAGGAATCTGGATGCCAGAAGTAATGCGGATTCCCCCGTACCAAACGCCACATTAAAACTTCTAGCATTCCTTTCACGCCAAATGCACCAAATCAAGCAATGAGGCACTAATTTCCAAACATCAATGTGACGATGTCACGCAAACTTTCCTTGCCAAGCCTCAAACAACTCAAGAACAATATGAGGCATAACCCATTGAATACCAAACAAGCAGAAAACCAAAGTTTTTGTCATTGAATAAGAGATTCAGGATTCGAATCCTGCCTTATAATAAAAACCAATTAGTATCTTATCCCGATGATAAAATGCAATCAAATTGCATCTAAAATAAAGAGACTAGTGGTAATCTATATTCTCATTATGGAGTGTGTCCCGATCTGCATTCACAATAAAAAATCAAATGCATGCATGTAAAGTAAAGGTTATATGTACAAATTTAGGAAATTTTCAATGGAAACCAAATCAAGAAAATTAAATTATTGTTGACTTATCAATTATTTTTTTCAGAATTCTCGAGAGGCGTAAATATGTATACAAAATTAGCTTACAACCTTTGCGGTGGGTTATTTTTCCCCCATCAATCATAATTTTAATAATTTGTAAAATTTATAGTCTATAATATTGCTATTTAGAAACATATAAATTCTAGTCCTAAAGCAAAATATTCACTCATATGACTCAACATTTGTGGCCAGAACATTCACTCATTTCTCCTATCACTAACCCAAAATTTTACTTTTATTGAAACTACCAGTAATCTCCACAAGAACAAGTACCTTCTCTAAAATGATGGAAACGAATTGAATCTCTAAGAATTATCTCTCTCTTTTCTACCCTCAACAAGAACTTCATCATTGTATGACAATCTTGACAAACTCTCAAGTTCTTCATCACCCTCACTGGTGCTGATGCTGGCAGACTGAGAATCCCATAAGTCACAGCTAACTTTTCACTGTGGTAGTTCATCACTGTTCTGGCATTGAGTTTTGGTTCGGAGATACTAGAAATAGGCCTCTCTTCTATATAACCTAATTTCTCTATCCTCTTCATCATCTCTTCTAAGCGTGCATATATAACTTGACTCATTGGGTGAGAACGATCACCCACCACAAAGCAATGAACTTCGTTCCCTACCTCGATCCAACTTAGACCAGGTTCCTTCTTAACTCCTCGATCTTTCATCAATTCCCTAATTTTTGTCGCGGGTAAATTTATCCCGGCATCATTGTAGATGTTGTAAAGAAGCACATAAGATGCAGATCCCTGAGGTTCAAGCTCAATTACTCTCTCTGCAACACGTTTTCCTGTGACAGTGTCCTTATAAACCCTGCAAGCGCTCAATAAGGCTCGCCACATCACTGGATCTTCCTCAAAGCCTGAGTTCAGAATGAAATTTTCAGCATCAGCCAACTTTCCCGCACGACCCAGGAGGTCAACAATGCAGGCACAGTGCCTTACATTAACTGCCATGCAGTAATCTTTCTTCATGCTTTCAAAGAATCTGCCATGGACAAGGATAGTGAAATGACAGTTATACAAGTTAAAAACCAAATGTGCACACAACTATTTACAATTTTTTTCACTGCTTATTAATTTCATAGATTAACTAATTAGGTTCTGCTTTAGATCAAGTTCCCGGGGGGTGGGGGGGTGTGTTGGAAGCAATTAATTCGTGTTGGAAGCAATTAATTCACAGTATCACAAATAAACTTCATATTCTATCTAAAATATTATTGACGTTGAATAATAAATTGATCAAAAGGAGTACATCTGCATTTTCTTCTCCCTAGTATACAATTTACCCTTATGCACCAATCAGATTCAAATCACAACTTATTAAAATTACTTTCTTCATCAAGTCCTAGTTTCAGAAAACAACTAATGGCAAAATAAATAAATAAAATCTGAGGATGAAGGATACCATCCGACTGTAGGTTCCTCTTGCAAATTTGAGCATGAATTTGCTTTCCATAATCAAATGCTTCAACAGCATTACAAGCTTTAAGCATGCTTGAGAAGGTAAACTTTGAGGGTTTCATTCCATTCTTTTGCATCTTAGAGAAAAGATTGAAAGCTTCATTTGCATATTCATCATTAATGGTCTCGCCTTGGAGGAATCCAGCAATCATGGCGTTATAGATGATGACGCTTTGGTTGGACATCAGTTTGAAAAGTTGGATTGCATCAACCAAATCCCCAGTCTTTGCATACATATCAAGTAATGCAGTTGCAACAACATCATCCAAATCCAACCCAAGTTTGACTGAGAAGGAATGAAGTGCTTTCCCATGTTGATTTGAATCCTTAAAATTTGTGCAACATGCCTTCAGTACACTTCCCAGTGCATAAGTATTCAACTTCAATCCTAATCGGTGCATTTTTCCAACAAGTTTCACCATTTCCTCATTGGCACCAATTCTAACATAACCAGCAATCAAGGAATTCCAAGAAACTTCATCCAAATCATTAGAATACTCAAACAAAAGTGCCGCCCTATTGACCTGACCACATTTTGAGTACATATCTATAAGTGAATTGGTTAAAAAACCTTTATCACCCAACCCACTAACAATAACCAAACCATGAATCAGCTTACCCAACAGAAGATCCCCAGTTTGGCCACATAGATTTAAAGCACCAGCAAAGGTGAACTTATCAAGTTTCAAACCAACAACTCTTGCTTCATTAAACACCTCCATGGCCTTAACAAAAAGACCCATCTGGGAATAACCAGAAAGCAGAGAATTATATGAAATAACATTGTGCTTTGGCATTCTATCAAACATTTGACGAGCGCTATTTATCTCACCACATTTGCAATACATATGGAGAAGATTGTTTAGCAAAAACAGGCATGATCTGAAAGCACTTTTAATCATGTGGCCATGAGCAGCCTTGCCATAAATAAGAGACCCAGATTTGGTAGAGAACTGGACCAATTTTGTATAAGCTACTGAGTCCAATGAAAAGTTTTGACGACAAGGTTGAGCATGTTGTGGCAGGTTATTAATGGTATAGTTGGTGGCAATATGGTGGAGGGGATTCTAGGTTGAATGAGCCCAGGAAACTCGGTGCTGTGGGGGAGAAAGTTTGGTTTTGTGGGTTTTGTTTCCTGGAGAAATGGAGTTGGAATCCTCGTCTATTTAACATAGGAGGCCTTTCAAAAGCAGATGTGTAGCATCCTCTCTAAATTTGCTTTGAATTGTAAATGGGTCAATTTCTTATCCTTCTCATACTACAAAATAGTAAAACAAAAGAGATACATATCAAGGAGATGAAAATGGAGTACAAAACCAATAATAAAAGGTGCAAAGCTATCATATTAACCAAGCAAGTAGATGACCATCTCCAATGAACTGGGAAAATTGCAATACAGTCGTTAGTTTTGAGCATGTTTTGCAGAAGATTCAAACATCTTTTCATAATGTTGATCATGCATGTTTGCATTAATATCAGCAATTATAAGTGTATAACAGTGAAAAATGTGAAACTTACCCATTTTGATACAGTTGAACTTAACAATTGTTCAAAAAAAAAAAAAGGCAGAATTCAAATACTAACACTTCAAATCAAACTCACATATAGATGGTGTGTTTGCCTGATTGTGACAAATAATGCACACAGTCAAAGATGCTATCAATCATAATTCCAAAAGTAGGACGAATCACTAGATTGGTTGATCCATGTTACCTGTGACTTTGGGTCTTCCCAACTAATTTAAAAAATAGAAAAGGAAAAATATATAAATAAGTTGAAAAGCCAAAGAAACAAGCACATAATCCTATATGGCAATCAAAACTGCCTCAATAGCAAGTCAATAGCACCAAGGGGCAGAGCCATGTACATGGGTGGGGGGGCATGGCCCCCCCAAAATTTTGTAATTTTCCTATATATATATATATATATATATCTATATACATACGTACATATACTAGTCACTAACCCATTGCACGGGAAAGTTTTACAAAAGATAAATATTATATTAGGGCAAATCACAATTTACCCACCTGTGGTTTGGTCAAAATTTAAGTTGCCTATCAGTGGTTTGAAATTTAACACTTTACCCACCTGAGGTGTTGTTTTAAAGTAAAAGTGGCAGTAATTTACGTAGTCACGTGGTGCAATGAGTGGTCAACAAAAAGTCAAACGTTTCGCTTTTATATTATACTAGTCGCTAACCCAGCCATGCGATGCACAGGAAAGTTCTTAGAAAAGCTAAATTTTATTTTATCAAATTAAATGGTTTTTCTGTCAATTCAGTGAGAAAATGAATGTCACTATTAATAATGATTTCAGAAAGATCTTATTAAAAGCCAATACAATAATTTAATCTGTATCCAAAAGACTAAATAATGTTTTCAGATGGTTGAGAGAAATTTAATTAAGATAAATGAACCTTTTCGCTATGGATTTTAAGGAATAAGTTACATAAATGGTTTAACTACAGCACTAATATTCAAAGGAATACACATAATTCATTAGAATGAAAGGGATTTGAGCTCAAACATCACCAGCAACCAAATAAATGAAATCTTCACTCAGTATTAACAGTAAAATTCTCATTAATCTAGTGCAATATAGAACAAATGTAGATTTTATAGAAATATCCTATAATACATATACAATATATCTTACTCTCATATTCATGTGTTAATGCTTTAAAATTCAATCAAGATGCATCAACTACATATTATTCCGATGTTTTGAAAAAAAAGGACTTTATATTGATTGAATCAAGATGCAGCAACTACATATTATTTCAATGTGTAATGCCGTCACTAAGCAATATCTTTGTGAAAAATTCAAATCATGAGTCTGGGTTCAAGGATAATCTGATAATAGCCTAAACGAACTGTTTTGTGCGCCTAAAAACAATAAGCAAATATATTTCATCAATATCAAAACAAATAAACACCAAAAAAGACAGCAATTTTTTTTAAACTAAATAAACAGCCTTTGGGAATTAACAAATAAACACCAAAAAAGACAGCAATTTTTTTTTTTAAACTAAATAAACAGCCTTTGGGAATTGCAGTAGACGAAAGAAAAAGTAACACAAAAGGCTTCTAGAAACTAATTATAAATCAAAACCTTAATCAAAAATTTAAAACCAAATCTAACCCATAAGAAAACAGTAATTATATTATAAAGAAAGAGAGATAAACATTGGGTTATTGCCTGAACAGAGCCTTGTCTTGTAGGTAAAGCCTATCAAATGTAATGCACTAGTAATATACACATGAATTATTCACTTGATTTTTCCTAATAAATGAAAAATAAATTCTAAACTTAAACTGCCACTATGAAAATTCTTAAATCACGCAATCAAAGAACTTTGCATTTAATTCCCAATTCAAAAATAATTTACATTTTTTTGTGCATTCTAATTGAAAATTTGATTAAACTTGTTTTAAAATGGGAATTTGGTACCTTAAGTATTCAACAAATTTCTTTTATTTTATAAACATACACAAGTTTTGAGCCTCCTTTAAAGATGCATGTTTTCTTTTTCTTTTTTTTTATAGGTAATCAGAGTAACTATTATTAATGAGAAAAAAAGGAAAGTACAAGTTGTTCATGATGATGAACAACAAGGAATAGTAAACACAAACGACAAAACAGAGAGGGAAAATCAGAAAGATAAACTAAGGGAACACATAAACTTTGAAGGAGACGAAAAATTAATAAAGCCCCAACAACGAGACCACTCAAAAAGACTGCGTTGGCATAAAACCTTTAACTCCTCCACCTTCTTCTCCAAGTTCTCAAAGAAGCGACAATTTCGTTCCAATCAAACAATCCACATTAAACACCCCGGAATCAAATTCCAAATATGCGAGTTATGTTTCCCAAGCCACTGATGCCAACAAGATAACAAACCCGCCACCGATCCTGGCATAACCCAATGAATACCAAAAGCCTGAAGCATGAAGGTCCATAAGGTATGAGCAACAGGACAATGAAGAAGAAGATGGTCTACCGACTCCCCATCACAACAACACATACAACACCAATTTACCAAAGGGCGACTCCTAAGCATGAGATTATCCAACGTGAGAATTCGATTATGAGTAGCTGTCCACAAAAAGAAAGCCACTCGCTTAGGAATCTTTGGTTTCCAAACACCCTTCCAAGGAAACAAAAAATTTGAAGTACCTTGAATTGCTTGGTAGTAAGATCGGGTGTCAAACTCCCCATCTCCTTTAAGCTGCCAAAAGAGAGTATCCCTCCTATCACCCCGAGGAATATGAGATTGGATAACCTGAAGAAGAGAATAAGAAGCAGCTAGTTCCCAATCTTCAAAAGCTCTATAAAACCTTAAATCCCACACTCTACAAGTACCTCCTTCCGGAATCCACAAAACCTCAGAGATGCAAGCATCTTTGGCAGCTGAACACACATAGAGCTCAGGATAAAGATCTTTTAGGGTGTTATCCCCAATCCACCTATCATGCCAGAAGCGGATACGGGTGCCTTCACCCGCTGCAAAAGACAGATGCTTAGAGAAACTATCCCATCCTTCATGAATGCTTCTCCAGAGATGCATGTTTTCTTCTAAATGAAAATCCAAATGAAAAAGTTTTTATTCCCCTAGAACATGAAATTTATTCCTCCAGTGAGTCGTTTAATATTATAGTTGAAAACTCCCTAAATCCTGCATATTATAGTCTATTGTCAACTGGACAGAGATATATTCTCCTATAGATCAAGGATATGATGAAAAGGGCAAACTATTATCAAGTTTAAGGGAAAAGAAAATGAATGTCATAACAATCTTATGCAAAACTAAAACTCACATTTTTTCTTAAAGAAAAAATAGTGGTATGAGCCTAAGAAGAGACAGTCATGCATAATTTTACATGATAGGCTACAACTTGAAGATGCAAAAAATAACCCTCTTACTAATTAGCCAAAAAGGTCATATTACCATGTTTTAACTTAATTTTTCCTGAGAGAAAAAACAGTTAACATACATCCTAAAATAACCGCTCCTAAGTCCTAACAAATCCAATAAGTAGGAATGCTTCAACATTAAATTATTCAAATCTAAAAGGGATATCAAATTAGACACACACTGAGGATGATGAAACATGTGAGTCAAGCTTGAATTCAGGCCAATTAATTTCTATATACTCAATAATAGAACATGTGTTTTGTTTACCCAAAGTTTTAGGCCTTTGTTCATGATGAAGCATTCTGGACTCTAACTATATGTTGTAGCTTCTCCTTAAGTCAGAGTTTGTGTTCAATATTGATCTTCAATAGCTATTGGGTTCCTTTATCTAATTATAGTTTATGATTTTTTTAAAATCTATATTCCATTAAATATAGTAATAGGGAGTATAGTAGAGACTGCTTTTTTTTTTTTTTGAAAGGTACATTATACCTTTGTATGTAACGCATGGTTGAAAAAGGAAAAAAACTATTTGCTAATTTATCAACCCTGATTAGACTGTGTATATACTGTAGAAAGGAGAATATGTGTCCATTTATTAGATCTTCATAATGGACACTATACAGAATTCAATCAAATTCTGGAATAAGAACAAAACAGCCGGGTATTTTATTTTAAAGGTGCTGTCTAACACACAACAGATAGGGGATTGCCAGGCTGTTTGGTTTTTCCTTTATAGATAATGAACAGTAGTTGTTTTCCTTTCTTTCTTATTAACAAAATTAGTATTGTTTCTAAGAAAAGTTTGAACTTTGTGTGATTGAAGAACAGCTTAATTTTATCATTCTGAGTATGATACAAATTATGAGCAGCAAAAAACTTTTTTTTAAGTTAACTGAAAAGGAAAACTATTATGCTTACTTTTAAACACCAAGAATTATGTGCTTCGGCAATAGTCTGACAAGGATTGTGTGTTCTAAGTGGCTTTAAATACATTGTAATCTCAAAGGTTTTCAAACAAAAATGCATGCTAACAACTTCCATCCTTTTAAGATTCATTACAACAATATGGGCAACTCACATTGGAGAGAAAGTGAAAGAGATTTTACCTGTCAAAGTCTCTGTTTCAACTTCTCTATAAAATGATATCCATTGGATTAATAATAACGTCACAGTCCCTGCACAATAAACCATATGTTCCAACCGTTTAAATGAAATACTTTATCTTCTCACAATGAGTTATTGGAAAAATAGACTCTCAATCAACAAACTTTTATTTTGTCTAACAACTTTACTAAGTTATATATACTTTTTAAAAAATTTTAAAATGGGAAATTGTCTAACAACAGAAGAGTCTTTTTTTTTTTCTCTCTTTTTTCTTTTATTTAGCAAGCAAACAGAACAATGAACCAATATAGATTCCATAATCAAAACTATCTACATCACACTAATAGTGCAATACATGTATTAGTAATAAAGTATACATGCCTTTATGACAAACACCATTCAGAATTTAATTATATACATTACACCAACTATTCCTTCGCACTTATTTTGTAAGGTCAGCTATGTATTCTCAACTCAAAACAAAACACCTTCTAATGGTGATTACATTACTGTAAAAAAAGTTAAAAATGATTTGTGACACAAGTTTTAACAGTTTAAAGGATTCTTTGTTTCCTCTTTCTCTTTAGTCAATCTGCAATAGTCAATAAATAGTTTTTTTGTTCTTCATAGTTGCAGATTTAGCTGCGTGTTGTGCATCACTTGCATCATCTACTTTTTGTAATTTAACAGAATCAGCATCTTCTTCACTTGGTAAGTTGTTGACAAAATCTTTGTAGCATCACTCATATAACATTGTTAATAGAATATTGTGTAAAATGTATTATGAAATGTATAAGTAACATTAAAAATGTTTAATATTATTATTTAAATGTAATATAAAAGTACTCACATCAGTTATTTTATCAAGTTTAATTGAATATGAAACTTCATATCCAACTAAACTGAAAATACTCAAAGAAAAGACGAAATTAAAACCCAAAATAAGAATATCAAAATACTATGTTCTTCTTAAACCCCTATCATTCACTTCACTGAACCTACAACTCTTTCTCAATGATAAATTTCAAATTTGCAGAGAAAATAAAAAATTTTAATCTCAATGCACAAACCCACCATGAAATAAATTATAATCAAATCAGACACACTTCTCAATTTCCCAACCCCTCTCATTCACAAAGCCTGAAATTGTCTTCTAATATTATATACCAAAAGGCTAGAACCAAGGATTATTCTTATTGTCGTTGTCGGTTTTGAAAGATAATGAGAAGCAACAACAATATGATCGGGTTTCACATTTAATCTCCCCCTCCCCCCTAAGTTATAGATTTTGTTAACTTACAATTATTTGTTGACTGGCTTTCTACTGGAATATTTCTGGTGGATCTGAATAATAGTAATTTCCTGTTACCATGCAAACTCCTTGTGTTTGAAATTCTTGTTGATCCTATTATTTGAAAAGTAATTGGATAGATGTCGTTTTCTGGATAACACAAAAAAGGAAAGGAAAAACTTGCATGGAATTAAACCTTTACATTCACATACACAGTTCATTTCAAAATTTACATTCAAGAACACCAAGCCACCTCTAAATCAAACCCAAATTCATTCTCAATGAAAATTTTCAAATTTGCAAAGAAATTCCCAAACTCTAATGTCAATGCACAAACCCACCATAAATGAATCATAAAAAAATCATACCTATTTTTTAGTTTTCCCTAAACTTTCAAATACACAATCTCAAAGACTATTATAATTCAATTATATTTGTATTCATATAAAGCGATTATAACTTGGATCAAATTTAAACTTGAAATCCCTAATGGAACCCAATAAAAATTATAATCTAAAACTTCCTTTCAAATTTTGAATTTATCTCTATATCAAAGGCTCACAGATCAGTGCCTAAACAGAAACCTAAAAATAAAATAAAATTCAAATTTACAAAGGGAAGGAAATCCCTTCAAAAAACTAAGCAGAGAAACAAATCAAAATTTACACCAGGGTTATATTCTTTTTTATTATAAAGCTATTAGCAACATGACAATAGATAAACAAACTATTAACCTAAAAAGGTTTTAGTTCCATTGATTTCGATGTTAATTCAAACCATAAAATATTCAATGCCAAAAACATTGTCATTCTACAAAGAAAAAATTTGTAAACAAAAGAGCCCAAGCTTTGGTGAAGGTCTTGTGAACTATACACCCCTTCCCCCATCAGGCAGGCAATTGATTCCATACCAATGTGTTTATGCTTTCTCACTCTATTGCTTATTAGGACAATCAGATTTCTAATTACTACTGATGAAACAAAGTATTGATACAAACAAAACAATTGGTGAAGAATAAAGAGACAAATTGAAACTGCTTAATACACAAAGTTAACAATTGGAATAAGATCCTTTTTTTGCAAAACTGACATAACTAATATAGTGATAATTGCCATAAGAGTTCCCCATCATGTCTACTTACTTTCCCAACATCAAAATCAATACAGAGCAATTATAATCATCCTTAACATTCAAACTCTCTCATGTACCCCCAAAATCAAACAACAAAAATGATAAGAATTCTTAAGATAATTTAGGACAACATCAAATTAATCTAAACCAAATTATTCATTGGGGAATTTAAACAAACATATAGAGAAAAAAGCACAAAGATGTCAATAACAATGAACTAAGACAAAACCTTTAAACCCACATTACTAATTGCTCACACGCAGATACTTTCATGAAAAACAAAAAAGTGGATGAAGTTACCAAGTATTATCCAAAATTACAGAATAAAGAGATTCCAGTGGGCACCGTTCAAGTCACTGTTACAATATAGAGAATATAGTTAATCTAAATCAAATTATTCGCTGGGGAATTTCAACAAACATATAGAGAACAAAAACAAAGATGTCAATAACAATGAAATCTTTGAAAAAAAACAAAGAGACACCAAAATTACAAAAACATTCACCCAGAAGGAGAAGAAAATCTCAAGCACTACAACTGCAAAAAGAAAAACAAAAAAGCTCAGTTTTACCGGCAATGGGCTTGCTGGCTGACGGTGGCGGCAGGCTTCGCAGAGGAAAAGGGCATCAGGTCCAACTACTTCTCAATTTTACCAAATCACCCTCCATCTCCATCTCTGGTTATAACTATACTAGCCTCCGAGTACAGGCTAATTAGCGTGTGGCGAAAGGGCTTTTTTATTTTTTGGGTAAAAAATAATTTAAAGTATTTATTATAATTTGAAATTACTATATTTTTTAATCATAAAAAAATTTAAGGGTATAATAAAAAATTATTTTTTCACACATGATACTTATCACAACATTAAATACTACAAATAACTAAACATGAATTTATGAAATTAGTCAAAATTAAAGCTATTAAAAGTATCTAATAGGCTACCATTTTATTTGAAAACTCAAAGTAAAATACAAATTCTACAAACTCAATGGAAAAATACCATGTGAAATAAAAAGAGCCCCTATAAATTATTTCGTGTGTGCAATGGGGTTTTTTTTTTTTTTTGGATTTAGTGTCATAAATTAATTCAAAAAAATGATGTAAAATGAAAATTTATCTCACATTTCACCTGAAATGTGACTAACATCACCCAATGCAATGGACTAATGCATCATTTAGAATCAATAAATCATACATCCTAGTAAGTTAATTTTTGCACACTGAAAAACATAAAAGTAAAATGTTGGATTAATTTCCAACTAAATACAGTGAGCAATGAGATATGTAAAGCCTTATCTTTCAAACACTTTTAGATAGTCAGATTTATTACAAAAATCAAGTGAAAATGTAATGACCAAATGGATCAATAGAGGCAATAACCAAAGTTAGTTTTTTTGTTCATTAACGTTTAGACAATTTTTCATACTGTTGTATAACGCAATCAACAAACAAAAGCAAAGATTAAATACAAAATGATTTTACTTTTTAACTTTTCTAAGTTTTAATTAACCACAAAATACAAATATAATCTCAAAGATATTGAGAGTAAGAATTTTATCTTGTACAGGAAGGAAAAAATTAAAGAAAGAGAATGTGTGAGAGAGAAAGAAAGAGATGTAATACTGGATGCAAATTGCTTTCTTCAATCACAGTCTTTCCTTCAAACTTAATGAAAGAGAATCAAATAGACACCAATTAACTTCATATCAGAGGAGAAAGTGAATAATTAATTTTTTTTTTAATTAAAAATGAGAGTTATCAACATAGATTAGAAATGTAAGCCTCAGAAGTTTATTTGTAGGCTATTCCTTGTAGAGAAAGAGAAATAGATGTCCATTAAAAAAAATTAAAAAAGGAGAGAGAAAGAGAAATAGATGTCCATTAAAAAAAAGAAAAGAAAAAAGAAAAGAAGAGAAATAGATCAATCCGTGGGGTTGGTGGCTTTTTTATGGGATAAGTCTTCAATTTGTGGAAGATATCTATGAGTAGTTTTGGTTAATTTTAAATTTTGAATAAAAAATAGTGAGACATGTGATGATAAGGGTGAAAAAGGAGGAAATCAGATAAAAGTGGATTAGTGGGAGGGAAGAGAGAAAAATGAAAGTTTTTTTTTTTTTTTTTTGAAATTATGAAAGAAAAACGGAAGTTTTGTTTTTGTAAGTGGTGGGGTGGGAAGTTTTTTTTGTTATTAGAAACAGGCGTGCCTGTCAAAAAAAGAAACAGTCGTTGGAAGTTTTTTTTTCCTGTGTAGTGGAAAGTTGGTAGTTTTTTGTGTTTTTGTATGACTATTAGTACGTGGAGTATTTTTTTTTAAAAAAATAATAATAATAAAGTATTTTAAAAAAACAATAAAAATGGGTTAGTGGGAGAGTGTTCTTATTTTGTAGGTAATATTTTAGTGCAAGCTAGACATGTATTTTTACTAAATCATCCTTTAGTTTTATTTCTACTTAAACCTAAAGAAATAAGGGTATTTTAGAACAAAAAAAATCCAGTCCAATGACTCCTCAATGCAATCCAAAAAATTTGTGTGTACCTGAACCTGAGAAAGATAAAAGAATTAGGGTTAAACCAAGTATTAAAAAAAAAACTTTATTCAACAAACCAAAGTTAGCATGTGTGGCAATAAAAGATAATAGTATAAGTTTGTTAGAGTTTGCGTTTGATTTAAATTTTGATGAAATCATTTTTTCTAAAAATCCTATTAAAATTGGTCAAAATAAAGATAAAGATTTTTTAGAATTTAACTCTAACATGGACTCTTTAAAATCTTATCACCACACCATCAACTATTTAAATAAATACTTAATGGAGATCTAACCATGTGATTGGTGGCTCTAGTTTCTCGGATCCATAATGAATTGTAAATGAAAATCAGAATTGAGAGGTTGCTACATACCTAAATAAAAAGACTAAAAAAATTTAATGCCAAAAACATAGACAATGATGGTAAAAAAAAAAAAAAAAAAATTGCTTAAAAAAAAAAAAAATACAAAGAGGGGAAAAAAAAGTGAGGAAGGAGAAGCAAATAGTAATTGAATTAAATGAAAAAAGAAGAAGAAAACCTTGGCCTGCCACTTCAAATTGGCAAATGCATTCTTAAAAAAAAATAATAAATTAATAAATAAATTGGCAAATGGATATGAACGGATGGAAACTTTCAAGTAATGCAAAAACCTAGTAGCGGTAAAATTTCTTTCATAGTTTCTTGGATTTTTTTTTTTTTTTTTTATTGAATTGCTTCCTTCACATTTGATGCAGCATGGATGGTAACTATTTTTATTTCAATTCAAATTTTTAAATAAAGTGTAAACGAAGGCTACTAAAAGAGGTAAGGCAAGCCATATTGTTTAACTGTTCATGAATGATTTTGAATACTTCTTTTGTAGCATAAGGCAGCCCTGTCTTTGGATCACGATACCTACAACATGAAATGACAATTCATTAAGAAGTACAGTGGCAAAGTATATAAAGGAACAATTTATTTCAGAATTGCATTAAAAAAAAAAAAAGAGATTTAACATGATATATTAAAAAAAAAAATAGAACTCAAAGAAAGTCAATCATAAACAAAAGAGAAGAAAACAAAGAGGAATTTGCAAAATATAGAACCTGAAAATTTGTTGGAACCTCTGACAGTAAATGTCTTTAATCTGAAAAATGGGTCTTGAGGAAAGCAAATGAGCCTAAAGGAGCCCATAGAGAGAAGTAGTAAACCTATGGGCATTATGAGATGTAAAAAAGTAAGAATGGGTCATAGCAAGCCCAAGGTAATGAAGTAAGAAAGTAAACGATTGGTGGAAAGCCCATGAGCCCCAAGGATGAAGAATAAAGTAATTGGGCTAGGGAAGCCCAAATGAGTTAGTAAAAGCTCATGAGAATTAGAGTTAGAAAATGGGCCAAGGATGCCCAAGGAAAGCAAATGGGCCAAGGATACTCAAGAAGAATGAAATGGGACAAAGGAGCCCACTAGTAATGTAATGGGTTAAGAAAGCCCAAAGTAGCATGAGTATAAATCCAATGACCATATTAAGTCATTGAGAGAAAAATACGCAGTGGGCTCAAAGAGGCCTAGTAAGCACGGGTCAAATAACACCACGGTAGGAATAGCAGAGTGGTATGGCAAGAATGGCAATAGGACTACGGAAGGAGCAGAGGATGGGCTAAAGAAGGGGAAACCCATAATCAAGCAAGGCCTAGCCCTTGAAAGGAGCAAGCCAATAAAGAATGGAAAATCAGAAAATAGTTCACGCCATAAGAGGTTAAAGATGAGCAACAGAATGCATAGATGAGTCTTCAGACCATGGAAAACGCATGAGTAGTAAACAAGCTTTCAACATACACAGGAAGTGGAGCACGCGCAAGGTCTAGGCACTACCAACCTGTACCCAGCCAATACAGGAGTGGTGGGTCATAGGCTAGAGGTAAAAGTGAGTATGGGCTAGTGGTAGGGAGAAAGGAAAGTTTATTCTAGGGTTACTGCTCATATTATTTTTGGGGGATGTCCAGTTGGGATGACATACCACCCAAAAGAAGGAAGGATGAGTTGGAACCACTAGACGCGTGCCATGAGAGATAACAAGAGAGAATGCCCACACTGTGGTGGATAAGAATGCCACGAAGAGCAAGCAAACAAAATAGTCTTCTTTGTTCGGTAATAGGGAGTGGCACAGCCAACACAGGTAAGTAGTGGTGGCTAGATAGCTGGCAAATCGTGGGTGGTTAGGAGGAACACCCTAAACCAGACAAAAGTGGTTAAAGGCTAAAATAGTAAAAACCAGTCATGGTAGGCAGTATATAAAGGGTCCTTGCTGTGCACAGTAACATCACCACAACCATAGCAACCTTTAGAAGAGAATCACAGCACCACCATCACCATAACACCACATAAGCAAGCATTAAGAAAGAAAGAAAAGAGTGTGAAAGAATCAAAGTAACAAAACGGAGAGAACAAAGAACGAAAAGAAATAGGGAGTGTAGAATGGCAGGCATGCACCAATAGGCTAATCATTTCTCTCCTTCTAAAGACCTACCTTCTATTGAGGATAAAGAACTCATTTGGGCATAAGCTGTTTAGGCCCGTTCCCTCAAAGTGGATAATTTCTACAGCAGGATCATCCTGTGAGGTTACCCACATTGAGGAAGTGGTTCCCTCCTTGGCTTTAGCCTCGTAATACAATTGAACGCGCCAAACTGATCTTTCATTCTTTGATTTTATCACTTATTGCTACCATTTCTTATTTCATCTTTGCAATTTCGCCTATAATGTGTTCTTTTTCCCTGTTTTGATTAAGGACCTCTTACTTATTTTTCCTAACAGTAACGTATTTCTTTTACCATTGTTTTATTGCATTTATCTGCCATAACTCTTTTGTAGCAACTTCGCCTGCCATGGGAATGTGACTAAAGTTTCGGCAAACAGGGCATAGTTTGTGCACAAGCCGGACCAATGTGAGTTGCAATTGGACCGGTCCCAACTCTCTTATCCAGAATACTCAGGCCCAGTGCAAGAGGAGGCAATCCAGCCCAAAATCACAAAAGGCCCACCACAAACATATCATATCAAGAACAAATGCCTACACCATGAGAAACCAAAAAATAAACATATGACTATACTGTGCATAATTAAATTTTACAAAATTTAAAGATTGCAAGCTACAAAAAAATATCATACACACTCTAGTTTCTAGATTTAGCAAAAAAAAAAAAAAAAAACGCACTTTAGTCTCTAGTGAGTGACACATATAAAATAATAGAAATCTTTTTATTAAAAAAAAGAAAAAAGAAAATTTAAGTTGTCAAAACATTAATGCAAGTTGGTCAACACTATACAGCTATCCAAACATTACACAGTTTTAGTCTTTCTTTTGTTTTGAAACACACTCTAGTCTCTAGTGAGTGACACATATAAAATAATAGAAATCTTTTTATAAAAAAAAATTAATAAAATAAAATTTAAGTTATCAAAACATTAACGCAAGTTGTACAACATTATACACACTTATCAAAACATTACAGAGTCTTAGTTTTTCTTTTGTTTTGGTTTTTCATTCACATATCCAGAACCAGAGACATCTATATTGCAAAACAAACTTATAATCTCAAACATGATTTGAGAAAGCAAGAGGGAGATACTAGTATCACTGCATACTGATGAGCCGACACCAGTGATTGAGGGGAGAATATTAGCCTACAGTGGAACAGTGAGTTTTGGAGTTGTCAAGGACTCGAGTCTTTGGAGAATGGAGGCAGCGTAAGGGTTTTTTTTTTTTTTTTTTTAATCATATTAGGGTGTTTTGTTTAGTAAATTGCAGTGTGTGTATATATATTTTAATTTTTTGGGATATAAAAAGGGAGAAGGGGAGATCTATAGTTTTGTGTAGGGAGAAAGCGACTGGATATGTGCTTGATGAAATTTTGTAGTCGGATTTGGGATTTCAAACTTGCCTATGTTTAGTTAACAAATTAAATAAATTAAAATGACGTGTAAAATTGTGGAAGCAATAAAGCTTATGTGTCCATATATATTATGAAGTAAATAGAAAGTCAAAGGTTTCGATTTTATAGTATATATATATATATATATAGATAATACATAAATACTGGGGATGAGAGTTGAGGTTTGAAGCACAAATGTTTCTAAAAAAAAAACAAAAAAACAAAAAAGGGGGGGGGGGGGGGGGGGGGGTTGGAAGCACATATATTGAACATCACAAAAGATGCCATTAATTATGTCAGACCGTGAGTTATGACATTTCACCTCAAAATCAATTGGTGATGAGGATGATACACTCAAATCTTTTATGGTTTTCAACATCACACCACGTGGGCCTGTTTTTAGAGTGGTTGTAGGGAGTCAAATTGTGGTCTCTCCCAACAATCCCTCACTCACAATGACACTCCCGTGACTCGAACCCATGACCTTGGCTCTAATACCATTTATTGGATTGTGAGTTATGCCATTCCACCTCAAAACCAATTAGTGGTGAGGAAGACACACTCAAATCTTTTATGACTTTCAACATCACACCACGCAGGCTTGTTTTTAAAGTGGTTGTAGAGAGTCAAATTGTGATCCCCTAACAAATTATTATTGGATTATCACTTCAACCCGTAATTAAACTTATATAATTATACCACCAATTTAAAAAAAAACAAAATTGAAAATACCATGTGTGAAATTTAATAGAGTAATAACTTGCTAGTTACAAGGCAATACTGATTTTTCTAGTCAACAAATAATTTTTCTCCCCCATTTGGAGGGTGGCCCAGCTTTCTAATCAATCGGTCTTGTGTGCATGAGCTTATCGTAATTATTGCATTCTTGAATGCATATAGGGTTGGGACTTTTTGTTCTGGTTTACATTATCTCACACGCCAAGGTCACCATGGTCAAGGACGATATCTTCTTCAATCAACTAGCAACTAGCAAGTGAAACTTCTCACCATCTATGCAGTTGACATAGGACTACTTTGACTCTGAGTTATCCGTTTGTAAGAAAGGGTGTGAGTTTGTGTTTTACAACTTGTTTCATCTAGAAAGTTTACTAAGTCTTTTGTAATTACAAAGCAACACAAAAACTAACAAATGAAATAATTAAGAAAACTTATGAATATATGTTTTCTAAAATGTGTGTGCATGTTTATTTTATTTTTTATATTTAGAATCGTGTGTGGTGAACTTGATGAACACTTGTGATTTTCCCCTCTTATAATATGATAATAGAACTCTTTTGAATAGGAAAATCATCAATTTAGAGAATGTGGTTTTAACAAGCTCCAAAGTTACATTATTTTCAAGATAATTATCAATTTCCTACTCAATATGTGGTACCTTAAAATGTCACTAGATCCCACAATGTGGTCCGCATGTTATCAATTCCTATGCAGTATGTGGTACCCTAAAATGTCTCTAGATCCCATGATGTGGTCAGTATTGATTAGAACTTTAGGGAGTCCATCATGGTAATTTAAGATGTGACGAAGAAACAGGGAACATGTTGACCAGCTAGTCATGTTCAATCAATTTCATACAAGCTTTCTTCTAAAAAAAAAATTCATACCAGCTTTTTGAAGAGCTATTTGAGGATAAAAGACTATGATATTTCGTATTTGATGATAAGATGCTCACAGACACTAAGTAAAAGTTTGGTTTGGGTGTTATGCATATATTCCATGCACCTTCGTATTAAATTGAAGCCATGACTCAAGACTCATGAGTTATGAGTCAACAACTAGCTTCCATGAATTTGTGGTTCCATATACAAATGTGAAAATGACTTTCACAAGTAGAGTCATCCCTATCATCCAAAAAAGAAAAAAAAAAGTAGAGTCATCCCTTTTTTTGATTCTTTGCTGCTTTCTCACTAGAACATCAATGAAAAATACAACTTGTTCTCCCAACTCCCAACCTCCAACACGTTAAATTACATAGATTCATATGGTCATACAGTGTAAGAAAAGTTGAGCAAATTCTTTGTTCGTCAACCAAGACAAATTATTAGGTTCATTGGAGTATAGTTGAAATGGTCTTCAACCAATGAAATACTATCAACTATACATGTGTGTGATTCAACTTCCTAATCAGCATAAACATATATATGTATATATCTATATATATATATATATATATATATATATATATCATGAAGAGAATGATATAAGTTTGAAATTATTGTATGTATTAAGATATAGAATTAAAAGATAATTTTATTAACTATAAATATTTTTGGACATGGCTTAGGTCCATTGCAACATTAATACACTGGACCCGACATGATTCAGAGACATTTGAATTGTGTCGAGTCCATTGCACTAATGGATTGGACTTAACCTTAACCTACTTTTTAAATAATAAATACCGTGGGTTCATAAAAAGGACACCAATTTATTTTGGGTAAGCAGTATTTTATTTATTTATTTATTTTTTTTTTTTTTGAGGAAGGGTAAGCGGTATTTGAATTTTTCCTTTGTATGAGAATATATATTCCCAACGAAGCTAACAAAAACTCATGAATGTATCAACAAATTTTTTTTTTTTTTTTTTTTTTTGATAGTGGAGGATAGGGGATTTCAACCTTGGATGTTTGATCAAAATGTGTGACTTTTAATAATAAAAAATTATAAATATGATAGAATCTCAACTTATGTTATTTGCTTCATGATAATTACTCTATTAGAAGATAAATCAGGGTAAAAGACCGTGATATTTGATAGTAGAGGCTCATTGACGTTATGGAAGAGTTTGGTGTGGGTGTTGTTCATGATGTTCCATGCGTTTTCATGTCCAATTGAATTGAAGGCACAACTCATGAGTCAACTTTCTATAAAGCTGCCCATGACAAACTTTGAAAATGACTTTTGCTAGTGGTATGTATCTTCCCTATATTTCTTGCTTTCTCACATAAAGGTCAATGAAAAATATGACTTGTCCATGACAAACTTTGAAAATGACTTTTGCAAGTTGTATGTATCTTCCCTATATTTAGTGCTTTCTCGCATAAACGTCAATGAAAAATATGACTTGTCCATGGTAAACTTTGAAAATGACTTTTGCAAGTTGTATGTATCTTTCCTATATTTATTGCTTTTTCACATAAACGTCAATGAAAAATATTGTCCTCCCAACTTCCAACACGTTAAATTTAATAGCTTTTTCATACTGTGTAAGAAAAATTGATCCAACGCATTAATTTGAGCAGCTATTTCCTAAAATTCTTGACTTGTGGTTGACGGACAAAGACAAATTGATCAATTTTTCTTACACGGTATGACTTTTTCTTACATGGTTTGACAAAGTCATACCGTGTAAGAAAAATTGACTTACACGGTATGAGGTTGACGGACAAAGACAAACACGGAATGACTTTTTCTTACATGGTATGACAAAGTCATACCGTGTAAGAAAAATTGATCAATTTGTCTTTGTCCGTCAACCACAGGTTGAATGTTAGGAAATAGTTGCTCAAATTAATGCACCAAGTGATTGTTGTTCATTTATTTATTATTTCTTGAAGAGGGAAAATTTCCATGGTATGGGCCTGGGCCATCCTCCGTGGGCCGATAATGGACGGGCCCAATATCTGCAGACTTTTATGAACGGATACAGCTTGAACGGACTGGATAGTGACGGATCCGAATAGCCGCGCAGCAGGAAGGAAACCCTAGCCGCAAGATACTTGCGGCACACATTGAAGAATCCCAAAGATCAAAGGAATTCTAGTATAAAGAGGATTCTGGAAGATACAAATCTTTCCCACAAGGAAATATCTTGTCCATCACGTTTAGGATTCTACAAGAAGAGTCCTATAAGGAAAAGACTTCCGCGCCAAGGAAGAGATGTCAACCCTCTACTACTATAAAAGCCCCAATACCCTCATAAACCAAGGTACGCAAAATTTACCCTCTCTAGCACTCTAGAGCTGTGAGAATATTTCTGACTTAACCTTCGGAGGGTATTTGGCCGGCACCACACCGGTGCTCTCTGTTAGGTTCCCTTCTTTGTATTGTGCAGGTTCACGTTCGAGCGCGTAGGTATCGTGTGGCTCACTGGTGAATTTCTCGACATCATCATTTCTTATAAGTATATGTTATTATTATTATTAAATAAAAGAATTCAAGAAGAAAGGGAGCTTGATGGCCCAATCACTATTCTTTTTTTTTTTTTTTGGTCCTAAAAGCCATCAACCTTACAAAATCAGCCTATTGGACTTATAGAAGAAGCCCATGACAAGATTGTGATTTGGGAGCAATGAAAGTTTACATTCTGATGTAATAAAAGAAAATCAAAACTCAAAAAAACTTCTAAGCATGAGCTTTACATCTTCTATAATGGGCTGTAAGGCCCAGTTGATATCAGAGGAATTCTGTAGACCACTGACCTTTTTTTTTTTGAGAAGTTGTAGACCACTGACCTGGAAAATAGTTATGCACTCTTCCAATGAATGAGCCTATTTCTAGTTCTAGTTCTAGCAAATTAAAAAACTCAGATGAACAATAGAAGTTGAGTGCAACAATATTTGTTTAATCCACAGGTATTGAAACTCATTTGTATTAATTCTGTAATAAATTTCACTATAATCTCTCTTTTAATGTAACCTCTCAACAATATATATATATATATATATATATATTTCCCGGAAATGATGGTACAATTTACCCTTTTTCTAATATATGTCAAAATAAGATAATTGACCTACGTAAAGAGAGCTATCATAAATTAAAGGAACGAATAATTATTTGTTACACAGAGATATGAAGCATCATTTCACTATCAATTTAAGAAGACTAAAATTGCTCCAATTTAGTGAAAATGTTAGCTTTCCCATGTAAATCAACCGCATATCACCTGGTTTGCATTTAAAACTGAGTTGAATGACTTGATTCACCTAAATGAATCGATGAACAAGTTGGATTTAAGTTGTCTCCTACATTCCATATCGATCTCTTTGATGAAATTAGGAAAGTCTTGGTAGGCGATCTCTTTGATGAAGTTAGGAAACTCTTGGTAGGCATTTTTAAGCGTTTAATTTCTCCCTCAAGCATTTCTACAACTTTTTTCATTGAAGGACAATCATTAGGCTCTATTTGTGTACACCATAATGCAACAATGATCATGTTCATAGCAATTTTCGTCTACTTTTCAGTGGCATCTTCCATTTCTTTGTCATTTCTTTCGTAAAATTGATAATATTTTTCCTTTCACTTGTTTGGTTTGCACAAAAATGAAAAAAAAAAAAAAAAAAAAAAAAAAGAAAAGAAAAGAAATATATATATATATATATATATAATACTTTATTGATTAATCTGACTATAAGAACTTTTTCTTCCCTCTCTCTCTTTCCTCCCAATTTAGAAGGAAATAATATGGTGGGCCATGAAGGAAAATGAGTCTCTTCATTTTCTATTTCTTCACCCCAATCCATTCAATATAGTGCTTATATATATAATTTTTTTTTTCAATCATTTTGATCCTTAAGTTTTGAAACTATTTTCATTTTAGTACTTGTCATCTCCCTTGACACACAAATAGCTAATAAAAATAATTAATTGCAATTAAAAAACCACATCAGTATCTAAAAAAAAAAAATCCACATCAAAAAAGAAAAACGATATAATTATTTTCTAAAGAAATAAAAAAAGAAATAAAATGAAAGAAAAAATACTCTAGTTTCCTTTTATATATTGTCTTTCATTTCTTGCGAAAGTTAGCGTTGCCTGTGATCAAAGTATCAAACCATTCCAATTCTTGAAACAAAATTCATTGACATTGTTGTCACAGGTAACTAGAAGACGATTTGAGGTTTGGATTTTGTAGCTTTTACTGACACTTATAATAAATATAATAAAACAATGTTACAACATCAACAAAGCTTATCAAAGACATCAACATAGCTTTGCTCAAGAACACACGCAAAACATGATGGAGAATGTAATATGTAATTTCATTGAATTGATTAATTATGTTACAACTTACAAGTTACAACATAGCTCTGAGATTTATACACAAAGACAGAGCATGAGGAGGGAAAACATGATGTTCCTAATTCCTATCTGATCAACAAAGTTACAAAATAACTATCTCCTCTAGCGAAACTACAATATTGGTCCCTCAAGTTTACTCTGTGTGCGCAATTGGTCCCTCAAGTTTCAACTGAGCACAATTGGTCCCTTAAGTTTAAAAAATGAGTTGTATTAGTCCTTTTATTAACTGCCGTTAGTGAAGTTACTTACATGGCTAACAAAAAAATGACTTGGCATTATTTTAATGACATGGCATTTTTAAATTGCAAAAATTACAAAATAAATTTACAAATAAGAAATTCACAAACTAATACCAAATTAAAATCAGTATTGCAACTTATTCTGTCATTCACAAACCCATGGGCGTATTTGGAGACCCAATGCCAGTTTCCCAAGAATGGCCCTTTCCAATCTCTCTGACTAAATCTGTTTTCCCTACTACTCCTGCCATATTTTCCAACTCCACGCGAAAACGACAGCCGGCGACCCTCATCTTCTAGCATCTTGTCACCTGACCGAAAAGGCACATACCCATGTCCAGATTCTTAGGTATACATGTGCCAACCACCCTGCTTACCATGACCTTCATAAAGTAATTTAACAAAAAAAGACAAAATCCAAATATATCAACACAAGCAATGTATACATTCTTGCCAAAAAGAAGTGTATATATATTCTAGCCCCAAAAAAAAAAAAAAAAAATTATCCCAGGAAAGAATATCCCCAAAAATCCTAATTCTTCAGAATCATAACGCCCGGATCTTTAATAAACCAAATAATCAAAAGCTAATCATAGATCTACCCAAACCCAAAAAATATAAAACTAACAAAAACAAAGTTTCAAACTCCCAAATCAGGTATGTGATGAAGATGACCCCAAAAAAACCCCCCAAAAGTTACAAAATATACATATTCTAGATGATAAAAACCCTAAATTTAGGTATTCTAAATGGTAGAAATTGAAGAGAGAACCAAAAAAAGGGCCAAATATTAAGAAGAAGAAAAGAGGGAAAAACCGACAATCCTTCATATTTATTTGTCAAGCAGGTAGCGTGGGTTTGTGAATGATAGAATAAGTTGCAATATTGGTTTTAATTTGGTATTGGTTTGTGAATTTCTTGTAAATTTATTTTGTAATTTTTTTAATTTAAAAATGTCATATAATTAAAATAATGCCAAGTCATTTTTCCGTTAGCTACGTAAGTAACTTCACTGACGGCAGTTAGTAAAAGGATTAATACAACTCATTTTTTAAACTTGAGGGACCAATTGTGCTCAGTTAAAACTTGAGGGATCAAATGCGCACACAGTGTAAACTTGAGGAACCAATGTTGTAGTTTCGCCAAAAAAAAAAAGAAAAAAAAAACACTATCTCCTCTACAAACCAGATTCCCAAATGCACCAATCAACTAATGACACCAGTGAGCAGTGTTAACCAAATATCCATACGGTGACATTTTTTATCAAAGCCAAAACGGTGTCACTTGAAGTAATTGAACGACACGGTTTTGGTCTGTGACTTAAAATGTGAACTTATAATCCTTACACGTGAAGAACTGGGTCTTTCACTCAAGCACACGTGCCTAAGTCTGTTTCCAGTTAGTTACACAGTTTCAGTCTCAACGCATAGCGTGGAGGATAATGTGGACTTAATTTTTCTTTTATTAATCAGACCCATTAGTGCTCACTTGTATACTATATGAAGCTTTCTTTGCTCTCTGTTTTTCATTAAGCAAGATAATGGGAATCACAGATTTTTCTCTCAATCTTTCTCTATATATTTCCTCTCCTTTCCATTATATAGAAACTCATCAAACTCTTTCAACCAGGCCAATAAACATTTATTAAGAAATGAGAAAGACTACAAGTCGTATAATTCTAAGTAAAGAGAGCTATAATAAATCAAGGGAACAATTATTTGTTACACAGAAATATTAAGCATCTTTGTAAATCGCAAATTGCAATCATTTAGTGGAGACGTTTGCTTTCCCAATTAAAATCAATAGTTTGAAACATCAACTAGTTTGCATTTAAATTTTAGTCAATTGACTTGATTCACCAAATTCAAATGATGAACTAGTTGAATTTAAGTTGTCTCTTACATCCCTTGTTGGTATCCTTGGTCAATGATAGGAAAGGCTTGGAAGGCATTTGTAAGCATTCAACTTCTCCTTCAAGCATTTCTACAACTTTGTTCATTGAAGGACGATCACTAGGCTTCATCTGTATACACCATAATGCGACTATGATCATCTTCTTAGTAGTTTTCTTCTCCTCTTCCGTGGCATCTTCTATTTCTATGTCATTTCCTTCGCTAAATTGGCCATAGACCCAAGTTGGGAAGTAATTTTGGCTTGAATGGTCTATAAATTGATTAAAGTTCTTTCTTCTGTTTGCTATTTCCAACAATAACATGCCAAAATTATAAACATCAGCTTTATAGGGGACCCCTCCAATATTTTTATAGAACAACTCTGGAGATATATATCCTAGTGTTCCCCTTGCAGAAGTCAAAGACACTATGCTATCATCTATTGGATAAAGTTTTGCAAGTCCAAAATCAGAAACTTTTGGGGTGAAGTTCTCATCAAGAAGAATGTTATGAGGCTTGATATCAAAATGCAAAATTTGCATGTCACATCCTCGATGCAAATATTCAATTCCACGAGCCACTCTAAGAGAAATATCGTATGTTTTCTCAATGCTTAAGGTGATATTACCTTCTCTAGAAAAAATGTATTTGTCAAGAGAACCATTATGCATGAATTCATATATAAGGGCACGCTTTAGTCCCTCAGCACAGTAGCCAATAAGTTGCACCACATTCCCATGGTGAATCCTTCCAATTGTTGCAACTTCATTGATAAAGACTTGCCCATTAGCTTTGGAACTTCCCAACATCTTTACAGCTACAAGAAGACCACTTTGAAGCTTTATTTTATATACAGAGCCATAGCCTCCTTCACCCAATTTGTCCTCAAAACCTCTAGACATCTTCCTAATTTCTGAGTATGAGTACCTAATTGGCATGAGGTTAATTTGGCTTTGCAGAAATTCTTCAACATTATCATACATTGATAAATGCCTCTTACGCCACTTACATATCAAAACGGCCACCACACAAGGAGTCCCCAAGACAATTTTTACTGCAAGGTGTAAGAATACTGTGCAGGAACATCACATAAACAACTATTAGAAAACAAATTTTTGTAGCATTACGGTCAATTTTTTTAAAAAAATTTTCACAAAAATAACTTTTTTATTTTTATATTTTGGGTTGTTTTCTTTTTGATCCTTTTGTTTTGAATTTTTTTAATTTGGTTTTTAATCTCAGTGATGGAAACTACTTGTGTAGTCAAATGTTTACAAAGCTATCATGCTTAAAAGATGACATGATTAATAAGATAAAATAAAATATTAATTGGCATTAAAAATAGCTAAGATCCACGTACAAAATTAGAAAGAAATGTTATAATTCCTCAATTTTAAGAAAATACAAAAAAGAATAAAATGATTTTTTTTTTTTAAAGGAAAAAGAAAAGGCCAGGCTCTTGGTGGAGAGGAGGAGATGGTTAGGATAATGAACTTGAAATGCGGAGCACGGGCAGCTAGTTGGTGAGCAAAGCCAAATGGCATTGTTTTTGTAAATGTTAACTCATTCTTAGGTGTTGTACATCCTAAAGGAGACTTAACTTATTCTTTTGCATTTAATATTAGTGATGACTTTTATTCATGTTAGGACAAGTTATTGACATGTAATTATTACGTAGACTTCCATTCTTTTGTGGCATGTGGTCCTTGTAATTATTCATAGAGGCATGACTTACTTTAGGAGTATTTTTAATGAAATTGTTATGAAAATTTCTTGATGTTGGTGAGACTTCTTTGGATTGAATTGTTAAAAAAAAAAAAATTTATAGGTACTTTTGGGTTGTAGTTTTCTCATGTTTGGGACCATTTTTTAGTTTAGGGAGTGCCAAAAGGAAAACACAATATATGTTATTTCCATATTAATGCAACTAATATTTATGTCTTGTTTGCATGTGTAACTATTTTTAAGCACATCCATTAAAAAAAAAAAAAAAACTATTTTTAAGAACAATGTTAATGAATCGCATGCTAAAAAAATTTGAAGAAAAGATCAGGTTATTACCAATGTTCTGTACTATTAAGACCCAATTGACCCAAAAATCTGCAAGAAATTCATTATAAACATAAAATTACTTTTGTTAACGAAAGATGAATTGCTAATTAGTGAAATAAGTGACATGAATAACTTGAAAATTCTAAGGCCTAATAAAATTGCATTAACAACTCTCATTGGGCCATGCTTAACAGGAAATATAAACTAATGTGTCATCAACCACAAAGAAATAATTCAAGTATTCATTTATGAGTTGTTGAAACTTACTAATTACATTTATTGGCACATCAATTTATAAGTAAAATTTGTAATACTTGTAGCATTTTCCGACTTTATATATATATATATATATATATATATATATCAGTATGGTGGCAAGAAGAAAAAGTGTTCAGCCAAAGAAACAGAAACAGAGGACAAGATGAACGGCAAAGTAGAAGAAGAAGAAGAAGAAGAAGAAGAAGAGCACTGCAAAATAGAAGGAGGAGATAAACGACTGTAGTTTCTTAAAATTGATACTAAATGACTTGTAGCTTAGATTAGTTGTAGATAAACTGTTACTGGACACACACTTAGAGCATCTACATCAGTGGATGTAAAATCATGTAAAATAGAAAAAGAAGCCGTTTTTACACATTTTGCCTCAAAAATACACTACATCAGTGCTTCTAAAAATGTCTAAAATTGTGTATATCTTTACACGAGCTATAGTAACCGTGTAAAATTACACGTGTAAAATTACACGGTTACTGTAGCTCGTGTAAAGATTATTTTATTAATTTCTGTTCGCTCCTTTTTTTCTCTCTCTTCTCCGTGCTCAACAAACTCAGTAGCTTCACCACTTCTCATTTTCTTCTTTTTCCTCAGATGCACACAAACACACCCACACACAAACACATCCACACAGACAAATCAACACAGAGATTCACTTGCTCAAAAAAAAAAAAACACAAGAGATACACAAACACACCCACACACAAACAAACCCACACGGACAAACAACAAAGAGACAGATCAGAGCCTGATCGGAGCTTGACTGGAACGATCGGAGCTCGTTGATGTGTGGATCGGAGCTAGGTGAGATCGGAGCTCGTTGATGCGTGGATCGGAGCTAGGTGAGATCGGAGCTATGAGGGAGAGTGAGGGGTGGGATCGGAGCTGTGAGGTGAGATCGGAGTTGTGAGGGAGAGTGAGGGGTGGGATCGGAGCTGTGAGGGAGAGTGATGTGTGGGTATGGAGATGGGTAGAGTAGAGAGATGGGTATAGAGAGAGAACAAGAAATCAGAAAAAATGAGAAGAGAAAGAGAGACCGCGCGTATTACCCAATGGTAGTTGAGAGAAATAATAAAAAAATGGATAAAATTGATTATTTAAATAAAAGAATAGATAGAATAGATAAATTGATGTGGGTGTTTTGTAAAAGTGGATGTGTAAAATAGAAAAAGTAAGTTTTTAATGTAAAAATAGATGTGTATAATGCATGAACTGATGTGAATGCTCTTAGCAAGTTAGGTAGAGGATTAGTTAGCTGGTTAGTATGGTTTATTCTGTTATTTCCTTATATTAGCTAGTATATAAAGCTTGTAATCCTTTTGATGTATATATATATATATATATATATATATTCTTTAAAATTGGGACGTCACTTTAATTGAGAGGAGCTTTATTAGAATTTGCACCAGACTAGCCGTTAGTCAAAATTTCGATCCAAACAAAAGACTTATTGAATGAACCGTTAATCAACAAACTACAAATATTATTGCTTTCTTATGGATTTTACTAATGTGTGCCTTAAGGGCACACATTAATTTCCATTTTTGGAAAAAGTTTTCTCGAGAATTGAAAAAGTAATGACAGCCTTTTCAATTCCCGAGAAAATGTTTTCAAAAATAGAAAACTTAATGTGTGCAGGGCACACATTAACCGAACCCTTTTCTTATTCATGTCTGGCTCTCTCCCCAAACCACTGAGATTGAGTCTCTCTCTCAACACCATGGCTTTGCGTCTTAAGAATCAGATGCTGAAACTGTAACCGCCATCAACAACGGCTTTACAGCAAGCTTGCATAACGGAGAAAGCCGAGTTGAGTTTGATCGACCATGACCCACTCCAATTGGCCTCTCTCTCTGCTCGGGTACGTCACAGAAAGCTCTAATCCTGTTCTATCTCACGATTTTGAAGTCTGATCGCCTTCTCTTTCTCCAATTACGATCTCTCTCATGACTGTTGATTTGGGTTGTTTGAATTGAATGGGCTTGATTTGATAGTGTTTGTGTGTTTGATCTGAATGAGTTGTGTTTGAAAGAAATAATAAGGATCTGATTTCTAAATGGGTTGATCTGAAATTGAGGAAGAACAGGGGAGAAAAGAAACAATGTAACACCAAAAAAGTGGTTTGCAATTGGGGACCTTTGGATAGGAGTTATTGGTGTGTGACCGAGTTTTTCTGTGAAGGATCGATGAAAATGGTGAAAGAGCTTGGAGAGGAAATTTGATTATCAGGCTTCTTGCTCTGATACCATATTAAATTACCGAATCTTCCAAAATCTTAAGCTATCGGAATATAATAAATTTAATCATTTAACAAAATATTTCTAATATTATCAATAGTACAATTACTCATGCAATTCTATTTCCTTGTCCATTCTATATTAATTACTATCCTTCAAACAATTTTTTTGAGATAGAAACCTCACCTGCTACTCCTGAATCTGGTCCATAATACAACCATCCTATACAACCACCCTTCTGCATTATATCTTTCATAGCTATGGCTCCATTCTGCATTTTTGACAAATAAAAGAACAACATCAGCGTTGAGAACTACAAAATTAAATTTGGTCATTATACGGAAACTACAATAAATATTCCCTAACATGTCAATTACACACTAGAATTGATGGCGTACGCACCACGAAGCTATCTTCTTAAGAAATTCGATAATTTTTACTTTTCATTTCCTCAAGCATAAAAGTTTGAGATCAACCAATTGCCCAAGTACATGGTTATTCCTCTACTTGTGTCATCATCACATCAGGCACAATTACTCATACAATTCTATTTTATTGTCCACTTTATCTGACCCTTCAAACAAGTTTTTAAGATAGAAACCTCACCTAGGAGTTGATATAGGATACGTTTAAGCAATCCTGCTTTGACAAAAAAAAGAATAACATCAGCTTTTGGAGAACTTAAAATCAAATCTAGCCATTATACCGAGACTTGAATAAAAATATCCTAGGATGTCTATTATGGATTGTGTATGCACCAAGAAGTTTGGTCTTATAGAAGTTTAATAGAAACAATATATACACGAAATGGTTAGTGAATGGTGACAGTGGAAAAATGCAAGAATCATGCAAAGGGAAACTAATGGTCAACATGTAAATGGAAAGTGTTATGGCCTTTCTCGCTTTATTTACCCACCAGTACTGATGCATTGAACATGGTTCGCGTCATCGAGGTAGCAAGAATAAATATCTCCTCCGCAATAAGTATCACAAAGACGTTGGACCCATGAAAGCTCAAAACCATATACCAATTCATTGTGGACGTCTTTCCAGGAAATATTTGAATCATCACTTCTTGGCCACGATGTCCGAAACATCTCTACTTTGCACTTGGGATGCGTTGGTTATACCAACTTTAAGATATCGATCTATACCTCTTGGAATCAGATATAGAAGAAGAGTTGTCATTATAATTGCAAGTAGAAGTGTCCAAATACAATGGAGAATTCACTGGTTTTTCACAGCTCATCAAAACCAAACTCCGAGATAGTTCGAGATCCCGGTAATTCACCTTTGTCCCCTTTCGTAGATAAGTGTAATATGGACTGTAAAAATTGAGATAATATCGAGATGAAGAATAAGTCGGGGTGGAGAAGGAGAAGTAATTGTCCTTGTGTAGACCTGAGTCCACAATACGGATTGTGTAGTTGTTGTAACTGATTTCCTGTACGTAGTATTTTCCTCTATGTAAGGTTGAATTTAATCAACCATCTAATTGGCTTTATTCCGTGACCAATTTGCTTGTAGTTTAGCACTTAGTAACCCTGTATTTAGGTGGGAAAATTGTAAGGGTAGTGTGTGAGAAGATGTGAAGAAAAGCTCAAGAGTGTGCAAGAAAAACAGAGTCTCGCGGCTAGGGCTCGCGGGTGGATCGCGACTGGCAAGCCGCGAAAGGCAGGCACGTGAGAGGCACACTGGGAAGCTGAAGGGTCGCGCCAGCTGTCACGCTACAGGACAAAAGTTCCAGGCTGGCCAGGCCGTTACGTCGCGACTGGAACTCGCGACTTGGACAAGCCGCGAGGTCAAGCCGCGAGTTAACCCTGTTTGGCAAAAACTGACGTTTTGCATTCCCTTCTCACCCTACTATATATACACCCTTATACCCACTAAATTGAGAGAGCTTCTAGAGAGAATTTTGTGAGAGAAACCCTAGAGAAAAACAAGATTGCCTCATCCCCAATCTTTACCTTAGAGACTCTTCAAATTCCTCTACTCTCTTCCTCTCCATTGTCATACCCTTGAGAGGTCTTTTACCAAATCCTTATCTCACCACACCCACGTCTGTGAGAAGGTTCATTTGGTGCTTAGGGAAGCAGTTTGGGAAGGAACCAATATACATTGGTTGATGCTATGGTCAAGTAGCGGAATCCGGGAAGCTAAAGAAGAAATAGGTTCGGCGTAACCTCGTTGGAGCAAGAAGCTTGGAGGGCTTAGGTACTTGGGTAGATTAGGCTTGGAGGGTCTTCTGCTGTTCATGTATCCCAACTATATTCTTTAGTGGATTTTATCACCGCTTGGAGGGCGGCGGAGAGGTTTTACGCCGAGGACTTCGGTTTCCTCTTCGATAACACATCGTGTGTTGTCCGTGTGTTTGCATCTTCTTTCCTGCTATCTTTGCCTTATATTTACTGTTGTGGATGTGTTTATATTTGACTTAGATTGTTCATTAATTATGTTATAAGCTTGTTATCATGTTCCGCACATTAGTTGTTTGATATAAAGCTTGAATTGGTAATTTTATTATTTGGAGTCTAAACGTTCAAGAGTGTTCCATACCCATTTTGAACTCTCACTCTAGATATGTATAGCACCGTACGATTGTTCTCACACGAAAGTTCAAAACTGAAGTCCCCGCAGTTTTCTGGGTCGGTCTTCAATCGAAAAGGAAAGCTTATGTTGTGGATATTCCCACAAGAAGAAGCGGAACAGGTATGATTAACCATAGCAGTAGGAGCACAGCAAGTTGGATGGACTAATACAAGAACAATAAGGACAATAAGTCCTACCGTAGTGAACGTCAATCCTCTTGCCATTGAGGTAGGTAGAGATAGAGAGAGGAATATTTCCACTAGTACATACTAGAAAACTTCCACATACAGCTGTAGACAAACACACAAAAAATTCTTTCTGTGGTCTTCGCTCTTCAAAGCATCTTCAACATTAATAAAGTAAAAAGTAGAGTTTCCAGCTGAAGATAGTTGGACGAAATGGGTAACTAAACATAAAATTCTAACTATATAATTAGTTATCAACGTTTTCAAATTATATTTTTTACTAGCATCTCGAGTTTTAAAGACTCGATTTTGGCCTATAAATCGAGTCTCAGAGACTCGATTTCTATGGCCTAATCATATCTGATGTGACATATTTTTCCACGTGACGATCACATGAAAATCGAGTTTCTAAGACTCGATTTTGTAACACCAAAAAAAAAAAAAAAATTTTAAAAAGTTCTAAGTCCATGCACCGAAATACCCAAAAACAAATTTCAAAAATCCCAAACTAATCAATCTCAATCCAAACTCAGATCAGAGGGAGAGAAAGAGCTCAGAGGGAGAGAAAGAGCTCACTTCACCAGCCAGGCGCAGCCGGAGCTGGCGCGCGGCCTGGGCTTCTGGGTCGCGCCTGGATCTTCTCCTTCTGAGGCCACGCGCCGCTTGGGCCTCGCACGTGGCCTGGACCTCTGGGTCACGCCTGGATCTTCTCCTTCTGTTTTTTTTTTTTTTTTTTTTTTTTTCTCTGGGTTGTTCTCTGTTCTGGTAGCTCTCTTGTTTGTTTATATTCATAAGGGTTGGAAATCGAGTATTAGAAACTTGATTTCCATGTGGTGTCTAATAAAAAATATAGTTTGAAAACGTTGACAACTAATTATATAGTTAGAATTTTATGTTTAGTTACCCATTTCGTCCAAGATAGTTGAAGCGCAAGTTCGTGGTAGTGGAACAGTATCAACATTAATATATAGAGCAATGCACCAACAATATTTGGCGTCAGCACGCATACGTCATCTTGATATATTATTTGACAGTTATTAAGTTTTTTTTTTTTTTAATTATTATTTTTTTAGAAGATTTTTGTAATTATTATAAACATTTAGTTAAATTACTAACAAATTGCACACGTGGCGGTAAGAAAGAAATTATGAAGGCAAATGTAACCGAATTCTCTTCAAAAATTTGTAAAATAATATATTTTAAGTATGTAGAATTTTCTTTAAAATTGTGCTTTAAAAACATTATTGTAGTACTTAATAGTTAATACCCTAACTTAACTGAAATTTAAGTGAAAGTAATCGAATTTTGAAAACTTAATTTTAATATTTAAAATTATATAATGATGAAGTGTGCGTTGTGTGTATGATGAATCTCACATTACACATATATTGGGTTAATCTAAATTTTATTAATAATTACCATGGTTTTGAAACCTGAACCGTTCAAATAACTAGAAAAGAGAGAGGTTCAACCTCTTTGAGCTTAGATTGGGGTTCTACTAAGGTCCAACCATGATGTGTCATTTAATTTTTTATTAAATTTAATTCATAAATTGTGTTTATATTTTTTATTAAATTTACTACATAAATTGTGTTCATATATAATAATTTTTTATATCTTACCAGCTTAATGGTTGACATGCATATATCATCCTAGAGAACCCAAGTTCAAATCCTAGTGCTGACTAATTTCAACAAACATCATATGGGCAGAACCGCAAAAAAAAAAAAAAAAAAAAAAAAGCCTTTGGGCTGGTTTTCGGTTAATCGGGTCAGACGGCCCAATTTAGCCTGGGTATGACAACTACAATGAATCTCAATTTCAAATGTTCTTTTTAACGTATATAGTAAATTTGGCTAGTGATTTTTTGAGGATCGTTACAATAAATTAAATAATATTTAAAATTTAAGAGCACCCTAGAACTTTTTTATTTTTTATTTTTTACAATCATAATAATGGGGTAGCGAAATTTAAACTATGATTCTCCTAATTAAGAAGATGAATTGTATCACTGAGATACAAGACTTTTGACAAAACACCCAGTTTTTTAATATCATACAATGGTTATGTACCAACGATTGGTAACATACCATTAACTTTATTCACCCTCTACGAATATAATCCTGCTTACAACAAAATAAGTCATACTTTGGCACAAGAGGAGGTTTTATTTTGCTGCAGGTTGCTCGAATTTCGATCAATCCTTCAACTGATTGGGTATCAAATAGCTTTAATCAATTAATTCTTGAAACATGCATGATGAAAATGGAAACAAAAAGGGCGTTAAAGATTGAATGTATTATTAGGATGGAAGAGCCGGTGTCAGCACTCGGAACAATCCACGTTAGGTGAAACAGTGAACGGTAGGTTGGTTAATTCCAGAAAAGCCCTGGCACTTGAGCATTTGGATTTATTCTCTAGGCTGTTCACTTGATGCAGGTACTGAGGTAGACAGCCTTCTTATTAGCAAAGGATGACGCAGGCTGTTGATTATTGGCTTGAATTTGGCGGCAAAGTCAGAAATTTTTTTTTTCAAAGGGAGACCAAGTTAAATTGATCAATAATTTTCAAATACACAAAATAATAAGCATATACTTTTCTTAAAAAAAAAACACATATATGCATAGTTTATACTTAAAACATGTCTTTAACATAATTTATTTTGGGGACCAAAAAAATGAATATAAGAAAATAATAAATAATTTATTATTTAGAGAGAACCATAATTCTTTTTTTTTTTTTTGAGGGGAAGAGCACCATAATTCAAGATAAATACTTTCTTTCATTAAGTCATGTATAATTATCTTGTAAATTATATTAATCACAATTAATTTTTTTTAAATAATTTTTTTATAGACACAATTAGATTTAAAACCTACAGTATCATCTCCCTAATAATTGTCCTTTATTGTTAGGCCAATACACTAATTGATTTCTTCTTATTTTTTTTGTTTTTTTTGTTGTTGTTGTTGTTGTTGTTGGTTTTTTTTTTTTTTTTTTTTTTTTTTTTTTTTTTTAGGTTAGCTTTGAATCTAAGTCTTTTATTTGACCACAATAAAACTTTTTCCGTTAAACTAACAAGAACTCATATTCTTTAAACATGCAATGAGACAGAGAGGTGAGAGTTTAGAGGAAGTTGAGACACGAGTTGGAGAGTTCAGAGGGAGTTGAGAGTGACTCACGGTTGGATAAAAAGAATAGAAAAAAAATCAACAAACAAATCTATATATATATATATATATATATATATATCAAACTAGTGGTACTCTATCACCATTGGTTCATCCCTTATATGGCATGAAGAGGGAGGCTTTCTTTCCAATATGGGACAAGAGCAAAAATTGCCTAGGCTCCAACTGGTCTAGCCCTTGGCCTTGAAGCAAAAAATGCCCCCACAATAAAAGGATCCTTTTATTGTGGGGGCATTTTTTGCTTCAAGACCAAGTGTTGCACTTGTAATCATTTTTGGCTTAGAGTCCCACATTGGAAAGATCTCTTCCCTCTTTCCACCTTATAAGGGATGACCAATGGCTTAAGAGTACCACTAGATTGGTCTTGAAGCAAAAAATGCCCCCCCTACACACACACATTTATATATAATCGAAATCTTTGAAGCTCTCACAATTTTCCACATCATCATTTTAATTTATAAAAAATTTTAATTTTTTAAACTAAATAGTGAGAGAGTCCTAACAAGAGTCTCTTATATATATATATATATATATATATATAAAAATAATAACAGGAGTCCTAACAGGAATTCCCTTTAACCAAACTAGTGGTACTCTTAAGCCATTGGTCATCCCTTATAAGGTGGAAAGAGGGAAGAGATCTTTCCAATGTGGGACTCTAAGCCAAAAATGATTACAAGTGCAACACTTGGTCTTGAAGCAAAAAATGCACCCACATATATATATATAATCGAAGCCTTTGAAGCTCGCACAATTTTCCACATCATCATTTTAATTTATAAAAAATTTTAATTTTTTTTAACTAAATAGTGAGAGAGTCCTAATAGGAGTCTCTTATATATATATATATATATATATAAGTAATAACAGGAGTCCTAACAGGAATTCCCTTTGATTTTCCTTTTGAGCATGACAAAATCTTTGAAAACCCTAAAGCAGCTTCGTCTGTCGGTCTCCACTAAGAGAGAAAACCCTAAGCTTCAATTTCTTTGGTACACTTGCTCTTGCTTTTTCTCTTTTTTGTGAATAAGGTTTTTTTTTTGGTCTAGTGGAGGTGATCTTGCAACTGTCTGTTCTTCCAGGCCCCATGAGATTTTACATGACTTTCACTGGCGATGGAGTAGTACTTTACATTATATAGTATAACTACAAGTATTGCAGTAAGTTTGCTAACTTTTTGTATGGTTCAAAGAAGCTATATTATATGTTATTTTAGATTATATAACCTTAAGCTTTAAATTACGGAGACGTATGTTAGGTTGTCTCACATCAAAGGTAGCTTATTGCATTTGTTGTACAAGTTTTCAATTCCTTTTGTGTGGATATTTTTTCACAGTGTGGAGTAAGGTCTATGCCCTATATGTTATCTTATGTTTTCTCTTATGGTGTCATGCTTCTTTGTTTATTAATTAAAGATTATGTTGGAAGCCTATATTATTTGCACCTTTAAAGTGTTCGACAATGTTTGAACCGAATTTTTCATCAATTAGGAAGAATTGGATAATAAAAACTTAGAAAAGCTTTCCATCCTTACTGAAATTGTCTCTCAATAACGACTATATTTTTTGTTTTGTTTTTATAATTTGTAGATTCTGAATTTTTTGATTCTTAATTTTATTGTCTTTTGAAAGTTTGACCATCTGAATTTTTGGGTTCAATTTTTTGCAATATCTAAAACTGTTTGGCAAATTTCAACTGTTATAACTATGGATTATTCTCTTGAAGGTAATCTATCTTTCTCTTATATTTCTCTATTTGGTAGTCATATATATTTTGTTTTGTTTCAATAATTTCTAAACAGTGCCAGTGAATTTTCTGATTTTTTTTTTCATTTCGGAATTTTTAACATCAGAATTTTTTTGTCATTTTTTTGCTATATCTAAATTTGTTAGCTAAATTTTTTGCAACCCATTGCATGTTCAAGCAATGGCTTATTCATCAAATTGTAACTCAAAAAGATAGGAGCAATTCACGCAATAGTATAGTTTCGTAATCAATTTAAAATTTTATAAAATTATTTTAGTCTATTATAAATAGGTAAGTTCCAGTGCGTTGCACAGGTTTCGGACTAGTAGTATTTTAATTGGGTGGAGAATAAAAAAGTTTTTTTTTTTTTAGCACTCAGCTACAGTGCACAGCCATATATAGCTGTGCACTATAACAAGATAGGTAAAAAATATACATATACCTTCACTGCTACAACACTTTTTTTAATATATAGTAATGCTAAAAAAAAAGGTTTTTAGCACCACTATTGCTAGTGTTCTTACAACTTTATAAAATTCTTTTTATTTTTAAATATCAAGAGAAATAAGGCCAGCCGCACTTCCCCCACTCCCTCCGCGTGGGATTACAAAACTCAGAATTGCTTTTGCGGCACTTTTGCTTTTCAACCAACTTTGAATTGCTTTTTTCATACTTTTGCTTTGCCGACTTTGACCTGTAATCAAAATTAGTTATGAATTTTCATCCCAAAAAAAAAAAAAAAAATTCAGTTATGAATTACTAGCCTCATCACGTGCAATGAGAATCTTTTTTCTGTAGGTTTTTTTTTTAATTAATTTTTTTATAGGAATTTGAGGTTTTTTTTTTAATTTTTATTTTTTATTTTTTATTATAGGAACATGGGGTAATTTTGGTTGTGTACATGGGGTAATGGGAAGTTTTATAGAATATGGGTAGGTTTTTTTTATAATTTTTTTTTTTATCAATTTACAATTTTTACTTTATTTTTATGTTTTAGGAACAAGGATAAGTTAATTAAATTAGGGATATTTTTGAAAAAAAAAATTAAAAAAAAAAGAGAATAACTAACTTTCTAAATCCTCTTAATATATAGAGATTATGTGTGCGGAACAAAAATATTTGTTAGGCTAATTAACCAACGTTAGACATGATAACATATCATGTATCATAGACTATAAGTTGGGTTTTAGAAGTTGTGATTACCCAGAATGGACATCCTTTTTAATTATCATATGGTTTTGTCAAATAACAGTAATTTTTATAAATAGAAACAACTACTTAATTGTTTTTATCAATTATTTTAATAAAAACAAAAGCTTAATATGTATAGGAAACTTGAAACTTTCATTAAACTGAAGAAAACATTACATCCTGATGAAAAACTTATTCTAAGAAACAAGGATTCTCTTCCATCCAAATAAAAAAATCAACAATATTGACAGCATGTTTTGCTAAAAGATGGGCAGGTTTATTTCCCTACCTACATACATAGGAAAACACAACACATTCCTAATTTACATCATGACATGAAGCTTGAATCCCATAAATTATAGGCATCACTGAAGCTGAAGGAGGAGGCAAACTTGCAAGTGCATGAAAGACATTTAGAGAATTGCCTTCTAAAATGAACTCCTGTAATCCCACATCTTTGGCAAACTGTGCTTTGGCCTCCACCTCCAAAGGACCCCTAGGAGCTTGAAATTTCTTACTCAATGTAGCCACCACTAGACCATTGGCATCACGAATTATTACCCTCACCCCATATTCTTTTTGTGCTTTAAAAACAGTTCCATCCACTTTAACTTTATACATGTGACCAGAAGTAGGAATCCAACGTTGTACCAACGAATCTGAGTGCTTTGGTACATCGGCAGTAGCTTCCTGATACTCTAGCAGCAGTGATGATGCTCCACAAAGCAACTCCAACTCACCAATCCTTTTTCCTCCCTTTCAAATTTCATTCCGGTTACCCCACAACCTCCAAGCAATCGTCCCCACCAATGCAATGACACCTTCATCACAATGATCATTCATCGTCATCTTCCAAAATAGCTCTAGAAAACTATTGAATTGACCATCATAATTGGGTTTAAAAATCCCAAAACAGCCCCAAATTCTTTTAGCTCTCGGACATGACCAAAATAAATGGCCTGAAGTCTCAGACACGAACACGAACACAGATGCGGTATGACATGGGTATGGGAGGTATGGCATTTTTTGAAAAATTAAGGTACGACAAGTTTGGGGTATGACTATTAATTAATTAGTTAAAATTTATTTATGTATATTTTAAATATTTTTGGACATAATTTATATTTATTTTTAGTTTTGAAATTAGTAAAACCTACCAATCAATTTTTCAGTACTTATTTTTCCTACAATGTTTCAATTTAATAAATAATAAAATTTATATCACAGCAATAATACATTAACCAAATAAATTATTTTACCTAATGATATTTCAACTTAATAAATACTATATAGAAAAATTGCTGATAGCCAGCAGGCAAGTCACAACAAATAAAACTAAGTCGAGTTATCCCTATCTTCGCTGCATGTATCTTCATATCCAATTGAAGCCATGAGTTAACATATAGCTTCCTATAAGTTGTGTTTACGTACAAATTTGAATACCCACTTTTACAAGTAGAGTCATCTCTATCTTTATTGCTTTCTAATTACTGAAACATCAATGAAAAATACAATTTATCGTCCCAACACGTTAAATTAACAATATAATAATAATAATAATAATAATAATAGTTCAGTGGAAAGTTGTGTCCGTATCCAGTCTCGAAGTAATATTTTTCCTTCCATTCAAAAGAACATTATTTTAGAAGTGGGCTTGTGTCAGAAGAAAAATTAGTAGATACTGTTAGAGTAAAGCGTAGAGCGATCCAGTGCTTCATTCTTTTACAAAAATTGTGAATTTTATCATAAATTTAATTAGTACTCACTATTACATGATATAAAAAAGAATTTAAATTGTACTTTCATAGCAATAGTACTAAATAATTAAACATGTGTGTATGTCTGTTTCTCCAAAAAAATAATAATAGTAAGCCTAAAATTCAAAATTGACCATTTAAGTTTTAACTTTTGTTATTTCAGTCTTCTAAATTTTAGTTTTGTCATTTCAATCTTTTAAGTTTTAAATTTTGTCAATTTAGTCCTCTCTTATCCTTCAATTAAGTGCTACCGTTAACTAAACCAAAAGGACATCATTTTGGTGTGTGTGTGTGTGTGTTTTTTATTTTATTTTATTTTATTTTTTTAAATTAAATACTTTAATTTCCAAAAAAAAAATCTAAAGGGAACGACATCGTTCCCCTGCCTCTGAAAATCAAAAACATCACTGATACCCTATCCCTAACAATCCAACTAGCTAAGAAGACTAGCATAAGTGTGGTAAACCTTGCAATATCAATATAAACTTTACCTAAAAAGATTAGCATAAGTGTGGTAATTGATTAATTGAGGAAAACCATTGCTCAGCACATTAAGCATCTTAAAACTCTAAAACAGAACAAAAGTTTTGAACGCAACACTACCTTGCTAAAAAGAGTAATTATTCAACATCTTAGGGGTACAATGACTTGCATCTTAGGAGTACAATGACTTGATACTTCCCCATCACATAATAACTTATTCTACTAATTAAAGTCATGGTAGAGTCCACTATTTGTGTAAGAGAAGGGACTATCACGTTTATGTACACATATTATCTAAATATTGTTCGCCTAATAGTGATAAACTTTTACACAATTATATTTTGTTTTCTCATAAGTGTAATTAGAAGCTAATCATGTTAAAATATTTTACAGGTAGATCAAGAAAAATAATGACCACTAGTGAGTTGTTCGTTGGCCATTTGAAAATTCAGTGTAAATTAATTTTTGTTTTCTTGACTCATGAATATTTAATATGCAGTTTCCATCTTGGGATCATTTCTTTTGACACTAGTAGCCTATGCACTCTGCCGTGTCTATCACCATGACAAAACAGAAAAAGAAAATCAAGCTAGGATTGAAATTTTTTTGGAGGATTACAAAGATCTCAAACCCACAAGGTACTCATATAATGATTTTAAAAGAATTACAAATCAATTTACTGAGAAGTTAGGGCAAGGAGCCTATGGAACAGTGTTCAAAGGAAAGTTTTCAAATGAAATCCATGTAGCCGTGAAGATCTTGAACAGTTCCAAGGGAAATGGGGAAGAATTTATAAATGAAGTGGGAACAATGGGTAGAATCCACCATGTTAATGTGGTTCGCTTGGTTGGCTTTTGTGCTGATGGATTTAGAAGAGCTCTAGTTTATGAGTTCTTACCAAATGATTCACTAGAGAAGTTCATTTCCTCAGTAGATTCTAATCGTTTCCTTGGTTGGGAAAAGTTACAAGACATTGCTCTCGGCATAGCAAAAGGAATTGAATATCTTCACCAAGGATGTGATCAACGAATCCTCCATTTTGATATTAAACCTCATAATATTTTGTTAGACCAAAATTTCAATCCAAAGATTTCTGATTTTGGTTTGGCCAAGTTGTGTGCTAAGGATCAAAGTGCAGTGTCCATGACCACAGCTAGGGGGACCATGGGTTACATTGCACCCGAAGTGTTCTCTAGGAACTTTGGGAGCGTGTCTTACAAATCAGATGTTTACAGTTTTGGAATATTGTTACTTGAAATGGTTGGAGGTAGGAAAAATGTTGATGTAACTATGGAGAACACTAGCCAAATATATTTCCCAGAATGGATCTACAATTTGTTAGAGCAAAAAGAAGACCTACGAGTCTATGTTGAGGATAATGGAGATGCTAAAATTGCAAAGAATCTCGCAATTGTGGGACTCTGGTGCATCCAGTGGCACCCAGTGGATCGTCCTTCTATGAAAGTTGTGGTCCAAATGTTGGAGGGAGAAGGAGATAAGTTAACCATGCCCCCTAATCCATTTGCATCTACAAACCCCACAAGAATCAATGTAAGTATGCCTGCAAGGCATTTAAACCAAGAGTTAGAAGTCATCCTAGAATCAGAATAAGTATATAAAGTAGGAGTCCTTGACAATCATAAAAGTTGCAATCATGTTGTACTCAAGGATTGAAATTATTAATCTTGTGGTCAATGTAGGGGCTTCGAATTTTTTTATATGAAGTACGAGGAAGATAATGCTCATAAAAATCTCTTAATTTCTTGTTGAGGTAGGAAAGAATATAAGGTTTAATTTTTATGTTTATTTAATTTTTATAATTTCCACAAATTTTTTAGAATAAAGCTTTATTTCCTTATTTTAGACTTTTTAAGAGTATTTTAGTTAAAATTGAGCCCTTTTATGGAATGGTATAAATTAAGATTTGTTTTAGAAAAAAAAAAAAAAATTGGGCAAAAATTCTTATTTTTAGCCTAATTTTGTGCAATGAAGTATCCTAGATGCTCTAGGACTTCCTTGGTGATTTCCAATTTAATTTAGTGGTTGTAGCCTTTAGGCATTCATACTATTTAGTAATAAAAAATTTCAAAGAGTGTTTTTTTTTTTTTTTTTTTCCTGATGGATGCTAGAGGACTTTTTGCTGACTCCATGAAATTTGCTTGTAATCAAATTAAATTCTCAATGTATATTATTTGATGTAAAATGGGTTAAATTTTGTTAAGAAGAAGCCTACTCAAACCCTGTGCCAAACAACACATGTCACCTTTACAAAGTGGCCACATTTATGTACAACACCCACTGCCAAAAAAAAAAAAAAAAAAACTAGTATTTTTCAAGGGTCAAAACCCTTGAAAAACGTATGAAAAACTCTCGAAAAAAAATTATTTTTTAGAGCCTGGGCATACCTTAATGACCTTTAAAATATACACCATCGAAAACAAAGTTTCGAAAGCCTTCACGAACCTCAAAACAAGTGTTTTATCTTTATCGATGATCGCCAACCCTTGAAAAAGGTAAAAATAACTAAAGATCCGAAGATTTGAAATTACAACCCTAGATAAATGAGGTTGTTAAAGGGTCTCTCAACCCTTAAAATAAGGTTTTTCCTTTTTTTTTTTTCCTTAAAAAAATTTTCTTAAAAAAAAGAACCACAACCATGCACATATACTTTAAAGAACTACATATTACAAAATCTATATTATATCAAAACACAATATTATGGGCCCGTTCGGTAAGGAAACTTGAAAACTGTTTTGGGTTGATTAAATGCCAAATACATGGGCCCTACTTTTAAGTTATGTGTTTGGAAGGGTACTCAAATGAGGTTTTTTAGATAATAGTTCTCAGGAGCACCCACACTAGATGTGGGATATGTGCCAAATGCTAAATATTTGGCACATATCCCACACCAAACCCAATTTTAGCCCATTTAGTAGATGTGGGATATGTTATTTTTTTTGCAACATTGAACAGTACCGTGGCAAATTTGCCACGGTACGGAATGCATGTGGCAAATTTTTTTTTTCTTTTAATGTGTAGATTGTGTTGATGAGTTGTAATAAATATTATTTTAATGTGTAGTAAATATTATTTTAATGTATAGAATTGAATTATAAAACATCTGATAAATAGAATGTTGTAAAATGATATGGTAAAATAATAAAGTAAGCCTTTGGTGTGGTAAAATGACATAATTTTTAGAGCATCTGCTACGGATGCTCGGAACATATTACAAACTCCACAATAGTTCTAAAATTATAACAGGATAACCGGAATACAACAAAAGTTCACGTATCCTTGCATGCCTCAAGGCAGTACCTGCCATTAAAGAGGGAAAAAATCAATAACTTTACCATTATGATATCTCCTAGTTTGAAAAGCCACATCAAAAAGTTATTTATTTAAGTAACTTTGCAATTAGTAAACATTTTTAATATATATATATATATATTTCAAGCATGTTTTAACTTATTCCAAGGAAATTTATAACATTTGAGATAAAATTGAGTAATATAACCACGTAACTTTGTAGTTTACTAGCTAATTGCTACGTTAATATTGAATTGGGTTATCCAACCTGATCCAACCCACAACCTAAACTGCAAATTAGATCAGTCTGATCTAGAGCACGAAATGAACCAAACTGGATAGTTCAATGACTAGGAGTTGATTTTGATCATTTACCTTGACGTCAAGGGTTGATTTTTTCAATTCAACTAATTTTTACACAATAATTTGTGTTGATTCTATTTTTATAGTCTATTAGTTTATATTTTGTGTCTAAATGCTTCATAATAAGATTTCTCGCTCTATCCATATTACCAGGGTCGGAGCTAGGATTTTTTGTTTGGGGAGGTCAAATTTCGATACTAATATAGTAGTAAATGCACATACACATATATAAACATTAATATTTTGATACTAAAGTTGGTCATAATTTATAAAATATACATATTGTATGTAAAATTAACAACTTTCACATATGTATCTTCGCAAGATAATTTTTAGGGGAACTTATCATCTTTTAAGTTACAATGAGTATACAAACGCTGTCTAATTTGATATTAAACATGTAAAAAAAAGAATTTGAGAATACAAAAACTACCTTGTTTAATTACTAGATTGATTGAAAAAATTTATTGGTTTTTATGAGCATCATTGGACTAACTCAAACATTTGGAGGGGCCAAATTCTATTTTTGTAGCTAAATATTTAAATTTTTTAATACTTACACATAATATAAAAGAATTTTTTAAAATTTGGGGGGGCCTAAGCATTGCTATAGCTCCGCCCTTGATATTACCTTGGATTGCAGCAACTATTCAAGTACTAAATGTCGAATTGCAATATTTGGATTTCAAAGAAGATAAGATGCATAGGAAAGAAGATTTATGTTCTAGTTGACCAAGACTAGTAAATGTTCAAAATCAAGATATATAATCTGGCATCTCATTCACACTAATAACCAAAACAAAATGGTAGGAAAACGCGTAACTAAGAGTAGGACGAATGATGTGTAAACTAGCCCTAGTGACAGCAGTGATAAAAAGACATTATCTTTAGTGACAGCAATGATAAAAAGAAAAAAAAAAAAAAATCCTGTCCAATAATTAATTTATGCACACACACACAAAAGACAGATTAATTAGAAAGGACAAACAGGGGAGAATGATTATTTGTTGAGTATAAAATCAGTACCGGCCACTTTGTCATGTTCAACCAATTTCATACCTGCTCTTTTTGAACATGAATTTGTTGACTATTTGAAACGCTCATTTGTATGATAAAATGGGCACTGTGCTATTCCCCTAAAAATGCGCTAAAAAGTCTCACCAATATTTGTGTGATGTTCCATACACCTTCATATCAAATTGAAGCCATGAGTCAATAAATACGACTTTTGCAAGCAATGTAATTCTTATCTTTCTTGTTTCCACATTTGAGATTCTATTCATATATATATATATATATATATATATATATATATATATATATCTCGGACAAAATTGGGAAATGCCCCATTTAGGTAAAAATAGCAGCATAATGCCCTTTTCTCCAAACTATATAGGGAAATGCCCCTCTTTTGTAACTCGATTTTCTCAAAATCGAGTTAGGCCCTATAGCGGCGTTTTTTAGGAGTCTATAGTGACGTTTTTAGGACCTATAGTGGCGTTTTTTAACTCGATTTATAAGAAATCGAGTTATAGGTAAAAAAAATTAAAAAAATTTCCTATAACTCGATTTTATGGAAATCGAGTTACAAAACGTCACTATAGATCCTGAAAATCTCACTATAGGTCCTTAAAAACGCCGCTATAGGGCTCCAGAATTTTTTTTTTTTATAACTCGATTTTGAGAAAATCGAGTTACAAAAGAGGGGCATTTCCCTATATAATTTGGAGAAAAGGGCATTATGCTGCTATTTTTACCCAAATGGGGCATTTCCCAATTTTGTCCTATATATCTCTATCAACTTGCTAAATTGAGGGGGCACTTGCGCTTCAACATGACCCACCGTCACCAACCAAAACTAAACACAGTTATGGTCCATGGAAATTTCATGGAAGTCTCTTTATAATTATGTGGCAGCTCTTCACTTGGTTTAGCTTGCGTGTTATGCACACCAAAAAAAAGGACACAAGCGGTGTCTCTGTTTAGTAGCTAAATTCCACGTAGCTACACTTGCATCACAAATTCACATTAATCCATTAACACTTCGTTTGAAAGTTCTTAAAAGAGTGAAATAAAATAGAATGAGTAAATCATAAAAAAACGAAAGAGAAAGGAATAAAATGGAATGAATTTAAGTAATGGAATCTAATGAGAAATAATAAGAAAACTTGAACCAAAATCGTTTTTTAAAGGAGATGCTTCCAAATTAATCCTACAACAATAAACCTATGCTTTAATACCAATTGAAAAATCGCGTTATTGGAGATGCTTCCATATTAATCTGAAACAATGAACCTATGCTTTGATACCAATTGAAAAATTGCTATTTAGACCCCTAATTTGTCATCAATCTTGGCACTAGATACTTTTTTCAATTTGGCATTACATTTAACTAGTTCTTCTTCCAAGCTCTTGACCATAAACCTATGGAAGAAATTCTCACACTTAACTTCATCTATTACATTCAACTATTTGTAATCTTGGCAATAGTTCTTTTTACATTCAACTATTTGTAATGTTGGCAAATTTCCATGTCAAAAATCAAAATGGTTTCAGTGTAATTGCAAGTTTTCATATATTTTAATTTCATTTAAATTGTAATTGCATTGAGTCATTGAAGTTCAAGTTCAGAAGAAAGAGTACAAGTGCTGCAGAAGGATTCTTGATTGAGCAAGATTCATCATGTTAGGCGAAATTATGTGTGAGACAACAAAATTTGGGTTTTAATTACACAAAACAGTTTCCTTGAAATCTGTCTAACACTCGATCAGGCAAGTTTGGACTTATAATTGAATAACAAACTCCTTTGAGTAGGACAGTTACCAATTTTAATTTTTAAGAAATAGTTTTTAACATGCCTCAAAGTTACATTATTTTTCATATAATTATCAATTTTATTACGAATCACACATAGAAAGCTTTGAGAGAGAATCTCTATATGCAATTGTATATCAAAAACTGAATGTAAAATGCATAGCCTTTGGTGTTTATATATAGAATCAGAGGAGAGCGAGAAAATAGGAAAAGACCTAACTGACTATTACACGTGTGCTAACTCCACATTATAAGTTTAAGTAAAACACATGTCGTTTAGCTATACAATCATAAACTACAAGTAGCTTAGCTAGTTGAATAAATTCTGCTACTCTATCAACTGTAGCTCTACTATTCCATCCATCTGCAAAAAATTTCCTTGAAAATATTGTGAGCTATATTCCCAGTTATATGAATTTGCAAAGAAAAACTCGCTTTGGACTAGAACCACAAATACGTTGTAACTTAAAATGTTACGAAATCCCATGATGTGCACAACATTGACTAGAACTTTATGGAGTCCATGATAATTTAAAGTATGTCGATGAAATGAGGAACACTTTGGCCACCTTGTCATGCTCAATCAATTTCATACCAACTCATTTTCTTCTCTTCTTTTTTTCCTCCTTGTGGAATTTCATACTAGATCTTTGTTTCCCTTGAAACAACGTTATCATGATTGAGTAAATGGAGCTTCCTTATCTTTTTCCAAAGTCCCAAATTTGATATGAAATGAATTTATAGATAAATTTATTAACTAATTTTTTTTTTTCAATGATGGATACTATAAGTTCATAATAAAGACACCAATTTGTTTCGGTGTAAGTAGGATTCGAATTTAAGTCTCTTATTTGAGAATGATTTTTTTATTTTTTTATTTTACAATTGAGTTAATTTTAGTTTATGAAGTTATTAACTATTTATTTCTTTTGATGATTTGATAGTAGCTGGTGGTTCAAGAGTTAAATAACTCAATTGACACTTCTTGTTATTTTTAACTTTTTAATGGAGATGTTTAGGATTCAAGTCCTTTTAACCCAACTATCAGATTATAAAGTCATTTTTATTGGAAACAATATATATATATATATATATATCTCTCTCTCAATAACAAGCTTTTTGTGAATTTATTAACTATAGGGTAAAAAAAGCTTATTTGATGGTAAGAGGATCACCAACAATATGGACAAGTTTGGTGCGGGTTCTATGCATGATGTTCCATGCACCTTCATATCCAATTGAAACCTTGACTCATGAGTCAACAAATAGCTTCCATTCATAAAAACTTGTAAATGACATTTTGCAAGTAGTGTCATGTCATCCCTATCTTTCTTTGTTGCTTTCTCACTAAAACATCAATTAAAAATACAACTTGAGGTCCCACACGTTAAATTAAATAGCTCGATGAAAAGTTCTTCATGTTCAATTAAATTAAATATTTCACTACTAGAACATCGATGAAAAATACAACGGGTCATATAACGCGTAAGAAAAGTTGATTAAATTCTTCGTTATTCAACCACAAAAATATTAGGAAACTCGTAACTCAAATTAATCCATGAAGCGACCACTTCCCACCAGCCTTACAAAAAGGGGCCCATGACAAGATTGAGAGCAATGAAATTTTACACACCGAGGTACAAAAAGAAAATCCCAACACAAAAAACTTTTCAGCATGGGCTTTATATCTTCTATAATGTGCTGTAAGGCCTAGTTTATGTCTAAAAAGTTTTTATGTGTAGAGCAACGTAGAAAATAGTTATATTTGTGAGTAATTTTCTCGCAATGGCAAAAGACTTCTTGAGCCACCTATATCTGAGTAATTTTCACTCAATGACATAAGACTTCTTGAGCCAGTGGTGTCTGAGATTTCTTCTAAAGGAGTAAGTTTAAGTTTGACTATTATTCACTCTTCCTATGGGATGTGCTTGATGACTTCTAGTGAAATAAAATTAAAACTTTTAAACGAAAAACAGAAGTTGAGTGCAACAATTTTCCAATATTTGATTCTCTTTTGGTAGAACCAATATGTCTCTCATCCACAGGAATTGGTTGCAATTTGCAACAAGATTCTAATATTTAGTATTTGTTTCAAATGTTAAATTGCACTAGCACTCATTGAACTTTCAAGTTGTTACATTAAGCTATTTAGGCCCCCTTCTATTAGTGCGCTATCCATTTTCTACCAAACGGAACACCCGGTCTTAGAACACATGGGTATCAGGTGAGCCAAAATGTTTTTGTATCCAATAATGAAAAATGAAGGAAATATTGAGAAAACCAAGGATGAAAGTAGGAATTTGTCTTTGAGGAACCGAAACATGAACAGTAACATTTTTGATGATTCAACATTCAAGAATAAAAAATATACTAAAATTCAAATCTAAATTAGTATACAAAAATAAAACTAGTATCTATTCCGTATTAACAAAGCATAAATAAAACAAAAGACTCAAATAACATTTTTTTAATATATTTGATATTATTTATGATATTTTAAAATGGATCTTTTTTTTTTTTTAAATATTGAAAATTATTTATATTCATTATGTAATAAATTTTGCTATAATTTCTCTTTTAATGTAACCATATTGAAATGGTCAACAGCCAAGAAGCCTAGCCCTTCCTGTCTTGGATTATGTAAAGAAAATGACAACATTTCTTACTTTCAAATCTACACTGTCCAGGTGGAAATACAACCACTCCACAGCAATAGTAATATAGAAACTTGGCCAAGAATTCACATCTTTCAGTTTCATATTTGGGTCCCTAACTTGGATTCTTCCTCCCACATCACGGCATTTACCTCTCTCTTTCATCTCGATTTCTCAATTTTCCCTTTGCTCTCTCTCTCTCTCTCTCTCCACTAAATGTGTGGTAGTATTCACGTGAGTGATCTTTGTACATTTATTGTAAATTTGATTTTATTTCAACGTTTCAAAATTTTCATTATTGTTTTCTCTATATTTACATTATGTGCATGTTTGGTAGCAATTTTTTATGGTAATTTATTTGCATAGTATTATTCAGCAATATATATATATATATATATTTGCATAGTGTTTATTAAAATATATAAATTTTGGTAACTTATATATTAAATGTGTGACAAATTTTTTTTTTTTTTTTAAATTAGCTTCTTTCTAATAAAAGCTATTATTTACCAAAGAAATGCTTAAAACAAAAAGCTTTTAGCAAATAAGCAAGAGCTAAATGCACATGTAATGAAAAAAAAAAAAAAAACTTTATTAGTTAGTCCCACCATAAGAACTCTCTCCTCTCTCCCTTGAGAGGAAAGAATATGGTTGGTTTATGAAGGAAAATGGATCCTTCAATTTTCTATTCTTTCACCCCAATCTATTCACTCTAGTGCTTTATTTTTCCCAGTCATTTTGATCATTTAAAAAAAAAAAAAAAATGGAATCTGTGGGAGGAACGTCACACACACTATGGTACACCATTTCTTAGGCCAAGTGCTTATAAGGTAAGGGTGGGAGGCGTTTCTTTCTGATGTGGGATTGAACAAATTCATGAGGGTGGCATCGGTTCCTCAACCCATTCTCAAAGCAAACAATACCTGATTGAGGAAAAATTCGTTCCTCAAAATCATTTTGAACCTTAAAGTTATGAAATTATTTTCATTTTAGTACTTTCACTTGGCACACAAACAAGTAGCTAATAAAACAATTAAGAATAATTAATTACTAGTAATAAAAAACCACATCTGCGTCTAAATAATAAAAAAATCAAAATCAACATCAAAAATGAAAAATGAAATAATGATTTTCTAAAGAAAATAAATAAATAACTTGAATTAAAAAAACAATCTAGTTTCCTTTTATTTTCATTCATTTTTTGCGAAAGTTAGAGTTGCTTGTGATCAAACCATTCCAATTCTTGGAACAAACCTCACACATTGTTGTCATAGGTAATTAGAAGACGATTTGAGGCTTGGATTTTGTAGTTTTCACTGACACTTACCACTAACAAATAAATAAAATAAAACAACGTTACAACACAGGTTTGCTCAAGAACACAAGCAAAAAATGAAGGAGAAAGTAATGTGTGATTTCATTGAATTGATTAATTATGTTACAACATAGCTCTGCCTTTTATACACAACGACAGAGCATGAGGAGGAAAAACATGATGTTACTATCTAACCGGCAAAGGCACCAAATAACCATCTCCTCCACAAACCAGATGCACCAATCAACTAATGACACAAGGCCTCTAAACATTTACAGAGAAATGAGAAAGACTACAAGCCGCATAATTTTGTGTGTAAATTTTTTTTCACCATGTATAAAGCTAGATAGTGTTACATTCTCTAAATACAGTGGAGCTATCATGTGTTTTCACTATTATACCTTTATTTACGTTAGTTATTCCGTTCTTCCAAAGCTTTCAAAAACATTTTTTCCTTTGACTTATTGTTTTCACCGTTTAAACATAACTTAATTTTGACAAAGGTTATTGATAAAATTGAGAATGTAATTCTTTATATGTTGAATTGAATTGGTAGCACGATTGTAGTGACCATATATGGTTGGATACATGGTATGCATACCATGCTCCTATAGCAGGGGCAAGTAAGAGAAGCACAACAATGACCATATATGGTTGGAATAGTTCAAGCTTACTCTTGATTTGTTTGTACATTTATAGGATGCTGGAGGATACTCAATATTTCCAGAAAAGTTCAAACACGTTGAGTATTTTTTTCATTTGGGCAAGTAAAAGATTGGGACATTTGATTTCAATATGGTATTCAGAGTCCAAGTTAGGCGTGATTCATCAAGCAGAGGATGTATAATCATAGACAATTTTAATTCCCACACACCAATCTCAAAAGTAAACAAAGCCATGCCCTTGTTCACTTAAATTTTTGCTACATCTTGCGCACTTAAATTAGTACAAGACGAATACGTAAAAATATAAGTCACATTTTCAAGAGCTAAAACAGGAATATTTTCATTCATTGGGACAACTCTAATTGAACAGCCTGGTTGATTAAGAAATATTAATTATCTGCACAACAATAATTTATCCTCTGTAGGAGGCAGAGCAGCCATTAATTATTTATGAATTGATAGCTTTTTTTTATGATAATAACAAGAATTAATTGCTAACCATGCATATGAGTACTGAATATATAAATAGGAGTAAAGCAATTTCTACAACTGGGCTATTGCCACTCCAAAATATATTGCCCGGTTTTTCAGCATTGTTTATTAATCAATTACACATTCACAATTATAAAGTTATAAATATTTTTTTCCTCTTAAAAAGACCTTAACAAATAAATATACTACACACTAAGCAAAAAAGAAAATTTGTTGTAGGTAAGGATAGCTATCATAAATCAAGGGACCAATTATTTGTCACACAAAAATATGAAGTGTCTTTACGCTATCATATCTGTGAAGAATAACTGCCCTAGTTCCGCTGTGGTGTTAACTTTCCCTTGCATTTAAAGTATAGCCGATTGACTTGATTCACCTGATTGAAATGATGAGCTAGTTGAATTTGAATTGTCTCCTACATCCCCTGTTGGTCTCGCTGGTGATGATGATAGGAAAGGCTTGGAAGGCATTTGTAAGCATTCAACTTCTCCTTCAAGCATTTCTACAACTTTGTTCATTGAAGGACGGTCACTAGGCTTCATTTGTATGCACCATAATGCAACTATGATCATCTTCTTAACAATTTTCTTTTCCTCCTCTGTGGCATCTTCTATTTCTATGTCATTTCCTTCGCTAAATTGGCCATAGACCCAAGTTGGGAAGTAAATTTGGCTTGAATGGTCTACAGATGCATTCACGTTCTTTCTTCTGCTTGCCATTTCCAACAATAACATGCCAAAACTATAAACATCAGCTTTATAAGAGACCCCTCCAATGTTTTTATAAAACAACTCTGGAGCTATATATCCTAATGTTCCTCTTGCAGCAGTCAATGACACTATGCTATCATTTGTTGAATAAAGTTTTGCAAGCCCAAAATCAGAAACTTTGGGAATGAAGTTCTCATCAAGAAGAATGTTATGAGGCTTTATATCAAAATGCAGAATTTGCATGTCACATCCTTGATGTAGATATTCAATCCCATGAGCCACTCCAAGAGAAATCTTATATGTTTTTTCAATACTTAAGGGAATACTTCCTTCTCGAGAAAAAATGTATTTTTCAAGAGAACCATTAGGCATGAATTCATATATAAGGGCACGTTTTGGTCCCTCAGCACAAAAACCAATGAGTTGCACCACATTCACGTGGTGAATCCTTCCAATTGTTGCAACTTCATTGATAAATTCTTGCCCATTAGCTTTGGGGTTACCCAACATCTTTATAGCTACTAGAGGGCCACTTTCAAGCTTTCCTCTATATACAGAGCCATAGCCTCCTTCACCCAATTTGTCCTTGAAACCTTTGGACATCTTTCTAATATTTGAGTAAGAGTACCTAATTGGCATGAGGTTAATTTGGCTTTGCAGAAATTCTTCAATAGCATCATACATTGATAAATGTCTCTTATGCCACTTATATATCAAAAACGCCACCACACATGGAATCCCCAAGGCAGTCTTTGTTTCAAGGTAAAATAATACTGTGGAGAAACATAACCGAAATAAGCATAAGAAAAAAAATTTCTTGTTGCACCTGTCAGCTTTTTCAATTTTAAGTTGAAAATATAGTTAGACTTACAACTACATACACCTTCTTAATCCTAGTAATTAAGCACAATATATGTTGTTTCATTTTAATGTCACTAATTTTTGTGTCTTGTTTGCATGGTAAACTATTTTTAATCTCAATCTTAAGGAATGATATTTTAAAAAAAGTAGAAGAAGAGATTCAGGTTGTTACCCATTTTCACTGACACGGGCAATAAATAATCTGCAAGAAATATTAACAAAAAGAAGGTGAAATTACTTTTTGCTAAGGAAAAATGAATTGCTAATTAATGAAACAAAGTGACCTGAATAACCTGAAAAGTCCAAGGCCTAATAAAACTGCATTAACAACTCTAATAAAATTGCAGTTAGATCTCTCATTAGGCCATGCTTAGCAAGAAATATAAACAACCATAAAAACCAGTTGACTTTATAATTTATATATCTGGTCTTTAAAATTGTGATGTCACTTTAATTGAGTGGAGCTCGATCAAATGCCTACAATGTTCTCAATAACCATTAGTTGTTAGAATTATGTAGTTAAATGAATAAATTTAATTATCATTTCCTATTTCCTAACATCTTAAGCCTTTGTAAGAATTGATAATTTAATATTAGTTAACTTATTGATGGGGCTAAAGAATTTGGCCATTGAGTCAAGCAAACCTATTTTAACTAGGTTATAATAGAGTAAATGTTCAGACATGCATTTTGCATTGAAAATTAAGTACTAAGCCTTTATTCTCAAGGAAATATTGGGAGCTAGGAGAGGTGAATTTTTAATAGAAAGAAGAAGCTAATTTCATAATAAATTCGAAAATTTTTACTTTTCATATCATCAAGCCTAAAAGATTGAGATTGTTAATAAAATTATAATTAAATAATTAAATTCAAAATTTCCTAAGAATTTTATTTATCAGAGATCAACCGATTACCCAAGTACATGGTTATTCCTCCATCTGCGTCATCAACACACATTAGGCGCAATTACTCATGCAATTCTATTTCCTTGTCCATTCTATATTAATTACTATCCTTCAAACAACTTCTTTCAGATAGAAACCGCACCTGTGGCTTTGAAATATACATGTGTATTTTTAACTTTAGGCCACCATTCTGCATTGTCCAAAATTGAATGCCAAAAATCTGCATTTTTGACAAAGAAAGGAAAACATCAACGTTGAGAACTTTAAAATTGAATTTAGTCATTATACGGAAACTACATGTAGGGTACGCACGAAGAAGCTATCTTCTTAAAAAATTCGATACTTTTTTACTTTTCATTCCTCAAGCATAAAAGTTTGAGATCAACCAATTGCCCAAGTACATGGTTATTCCTCTACTTCTATCATCATCACATCAGGCACAATATATTACTCATACAATTCTATTTTATTGTCCATTCTATATTACCATTTTTTGAGAAAGAAACCTCACCTAGGAGTCTATTAAGGATACGGACAAGCAATCCTGCAATGACAAATAAAAGAAAAACATCAGCGTTTGGAAGCCTTAAAATTAAATCTAGTCATTATACTGAGACTTGAATAAAAATATCCTAGTATGTCTATTACATTGGTATGGAATTATGGATGGCGTATGCACCAAGAAGTTTGGTCTTATAGAAGTTTAATAGAATAAATAGATGAATGGTGACAGTGCGTGGAAAAATGCAAGAGTTCAGAAAAGAGAGAATCTTGCAAGGGAAAATAATGCACAACATGTAAATTAAAGAATGGAAAGTGTTATGGCCTTTCTAGCTTTATTTACCCACCAGGACTGTAAAATGTGTACATGCGGTCGTCGCATTGGAGATGGTTCGTGTCATTGAGGTAGCAATCGCCTGATATTGGGCAATATTGACACATACCTTGGAGCCATGAAATCTCAAAACCATATACCAATTCATTGTGGACGTCTGTACAGGAGATATTTTGGTCATCATTATTTGTTGGCCACGATGTCAGAAACATCTTCTCTACTTGGCACGAGTCCTCCACTTGGGATGCGGAGGTTTCACCGACTTTAACATATATATCTATACCTCTCGGAATCAGATATAGAAGAAGAGTTGTCATTATAATTGCAAGTAGAAGTGTCCAAATACAGTGGGGATTTCACCGGTTTTTCACAGCTCATGAAAACCAAACTCCGTGATAGGTATTGATAATAATACGTGGTATACCGCTCGAACGTCCCTTTTGGCTGATACGTGGTATAATCAGGATTTCCATATGATGGGCGATTCGAACTGAAGTTATGTTCATATAAAGAATAAGTCGGGGTGGAGAAGGAGAAGTAATTGTCCTTGCGTATGCTCGAGTCCACAATCCGGATTGTGTAGTTGTTGTAACTGATTTCCTGTACGTAGTATTTTCCTCCAAATAAGTACAGCACCGTACGATTGTTCTCACACCACAGTACATACCTTGAGTCCTCGCAGTATTCTGGGTCGCTGTTCAATCGAAACGGAAAGCTTATGTTGGGGATATTGCCACAAGAAGAAGCGGAGCAGGTATGATTAACCATAGCAGTAGCATTAGTAGCACAGCAAGTTGGATGGACTAATACAAGAGCAATAAGGACAGTGAGTCCTACAGTGAACGCCAATCCTCTTGCCATTGAGCTAGATAGAGAGAGAGAGGGAGGAATATTTCCACTAGTACATACTAGAAAACTTCCACAGCTGTAGACAGTCACAATAAAAACTTCTTTCTGTGGTTTTCATAGCATCTTCAACATTAATAAAGGAAAAAAAGTAGAGTTTCCACTTGAAGAAAGATGATGCGCAAGTTCGTGGAAGTGGACTAGTGGAACAATATCAACATCAATATCACACCGACAATATCTGGCGTTAGCACATACGTCATCTTGATAAATTATTTGACAGTAATTAAGTTTTTTTATATTTATTTTTATTATTAAGATTTGGGTCAAATTATATTTATTTTTATTATTAAGATTTGGGTCAAATTATAAAATCTTATGTGGATCATGTTATTTGTCCATCATTTCATTAAAAAATTTCTATTTGTTTAAAATTGCTGAGTCAATAATCAGGTTTTATTTTAAAAAAAAAAAAATTAACTCAACAATTTTAAACAAATTTTTAAAAAAATTTAACTCAGCAATAATCAGTTTCCATTAAAAGAATGGTAGACCACGTCACTTGTCCACCATGAAGACCTTATAATTTCTCATTTGATTGGGGTTGACATAGGTGGTGGAAAGCATTATAGCTTCAGATAAAGCTAATTTGCAATGTAACAGACCGGTTAATTTCTAGTTTTATGCAATTTTCACGGTTGACCAAAAATAAAGACAGGGATACTCAGGGACGAAGATATATTTGGACTATTATATATATATATATATATATATATATGTGTGTACAAATTTTAACAATTTTATTCTATAAAATTATATTTTATTTCTCTTAAATAATATCATTGATTCTTTTAAGTATACTGTTATATTACAAACTTTTTACAACATTTTTATAAATTGTTTTATAGCAAATTTTTCTTGGTATGCATAATGGGTCCACCACTCACATAATTTTTTTACCTACTAGTAATCACTTATTATATCAGTAATTTATAAAAAAGCTTGTAAAACTAAAAAATAGTTCAACAACAAAAATTACCAATGGTAAAACTTTAAAAAAAAAAAAATTTAAGCTCAACTAAACAATTTTATCCAAAATAAAGAACTGTGCCCTTTGAAAAATTCTAAACATAAATAATTTTGTTCTTACCAAAAAAAAAAAAACTCAACAGCTAAGCCTAAGTAGTAGCAAAGCCAAAAGTTGAAACTGCCGCACATAGCCAAAAATAAAGCCGTCCCCCAAACTCAAAGTTCTGGTTCCGTTCTTGGGGATAACAAAAAATATATGAGAGAAAAGTATAAAAAACTGATTCTATAGATGTTTGATTAAAGATAATAGGAGGATAAAAAATGGGTAGAACCAGGTATATTTTAGCTACAATTAATGACTGAGCTGCCTCTCCTCATTATCCGCTGTTGCCTTTTTTTTCTTTTTCTTTTTTACGTTTTAGAAACTTTTTGCCTTTTTTTTTTTTTTTTTTTCTGAGAGGAGACACTTTTTGCCTTTTGGTTTTACACAAGTGCTGGTTATTTTAATTGTTTTATTTGGGCCGTGGGTGTGAATGTGATAGTGATTTATTTTATCTTTTTTTTTTTTTTCTTTTGTCTTTTTTTAATCCAGGTCTGTTTCAAACTTTATTTTATCTTAGATATCTTTTATCTTTAAGTATGGTCTATGGAAGAAGATAATGAGCTTAACTCTAACATTTTAGATTTATATTTTACATGAAAAGTTAACAGTAGAACTAGAAAGGAGTAGTTATCAACTTATCATAAATAAGTTTACTGAATAAAAAAATCAATAATGCTAATGTCACATACTTTCACGTACACTTTGTCACAATTGTCTTATATAATAGATTGTGATTAGTTATCTATCAATATTATATTGAAACATTAATTTTTTCTCCATTACTCATAGTCTACCATGTAAGAGAATTGTGTCAAAATATGCATGAAAGTCTACGGTAGTCACATTATCAACAAAAAAACTTCACACAAAAAAAAAAATGATAAATATTGCCCCAACCATTAGTCATTACCTATGATCTCAATAGGCAGACAACTCCCCTTAATGAATCTAATAATAATATAAGTGCATCACAAGTGTGCGTATGGCAATTGATAAGTTAGTTTTTTGCTTAATTAAATTATTTATTGTTTATGAGTCTCACAGCAATGGGGGGCCCAAGGGGGCCAGGCACCCCCAACCTCTTGCCCAATTTTTTTTTTACTTGTTATATTTTTCTTTTTTGTAGTTAGCCCCCCTTCTTCCAAAACCTTAGGCCATATTCCTTTCCAATCAACCCAATGAGCCTAGTCTAACTAACAACTATCCAACCCAAAAACTTAACATAAACAATAAAACCATTTATAATGGTGATTGTATTTTAGGAAAAAATCTATTTTACCACCAAATGCTAAACCCTAAATGCTAAATTGGACCTTTGCATAATTAGAATAATTAATCAATTTTGATAATTGATCAAAATAAACCCAGGTCTAAGGGCTTGTTTGGACTAAGGGGGGAAGGAGGGGGAGTGGAGGTGAGTAAAAAAAAGTTGGCTAAAAATATGCTACTTTTGGGCCAATTTCACTCTATTCTACTCAACTCACACTCCCACCCCTCAATCCAAATGAACCATAAATTTTCCAACACAGCCAAAGAGCTCTCTTAAAAAAAATAAAGAAAATTTTATTATATTTAACCAAAGTTGCACCACACCCATTAATTAAGCCGCAACACAATAATAGATGTAACTAGTGAAAGTCGGGTAGGTATGAGAGCAATCAAAAGTAAGCAAACTAAATCCTCAATCAACTATGTTGAACAATACAACCATCGACATTAAAAGTCCAAAGTCTCAGCAAAATAAGTCCTCAATCAACTATATTGAACAATATCAGTAGGACTCATTTGAAGCCATATATATATATATATATATATATATCACTAGGACTCAGTCAACTATGTTGAACAATACAACCATCGACATAAAAAAATGTAACTTGGCTTGAATTTGTCAAGTTGTAATAATAATTGTGAGGATAAATAGGCCGAGTAAGTGTATTGGGCCGTGGCCCGTGGGCCGTGCCCGAAGATATATAGAAGCCCGAGAATGGTCAAAAGGTTTGTTAAGCTTTGAGGTCAATGGACCGAGAACAAGGGAAGATAATAACAAATTGGCGATAGTTCCCGAGGAGCCAAGCCTCCTCGAGAAAGCATTGTGGAAGGTTGGAACCCAGCCATCTCGAGAATGCTTTACGAAAGGCAATCATTCTTCTGAGGATAAGCATCAAGGAAGGTAACAGAACTAAGCCTACAACAAAGGAAAAAATATCTGGGGAGAAGGTTGCCACCACCACATTAAATGCTCAGCACCAAACCAACTGGCCGCATTTATGAGGAAATGATACCTAAATAGTGCGATCTCAGTTTACAGCTATTCACAAAACTTTCAGGAGGTTTTGATGGGATAAGCATCTAAAAGATTACCTACAAGATCAACAAGTGGAAGGCTGGGATGGAGGATTGAAGCACTATATAAGGAAATGGCCACCATAAAAAATGGGGCATGTAATCTGAGAAGGAAGAAAAAAAGAAGAACACATTGTATTCAGATAAGCTTGAGTTAATATAAGAACATCTCATCCTCTGACTTGACCGATGAGCGTTATTTCTCTCCATTTGTGTTTTCAATCTTATTGGCATGAATCCTATTAGCTATGGCCCATACTTAATTTGCTGAGACGTTTTCTTGTAAAAGCCATTCTCTAACAAATATATTGTTTTGCGCTTGTTGGGCTATCATCCACTGTTCTTGGTGGGCTGAGGTTCAAATGCCAGTCCTTAAAATAACAATAATAAACTAAGTTGCTGTAATGTCAAAGGACCAAAATCGTAGTCAAGCTTTATTTTATCTTCTTTTTTTTTTTAAATCCAGGTCTGTTTTAAACTTTATTTTATCTTAGATATCTTTTATCTTTTAAGTATGGTCTATGGAAGAAGATAATGAGCTTCTAACATTTTAGATTTATATTTTACATGAAAAGTTAACAATAGAAACTAGAAAGGAGTAGTTATCATAAATAAGTAAACTGAATAAAAAAATCAATAATGCTAATGCCACATACTTTCACATACACTTTGTCACAGTTGTCTTATGTAGTAGATTGTGATTGATTATCTATTAATATTATATTGAAATTTCATTTTTTCTCCATTACTCACAGTCTACCATGTAAGAGAATTGTGTCAAAATATGTGTGAAAGTGTACAGTAGTAACATTATCGATAAAAGACTTCACAAAAAAAAAATGATAAATATTGCACCAACCATTAGTCATTACCTATGATCTCAATAGGCAGACAGCTCGCCTTAATGAATCTAATAATAATATAAGTGCATCCCAAGTGTGTGTATGGCAATTGATAAGTTAGATTTTTGCTTAATTAAATTATTTACTATTTATGAATCTCACAACAATGGGGGCCAAGGGGGCCAGGCACCCCCGACCTCTTGTCCAATTTTTTTTTTTTTTTTATTTGTTATATTTTTCATTTTTGTAGTTAGGCCCCCTTCTTCCAAAACCTTAGGCCATATTCCTCTCCAATCTGCCTAATGAGCCTAGCCCAACTAACAACTATCCAACCCAAAAATTTAACAAAAACAATAAAAGCATACACAATGATGATTGTATTTTAGGAAAAAAAACTATTTTACTACCAAAAAACCAAAAGAAACATGTGTTATTGAAGAAGCTAAAGCTAAATGTTTTGCAACTACAGTAAACTAGTATTTAACAATTGACTGTGGCAAGCTTTTAAAAATAAAATACAATATTTTATTACGATTCTCTCGCTTTTCCTTCAATTGAAAAACTCAAATTCTAGTACATTATTTTAATGAGTTATTTATATTATTTTAAATGAAGTAGTAAAAAAATAGAACATTTAATGTTGGGTGTATTGTAAAGTAATGTAGTAAAATAGATAAAGTAGTTTTTTGAGGTATTAAAAGCTAAATATTTTAACACCACTACTACAACAAAAACGACCTATTGCGACAGGCCAAAAAGCGCTGCTGAAGCCCTAGAAACTGCCGCTAAAGGTACATTTGACCTTTAGCGGCGGGTGCTATTGCGGCGGTTCTTCCCGCCACCATTGCGGTGCCGCTATAGGTCAATTGCGGCGGTCATGAAAAGCGCCGCAACAGATCTGCCAATTAGCAGCGCTTTTGGTCTATTGCGGCGGGCTAAAATCCGCCACCATACGAGGTTCGCCATTCGTATCAAGTGGCCTTTTAGCGGCGGGATAAGTCCGCCGCTATATGCTTGAAGCTTTAGTGGCGGGTTATAAACACCACTATAGGTCTTCAATTATTTCATAATTTTAGTCCTTCAGCGGTAGTTTTTGCCCGCCGCTATAGGTTTTTTTTTTTTCCCCCTCTTGGGTTCTAAAACCACATTTCTATCACAAATAACCTGTAATAATTTTAGCTCCACTAAGACATTACCACAAATGTAACTAGATAACACCATCATGAAAAGGAATAGAACAAAAGATACACAATAGTGAACAAAGAACAAACGGAAACAAAGAGGAACAAAAAAAAATATTAAACTATTCTAAGAGACAAGAAAATTCATAAGAGTAGAACAATCCGAGAGACCCCAACACTGAGAGAAATTCTTGCTTACCATCTCACTGCGATTCTATTTCATAAGAATAACATGTATGTGTATGACTTCAATTAAAAGAGGGGGAGGGGGTTGGACAAGTGGGCTGTCAACAGCATGCCTACCTTTGGAAGAAAATGAACATTCTAATTTATGCAAAAACAAAAAAATGATGGTGATGATGATCACAATAATGACAAAGGAACAGAAAAATAAATGTTGATTTAAAAGGTCATGACACTAATTTTCTCAAAATTGTCCCACAACTATGTTTTGGATCCATAACTATAAGAATGGTATGGATCATAAATCATGATTACTACCTCAACAGGAAGCTCCTCAACAGCAAAATTAAACTCCTCTCTCCACATGGGATTTCTTGAGCCAGGAACCATTGAGCTGCATCAGAAACAGCTATTAAAATTAGATAACAGAAGTCAAATAAAGCTACCGAAATAACTTGAAAGATCTAGCAAAAAATCTTGATTTGATGAAATGTAAGCATCAATATGAAGAGAGAGAACTAAGAACTTTGAAAAATATTTTTTTTCCCAATAATTTGAAAGTTGGAGGAGGGGGGATTTGAACCCAAGAAGTTTCAGTTGGAAACACCAAGAAGTGCTAATTCAGCTATAAGGCTCTTGGCACAACATTGACAATATGTTGAATTTAAACAGCCACATTTAAGTAACAAACTGTAGTACTTTTCCATAAAGAAAGAGATTTATAAGCCAGCTCAATACTTTGCATAAAAATTCTGCAAACTGAGTATTTTGACTCTCTACTAATATTAATTATCAATTTGAATACGTACTCAATATGCACCTTCCCCTCAATCACTCTACATCAAAGTCCAACTTATGGTATTATGGTTTCATAAACCTGATATTGTTGAAAGAAAAGAAAAAGTACAGGCAAATCTAATGTACCTGAAGTATATGAACCATGATGCCATCTAAATAATACCCTTAAAATCTGCCAACAATTAGCTTCATCTTTTTTATATATGCATTGAAGTTTTGTTGCGAATTAGACTTACTTCATGTTCGATTGTCTTCTAGATGTACACTTTAAATATAAAAATGTTACTTCATTGAGATATACCATTGGGGTATTGCCTATCAACTGCACAAGCCAAAAAAATACCATTAGCAAAATTCAATTTGAGAAAAAAAGTAACATGAAAAGAATTTAATTCTAAGTATAAAGGAATACTTCAGTAACATCTTTCTTGATTGCACAGTTGTCCTCCATGTTATCTTTTCACTAAAAAGAGAGAAAAAAAACTGTAAGGAAATTGTGAAAGAGTGAGAGAAAGCTTTGAAGATTACAGTTGCAGTTTTATATAATTACAAGAAATGGTTCATTGCACATGCCAACAAAAAATAATATACTCACACCAAGATATCAACGCCAAACTTACAACTTACATAAAGCTCCACATCCAGAGTACAAAATTAAAAAGTAACAAATGCTAAGAAAGCATGAAAACGGTGTCTGGCAAAAAAATGTCAGTGGTCCATATTATAAAACACCCCAATAAAGCATACTTTCCAAATGACCACCAAATACTAATATAGTAATACCTTCTCTTTAAAGTTAAGAGCCTATTTAAATAAACATGGGCCCAAAACAAAGGAATCACTACGAAATTTCAAGGACTCAATATTTTTTCTTAGAACACTTAAGTACCAGTGCAGACTCTTGAAAAAGAATCACTAGAACCCCAAAATCAATGTGCCTTTGTATCATAAGCCAGTGAACTTAAATATCTATAGCCATTCAACATAAATAGAGCACATGCAGTAATGGCTTAGCAATTTTCTTTTTTCGGTTTTTGTTTTCTTTTTTTTTTCTTTTTTTTTTCTGTCAGTAATAGTTGAGAAATGTCCAAGTACCCAATTTTGGAATGCGTCTAATTATGCAGAATTTTTAAAAAGAGATTTCAAAAACCAAAAATTTAAAAAGCATCAATATAAAAACAAACCATTAAAAAAAAAAAAAAAAAAGAATAGCAAGATTCCACATTACCCAATTGAGGAAACAGTCCAATAATTCATTACTTTTTTTATTGGAGAAGACAATAATTCATTACTTGGAGGAAAAGACCAAAAATTAAAAAACAACAACAACCTCCACCGAACTAAACATATAAGTCATTATGAACTCCCCAAAAATAAACAGAGCAACAGCCAGGAAATTTCTTAGTACCCAAAGATGGAAACACTCTATTAAGAAGGAATCTCCAACTACCCAAATAATTGACAATCAAACAAAAAGTCAAAAACCACAAGAGCTATAATTAAAACAAGAAAAGAAGAGAGCAAATGATCTTGAACTTTTATCATGGAGAAGAGAATCTTATCTCTAAATAGTTGTAGGTACACACACACACTGTTGGACTATATATTTGGCCTATTGGGTATGCATGTTTTGCTAGCTTAGCTATTTCATATTTGTGTGATTCTCTTTATATTGTTATTGATGTTGACTGAGCCTGTCAGGGCAGTGAAGGTTTTATAGGGAAGTGCAATGGAACTCTCAGACTCATTCAGACTCAACTCAACTAATAAGCCTTATATACTCTTATAACAATAACACCCCAAAAAAAAAAAACATTAAACTTACTTGTGTATACAGTACTTGAATTCTTGGCTCCTAATGAGATCTTTCTCTCCTTCCTCAAGCTATAATTAAACACAGTCATTTTCAACCCCAAATACCCAAAAAAAAATAAAAACAAAACCTGTAAACGTAATTCAATTTCCAATTAAAAGAGGAGTTTAACTCACTGGATAGCTGTCGTAGACGAGCTCATAACAAGATGGAGAAAGGCATTTCAAAGCACAATTCTCCTTATCAACCACTGAAGACTTGCATTGCCAACCCCACATTCCGCTAGTTTTTGTTAAGTAAATTAAAAACGCAAAAACTCAGAAACTAATAAAAAAAGTCTAAATTAATTAATGTTTTCTAAATATAAAAATGTTTTCTAGATGTACACTTTAAATACAACATTAATAAAAAATACTAAAAACTCAAGTTTCAAAAAAAAAAAATTAGGACAGCAATATACATTTTGTAATGTCAATAAAACTAAAAAATTAGGACTGCAATATACATTTTTTTAATGTCATTGAAACCATAACAATTCTAAATCAACCTAGCAATCAAATAAATATCCAACTAAAAACTTCATCAACAAAAAACCCATATCCAAAACTCAAACAAACACAGTAACAAAACAAAAATTCACTCACCTGGCAGGTTCTCGGAGCGAAAAATCGCGAACTTGGAGGTGACTGAGTAAGAATAATCTATCCCATTGTCTTTGAGAAACTCTTCGATCAATTTCTTGGCCTCCTCAGGATAACTACTTTCGCATTCAATCTCATACAGAGTCCCAAACCCAAAATCAGTCTCGTCCACCTCCAATTTCAAACGGTTCCAAACGGTTCCTCGTCCTCCTCGACGCGGCTGACGACGTCGACGATGACCGCTTTGGCCTTGAGAGTGACGACGCAAAGAGGGTCGGTGTCGGAGAATCGAAGACGGAGGGAAAGAGAGAGCTCCGAGAACACACAGAGAGAGAAAGAGAGAGAGAGAGAGGTGGTTGTGAAATTGGGGATTTTTTGGAGTTTCAGGGAATCTAGGGTTTGGGAAATCAGTATTTGAGAGAGAAAGAGAGAGAGCACTTGTGCAGAGAGAGGGGGCTGATTCGGCTGAATAAGAAAGAGATGTGTAGGGTTTTTTATGTTTAGTTTTAAATAAAACCAAAACGACGTAGTTTTAATAATAGTAACTTTAAAAATGAAAAGGAAAAAAAAAGAAAAGCGCTGTCATGGACATTAGAACCATGGACGGGACCTTCAAAAATACGCATGGCATACGTGTTAACAACTAAGGCAAGATTTTTTTTTTTTTTTTATTATTATTATAAAGACTTACAATACTTAAACCTTCAAAAGAGCCTAACTCTTGAAGGCTTAAGCAAGACTTTTTAAACTTACACACACAACTGAAACTAAACGATGTGGGACAAGAGCCCCATAAGAGACCCCTGGATTAATTCACCACTTAGCTAAATCACAGCCACTTAGCTAAAGATACGTTTTAGTTGTTAATTATTATTATCTATATATTATATAAAACTGAAATTTTTTACTTACTTTAGAATTAGAATTAAAAAAATAATTATAATTTTTTTAATTACACCGCACATTAGATTTTTTTTATATATAAAAAAAGGACTCACTTTAGGTTTCAATACAAAGAAAAAGAAAAAAGAAAAACCCATGCAAAAATACACAGCACATGTCCATCACGTGCTATTCTTAGATTTGAAATCTAACCGTTGGATTTGAAGAGTGTAATGAAATGTTAATTTTGGAAAATTATGGTCAAAATCAGACGGGCGGATCTCGAGAAAGGCGCGGTCAAAAACTTATTATTAAATGTGACACCAATCAATAACTTATTATTGAATTCATATTTTGAAAATCCAACCATTGAATTAAAAGTTCTATATGTTCTTAATATGCATGTCAATTTTCATGCCAATCCAATGTAATTTACAATTTGATATTTAAACTCATCTTTTATGCAATATTTTAAACTACGAAAACTAGAATTTAAACAATAGATTGAAAACATGGCTATTAATCTTTGATCACCTTGAAATTTTGCAAGCATGAAAAATATATTAAACTAATGTAATCTAACGGTAGATTTGTCAAAATTCAGATTGAATTTAGAAATACAGGGTTGGGTTCAATTTACACTAAATGTAACTCTAAAAAATGTTACACCAACGAATAAGTTATTATTGAATTCATATTTTGAAAATCCAACCGTTGGATCACATTTTCTATATGTTCTTAACATGAATACCAATTTTCATGCCAATCGGATGTAATTTATCATTTGATCTTTAAACTCATCTTTTACACATGATTTTAAACTACAATAACTTGAATTCAAACAATTGATTGATGACATGGCTATTAATTTTTTATCACCATAAAATTTTTTAAGCATGAAAAATATATGAAGATAATGTAATCTAACAGTAGATTTATCAAAATTCACATCGAATTAAAAAATATAGGGTTCGGTTCATATTACACATAGTGTAACTCTAAAAAATGTTACCCCACCAAATAACTTATTATCGAATTCAAATTTTGAAAATCCAATCGTTGGATTATATTTTCCATATGCTCTTAACATGCCTGAAAATTTTTAAGCCAATTCGAAGTAATTTACCATTTGATCTTTAAACTCATCTTTTATGTGTTATTTTAAATTACGAAAATTTGAATTTAAACAATTGATTGATGAAATGACTATTAATCTTTGATCACTTTGAAATTTTGCAAGCATGAAATATGTATGAGGATAATGTAATCTAACGGTAGATTTATTAAAAATCACATTGAATTTAGAAATATAGGGTTGGGTTCAATTTACACTTGATGTAACTCTAAAAAATGTTACACCAACCAATAACTTATTGTTGAATTCATATTTTAAAAATCCAACCGTTAGATTACATTTTATATATGTTCTTAACATGTATTCCAATTTTCATGCCAATCGATGTCATTTACCATTTGATCTTTAAACTCATCTTTATGCGTTATTTTAAACTACAAAAACTTGAATTTAAATAATTGATTGATGACAAGGATATTAATCTTTGATCGCCATGAAATTTTGCAAGCATGAAAAATATATGAAGATAATGTAATCTAACGGTAGATTTATCAAAATTCACATCGAATTAAGAAATATAGAGCTGAGTTCATATTACACATGGTGTAACTCTAAAAAATGTTACGCCACCCAATAACTTATTATCGAATTCATATTTTTAAAATCCAACCGTTGGATTAAATTTTCTATATGTTCTTAACATGCATGAAAATTTTCATGCCAATCCGATGTAATTTATAATTTGATTTTTAACTCATCTTTTAAGGGTTATTTTAAACTACGAAAACTTGAATTTAAACAATTGATTGATGACATGGCTATTAATCTTTGATCACCTTTAAATTTTGCAAGCATGAAAAATATATGAGGATAATGTAATCTAATAGTAGATTTATCAAAAATCACATTGAATTTAGAAATATAAGGTTGGGTTCAATTTACACTTGATGTAACTCTAAAAAATGTTACACTAAACATTAACTTATTTTTGAATTCTTATTTTGAAAATCCAACCGTTAGATTACATTTTATATATGTTCTTAACATGCATGAAAAATTTCATGCCAATCGGATGTCATTTACCATTTGATCTTTAAACTCATCTTTATGCGTTATTTTAAACTACAAAAACTTGAATTTAAACAATTGATTGATGACATGGATATTAATCTTTGATCCCCATGAAATTTTGTAAGAATGAAAAATATATGAAGATAATGTAATCTAACGGTAGATTTATCAAAATTCACATCAAATTAAGAAATATAGTGCTGAGTTCATATTACACATGGTGTAACTCTAAAAAAATGTTACGCCACCCAATTACTTATTATCGAATTCATATTTTTAAAATCCAATCGTTGGATTATATTTTCCATATGTTCTTAACATGCATGAAAATTTTCAAGCCAATTCGAAGTAATTTACCATCTGATCTTTAAACTCATATTTTATGTGTTATTTTAAATTACGAAAATTTGAATTTAAACAATTGATTGATGACATGGCTATTAATCTTTGATCACATTAAAATTTTGCAAGCATGAAAAAATGTATGAGGATAATGTAATCTAACGGTATATTTATCAAAAATCACATTGAATTTAGAAATATAGGGTTGGGTTCAATTTACACTAGATGTAACTCTAAAAAATGTTACACCAACCAATAACTTATTGTTGAATTAATATTTTGAAAATCCAACCGTTAGATTACATTTTATATATGTTCTTAACATGCATGCCAATTTTCATGCCAATCGGATGTCATTTACCATTTGATCTTTAAATTCATCTTTATGCGTTATTTTAAACTACAAAAACTTGAATTTAAATAATTGATTGATGACATGGATATAAATCTTTGATCACCATGAAATTTTGTAAGCATGAAAAATATATGAAGATAATGTAATCTAACGGTTGATTTATCAAAATTCACATCGAATTAAGAAATATAGGGCTGAGTTCATATTACACATGGTGTAACTCTAAAAAATGTTACGTCACCCAATAACTTATTATCGAATTCATATTTTTAAAATCCAACCGTTGGATTAAAATTTCTATATGTTCTTAACATGCATGCAAATTTTCATACCAATCCGATGTAATTTACAATTTGATCTTTAAACTCATCTTTTAAGTGTTATTTTAAACTACGAAAACTTGAATTTAAACAATTGATTGATGACATGGCTATTAATCTTTGATCACCTTTAAATTTTGCAAGCATGAAAAATATATGAGGATAATGTAATCTAACGGTAGATTTATCAAAAATCACATTGAATTTAGAAATATAGGGTTGGGTTCAATTTAAACTTGATGTAACTCTAAAAAATGTTACACCAACCAATAACTTATTGTTGAATACATATTTTGAAAATCCAACCATTAGATTACATTTTATATATGTTCTTAACATGCATGCCAATTTTCATGCCAATCGGATGTCATTTACCATTTGATCTTAAAACTCATCTTTATGCGTTATTTTAAACTACAAAAACTTGAATTTAAACAATTGATTGATGACATGGATATTAATCTTTGATCCCCATGAAATTTTGTAAGCATGAAAAATATATGAAGATAATGTAATCTAACGGCAGATTTATCAAAATTCACATCGAATTAAGAAATATAGGACTGAGTTCATATTACACATGGTGTAACTCTAAAAAATGTTACGCCACCCAATAACTTATTATCGAATTCATATTTTTAAAATCCAACCGTTGGATTAAATTTTCTATATGTTCTTAACATGCATGCAAATTTTAATGCCAATCCGATATAATTTTCAATTTGATCTTTAAACTCATCTTTTAAGTGTTATTTTAAACTACGAAAACTTGAATTTAAACAATTGATTGATGATATGGCTATTAATCTTTGATCACCTTTAAATTTTGCAAACATGAAAAATATATGAGGATAACGCAATCTAACGGAAGATTTATCAAAAATCACATTGAATTTAGAAATATAGGGTTGGGTTCAATTTACACTTGATGTAACTCTAAAAAATGTTACACCAACCAATAACTTACTGTTGAATTCATATTTTTAAAATCCAACCGTTATATTACATTTTATATATGTTCTTAACATGCATGCCAATTTTCATGCCAATCGGATGTCATTTACCATTTGATCTTTAAACTCATCTTTATGCGTTATTTTAAACTACAAAAACTTGAATTTAAACAATTGATTGATGACGTGGATATTAATCTTTGATCACCATGAAATTTTGTAAGCATGAAAAATATATGAAGATAATGTAATCTAACGGTAGATTTATCAAAATTCACATCGAATTAAGAAATATAGGGCTGAGTTCATATTACACGTGGTGTAACTCTAAAAAAATGTTACGCCACCCAATAACTTATTATCGAATTCACATTTTTAAAATCCAATCGTTGGTTTATATTTTCCATATGTTCTTAACATGCATTAAAATTTTCAAGCCAATTCGAAGTAATTTACCATTTGATCTTTAAACTCATCTTTTATGTGTTATTTTAAATTACGAAAATTTGAATTTAAACAATTGATTGATGACATGGCTATTAATCTTTGATCACCTTTAAATTTTGCAAACATGAAAAATATATGAGGATAATGTAATCTAACGGTAGATTTATCAAAAATCGCATTGAATTTAGAAATTAGGGTTGGGTTCAATTTACACTTGATGTAACTCTAAAAAATGTTACACCAACGAATAAGTTATTGTTGAATTCATATTTTGAAAATTTAACCGTTGGATCACATTTTCTATATGTTCTTAAGATGAATACCAATTTTCATGCCAATCGGATGTAATTTACCAATTTGATCTTTAAACTCATCTTTTATACATTATTTTAAACTACAATAACTTGAATTCAAACAATTTATTGATGACATGGCTATTAATTTTTTATCACCATAAAATTTTTTAAGCATGAAAAATATATGAAAATAATGTAATCTAACGGTATATTTATCAAAATTCACATCGAATTAAAAAATATAGAGTTCGGTTCATATTACACATCGTGTAACTCTAAAAAATGTTACCCCACCCAATAACTTATTATCGAATTCATATTTTGAAAATCCAAACGTTGGATTATATTTTCCATATGTTCTTAACATGCATGAAAATTTTCAAGCCAATTCGAAGTAATTTACCATTTGATTTTTAAACTCATCTTTTATGTGTTATTTTAAATTACGAAAATTTGAATTTAAACAATTGATTGAAGACATGGCTATTAATCTTTGATCACTTAGAAATTTTGCAAGCATGAAAAATGGATGAGGATAATGTAATCTAACGGTAGATTTATCAAAAATCACATTGAATTTAGAAATATAGGGTTGGGTTCAATTTACACTTGATGTAACTCTAAAAAATGTTACACCAACCAATAACTTATTGTTGAATTCATATTTTTAAAATCCAACCGTTATATTACATTTTATATATGTTCTTAACATGCATGCCAATTTTCATGCCAATCGGATGTCATTTACCATTTGATCTTTAAACTCATCTTTATGCGTTATTTCAAACTACAAAAACTTGAATTTAAATAATTGATTGATGACATGGATATTAATTTTTGATCACCATGAAATTTTGTAAGTATGAAAAATATATGAAGATAATGTAATCTAACGGTAGATTTATCAAAATTCACATCGAATTAAGAAATATAGGGCTGAGTTCATATTAAACATGGTGTAACTCTAAAAAATGTTACGCCACCCAATAACATATTATCGAATTCATATTTTTAAAATCCAACCGTTGGCTTAAATTTTTTATATGTTCTTAACATGCATGCAAATTTTCATGCCAATCCGATGTAATTTACAATTTGATCTTTAAATTCATCTTTTAAGTGTTATTTTAAACTACGAAAACTTGAATTTAAACAATTGATTGATGACATAGCTATTAATCTTTGATCACATTTAAATTTTGCAAGCGTGAAAAATATATGAGGATAATGTAATCTAACGGTAGATTTATCAAAAATCACATTGAATTTAGAAATATAGGGTTGGGTTCAATTTACACTTGATGTAACTCTAAAAAATGTTACACCAACCAATAACTTATTGTTGAATTCATATTTTAAAAATCCAACCGTTAGATTACATTTTATATATGTTCTTAACATGCATGCCAATTTTCGTGCCAATCGGATGTCATTTACCATTTGATCCTTAGACTCATCTTTATGCGTTATTTTAAACTACAAAAAACTTGAATTTAAATAATTGATTGATCACATGGATATTAATCTTTGATCACCATGAAATTTTGTAAGCATGAAAAATCTATGAAGATAATATAATCTAACGGTACATTTATCAAAATTCACATCGAATTAAGAAATATAGGGCTGAGTACATATTAAACATGGTGTAACTCTAAAAAATGTTACGCCACCCAATAACTTATTATCGAATTCATATTTTTAAAATCCAACCGTTGGATTAAATTTTCTATATGTTCTTAACATGCATGCAAATTTTCATGAATTTAAACAATTAATTGATGACATGGCTATTAATCTTTGATCACATTTAAATTTTGCAAGCATGAGAAATATATGAGGATAACGCAATCTAACGGAAGATTTATCAAAAATCACATTGAATTTAGAAATATAGGGTTGGGTTCAATTTACACTTGACGTAACTCTAAAAAATGTTACACCAACCAATAACTTACTGTTGAATTCATATTTTTAAAATCCAACCGTTAGATAACATTTTATATATGTTCTTAACATGTATGCCAATTTTCATGCCAATCGGATGTCATTTACCATTTGATCTTTAAACTCATCTTTATGCGTTATTTTAAACTACAAAAACTTAAATTTAAACAATTGATTGATGACGTGGATATTAATCTTTGATCACCATGAAATTTTGTAAGCATGAAAAATATATGAAGATAATGTAATCTAACGGTAGATTTATCAAAATTCACATCGAATTAAGAAATATAGGGCTGAGTTCATATTACACGTGGTGTAACTCTAAAAAAATGTTACGCCACCCAATAACTTATTATCGAATTCACATTTTTAAAATCCAATCGTTGGTTTATATTTTCCATATGTTCTTAACATGCGTGAAAATTTTCAAGCCAATTCGAAGTAATTTACCATTAGATCTTCAAACTCATCTCTTATGTGTTATTTTAAATTACGAAAATTTTAATTTAAACAATTGATTGACGACATGGTTATTAATCTTTGATCACTTTGAAATTTTGCAAGCATGAAAAATGTATGAGGATAATGTAATCTAACGGTAGATTTATCAAAAATCACATTGAATTTAGAAATATAGGGTTGGGTTCACTTTACACTTGATGTGACTCTAAAAAATGTTACACCAACCAATAACTTATTGTTGAATTCTTATTTTGAAAATCCAACAGTTAGATTACATTTTATATATGTTCTTAACATGCATGCCAATTTTCATGCCAATCGGATGTCATTTACCATTTGATCTTTAAACTCATCTTTATGCGTTATTTTAAACTACAAAAACTTGAATTTAAATAATTGATTGATGACATGGATATTAATCTTTGATCACCATGAAATTTTGTAAGCATGAAAAATATATCAAGATAATGTAATCTAACGGTAGATTTATCAAAATTCACATCAAATTAAGAAATATAGGTCTGAGTTCATATTACAAATGGTGTAACTCTAAAAAAATGTTACGCCACCCGATAACTTATTATCGACTTCATATTTTTAAAATCCAACCGTTGGATTAAATTTTCTATATGTTCTTAACATGCACGCAAATTTTCATGCCAATCCGATGTAATTTACAATTTGATTTTTAAACTCATCTTTTAAGTGTTATTTTAAACTACGAAAACTTGAATTTAAACAATTGATTGATGACATGGCTATTAATCTTTGATCACCTTTAAATTTTGCAAGCACGAAAAATGTATGAGGATAATGTAATCTAACGGTAGATTTATCAAAAATCACATTGAATTTAGAAATATTGGGTTGGGTTCAATTTACACTTGATGTAACTCTAAAAAATGTTACACCAACCAATAACTTATTGTTGAATTGATATTTTAAAAATCCAACCGTTAGATTACATTTTATATATGTTCTTAACATGCAAGCCAATTTTCATACCAATCGGATGTCATTTACCGTTTGATATTTAAACTCATCTTTATCCGTTATTTTAAACTTCAAAAACTTGAATTTAAACAATTGATTAATGACATGGATATTAATCTTTGATCACCATGAAATTTTGTGAGTATGAAAAATATATGAAGATAATGTAATCTAACGGTAGATTTATCAAAATTCACATCGAATTAAGAAATATCGGGCTGAGTTCGTATTAAACATGGTGTAACTCTAAAAAATATTACGCCACCCAATAACTTATTATTGAATTCATATTTTTAAAATCCAACCGTTGGATTAAATTTTCTATATGTTCTTAACGTGCATGCAAATTTTCATGCCAATCCGATGTAATTTACAATTTGATCTTTAAACTCATCTTTTAAGTGTTATTTTAAACTACGAAAACTTGAATTTAAACAATTAATTGATGACATGGATATTAATCTTTGATCACATTTAAATTTTGCAAGCATGGGAAATATATGAGGATAACGCAATCTAACGGAATATTTATCAAAAATCACATTGAATTTAGAAATATAGGGTTGGGTTCAATTTACACTTAATGTAACTCTAAAAAATGTTACACCAACCAATAACTTACTGTTGAATTCATATTTTTAAAATCCAACCGTTAGATTATATTTTATATATGTTCTTAACATGCATGCCAATTTTCATGCCAATCGGATGTCATTTACCATTTGATCTTTAAACTCATCTTTATGCGTTATTTTAAACAACAAAAACTTGAATTTAAACAATTGATTGATGACTTGGATATTAATCTTTGATCACCATGAAATTTTGTAAGCATGAAAAATATATGAAGATAATGTAATCTAACGGTAGATTTATCAAAATTCACATCGAATTAATAAATATAGGGCTGAGTTCATATTACACGTGGTGTAACTCTAAAAAAATGTTACGCCACTCAATAACTTATTATCGAATTCACATTTATAAAATCCAATCGTTGGTTTATATTTTCCATATGTTCTTAACATGCGTGAAAATTTTCAAGCCAATTCGAAGTAATTTACCATTAGATCTTCAAACTCATCTCTTATTTGTTATTTTAAATTACGAAAATTTTAATTTAAACAATTGATTGACGACATGGTTATTAAACTTTGATCACTTTGAAATTTTGCAAGCATGAAAAATGTATGAGGATAATGTAATCTAACGGTAGATTTATCAAAAATCACATTGAATTTAGAAATATAGGGTTGGGTTCACTTTACACTTGATGTGACTCTAAAAAATGTTACACCAACCAATAACTTATTGTTGAATTCATATTTTGAAATCCAACAGTTAGATTACATTTTATATATGTTCTTAACATGCATGCCAATTTTCATGCGAATCGGATGTCATTTACCATTTGATCTTTAAACTCATCTTTATGCGTTATTTTAAATTACAAAAACTTGAATTTAAATAATTGATTGATGACATGGATATTAATCTTTGATCACCATGAAATTTTGTAAGCATGAAAAATATATGAAGATAATGTAATCTAACGGTATATTTATCAAAATTCACATCGAATTAAGAAATATAAGGCTGAGTTCATATTACACATGGTGTAACTCTAAAAAATGTTACGCCACCCAATAAATTATTATCGAATTCATATTTTTAAAATCCGACCGTTGGATTACATTTTCTATATGTTCTTAACATGCATGCAAATTTTCATGCCAATCCGATGTAATTTACAATTTGATCTTTAAACTCATCTTTTAAGTGTTATTTTAAACTACGAAAACTTGAATTTAAACAATTGATTGATGACATGGCTATTAATCTTTGATCACTTTGAAATTTTGCAAGCATTAAAAATGTATGAGGATAATATAATCTAATGGTAGATTTATAAAAAAATCACGTTGAATTTAGAAATATAGGGTTGGGTTCAATTTACACTTGATGTAACTCTAAAAAATGATACACCTACCAATAACTTATTGTTGAATTCATATTTTGAAAATCCAACCGTTAGATTATATTTTATATATGTTCTTAATATGCATGTCAATTTTCATGCGAATCGGATGTCATTTACCATTTGATATTTAAACTCATCTTTATGAGTTATTTTAAATTACAAAAACTTGAATTTAAACAATTGATTGATGACATGGATATTAATCTTTGATCACCATGAAATTTTGTAAGCATGAAAAATATATGAAGATAATGTAATCTAACAGTAGATTTGTCAAAATTCACTTCGAATTAAGAAATATAGGGCTGAGTTCATATTTCACATGGTGTAACTCTAAAAAAATGTTACGCAACCCAATAACTTATTATCGAATTCATATTTTTAAAATCCAACCGTTGGATTAAATTTTCTATATGTTCTTAACATGTATGCAAATTTTCATGCCAATCCGATGTAATTTACAATTTGATCTTTAAACTCATCTTTTAAGTGTTATTTTAAACTACGAAAACTTGAATTTAAACAATTGATTGATGACATGACTATTAATTTTTGATCACTTTGAAATTTTGCAAGCATGAAAAATGTATGAGGATAATATAATCTAACGGTAGATTTATCAAAAATCACATTGAAGTTAGAAATATAGGGTTGGGTTCAATTTACATTTGATGTAACTCTAGAAAATGTTACACCAACCAATAACTTATTGTTGAATTCATATTTTGAAAATCCAACCGTTAGATTACATTTTATATATGTTCTTAACATGCATGTCAATTTTCATGCCAATTGGATGTCATTTACCATTTGATCTTTAAACTCATCTTTATGCGTTAATTTAAACTACGAAAACTTGAATTTAAACAATTGATTGATGACATGGATATTCATCTTTGATCACTATGAAATTTTATAAGCATGAAAAATATATAAAGATAATGTAATCTAACGGTAGATTTATCGAAATTCACATCAAATTAAGAAATATAGGGCTGAGTTCATATTACAAATGGTGTAACTCTAAAAAAATGTTACGCCACCCGATAACTTATTATCGACTTCATATTTTTAAAATCCAACCGTTGGATTAAATTTTCTATATGTTCTTAACATGCACGCAAATTTTCATGCCAATCCGATGTAATTTACAATTTGATTTTTAAACTCATATTTTAAGTGTTATTTTAAACTACGAAAACTTGAATTTAAACAATTGATTGATGACATGGCTATTAATCTTTGATCACCTTTAAATTTTGCAAGCACGAAAAATGTATGAGGATAATGTAATCTAACGGTAGATTTATCAAAAATCACATTGAATTTAGAAATATTGGGTTGGGTTCAATTTACACTTGATGTAACTCTAAAAAATGTTACACCAACCAATAACTTATTGTTGAATTGATATTTTAAAAATCCAACCGTTAGATTACATGTTATATATGTTCTTAACATGCAAGCCAATTTTCATACCAATCGGATGTCATTTACCGTTTGATATTTAAACTCATCTTTATGCGTTATTTTAAACTACAAAAACTTGAATTTAAACAATTGATTAATGACATGGATATTAATCTTTGATCACCATGAAATTTTGTAAGTATGAAAAATATATGAAGATAATGTAATCTAACGGTAGATTTATCAAAATTCACATCGAATTAAGAAATATAGGGCGGAGTTCATATTAAACATGGTGTAACTCTAAAAAATATTACGCCACCCAATAACTTATTATCGAATTCATATTTTTAAAATACAACCGTTGGATTAAATTTTCTATATGTTCTTAACGTGCATGCAAATTTTCATGCCAATCCGATGTAATTTACAATTTGATCTTTAAACTCATCTTTTAAGTGTTATTTTAAACTACGAAAACTTGAATTTAAACAATTAATTGATGCCATGGCTATTAATCTTTGATCACATTTAAATTTTGCAAGCATGGGAAATATATGTGGATAACGCAATCTAACGGAAGATTGATCAAAAATCACATTGAATTTAGAAATATAGGGTTGGGTTCAATTTACACTTGATGTAACTCTAAAAAATGTTACACCAACCAATAACTTACTGTTGAATTCATATTTTTAAAATCCAACCGTTAGATTATATTTTATATATGTTCTTAACATGCATGCCAATTTTCATGCCAATCGGATGTCATTTACCATTTGATCTTTAAACTCATCTTTATGCGTTATTTTAAACTACAAAAACTTGAATTTAAACAATTGATTGATGACTTGGATATTAATCTTTGATCACCAAGAAATTTTGTAAGCATGAAAAATATATGAAGATAATGTTGATAGGTTCTAAGAAATCAGTGGGCTGAAAAGTCTTCGGGTGCTGCTGATCTTGAAGGCCAAGTCCTGAAAACACCAAATTCAATCAGAGATAGACCGGTGGAGGCCGGTCTAGGGTCCTCCGATGGTAAAGTTAGTGATTTGAAGTAGAAAGAAGAAACTTCCAAGTACTTCAATAATTTTATATCTAGAATTCCAAAAGAGAGAAAAAGTCCCCTCACCTCTGTGTAGAAGGGTCTTTATATAGTGTTAGGAATCAGTTATTTCTTCAATCGTCGTAGAGTTTGGAGGATTCACAGGGTAACTTCTATAACTGCCGTAGGAGTCACCTCATCGGGACCGGTGTTGAGATTCAAACAGTATGACTCTTCAACATGACTCTTGGTTAGAGTTGTGTTGAAGCCCAACCCTTGGTGACCCTCGCTCGTCCCTCTTTAACGAAGGACGAGGGTCATCGCTTGCTCGTCCTTCATTGGACGAACAAATAAGATACTGCTTGCTCGTCCTTCATTGGACGAGCGTAAGGAGGATGAAAGTAGACAGCTAACGAAAGACGAGTGTACCAATCACTCGTTCTCCATTTTGTGCATCGCTATGGACGGCACTATGGACGAGTGATTTGACTTGGTGTTTTCCTTGCACCATCAAATGTAATCTAACGGTAGATTTATCAAAATTCACATCGAATTAATAAATATAGGGCTGAGTTCATATTACACGTGGTGTAACTCTAAAAAAATGTTACGCCACGCAATAACTTATTATCGAATTCACATTTTTAAAATCCAATCGTTGGTTTATATTTTCCATATGTTCTTAACATGCGTGAAAATTTTCAAGCCAATTCGAAGTAATTTACCATTAGATCTTCAAACTCATCTCTTATTTGTTATTTTAAATAACGAAAATTTTAATTTAAACAATTGATTGACGACATGGTTATTAATCTTTGATCACTTTGAAATTTTGCAAGCATGAAAAATGTATGAGGATAATGTAATCTAACGGTAGATTTATCTAAAATCACATTGAATTTAGAAATACAGGGTTGGGTTCACTTTACACTTGATGTGACTCTAAAAAATGTTACACCAACCAATAACTTATTGTTGAATTCATATTTTGAAATCCAACAGTTAGATTACATTTTATATATGTTCTTAACATGCATGCCAATCGGATGTCATTTACCATTTGATCTTTAAACTCATCTTTATGCGTTATTTTAAACTACAAAAACTTGAATTTAAATAATTGATTGATGACATGGATATTAATCTTTGATCACCATGAAATTTTGTAAGCATGAAAAATATATGAAGATAGTGTAATCTAACGGTAGATTTATCAAAATTCACATCGAATTAATAAATATAGGGCTGAGTTCATATTACACGTGGTGTAACTCTAAAAAAATGTTACGCCACTCAATAACTTATTATCGAATTCACATTTTTAAAATCCCATCGTTGGTTTATATTTTCCATATGTTCTTCACATGCGTGAAAATTTTCAAGCCAATTCGAAGTAATTTACCATTAGATCTTCAAACTCATCTCTTATTTGTTATTTTAAATTACGAAAATTTTAATTTAAACAATTGATTGACGACATGGTTATTAATCTTTGATCACTTTGAAATTTTGCAAGCATGAAAAATTAATGAGGATAATGTAATCTAACGGTAGATTTATCGAAAATCACATTGAATTTAGAAATATAGGGTTGGGTTCACTTTACACTTGATGTGACTCTAAAAAATGTTACACCAACCAATAACTTATTGTTGAATTCATATTTTGAAATCCAACAGTTAGATTACATTTTATATATGTTCTTAACATGCATGCCAATTTTCATGTCAATCGGATGTCATTTACCATTTGATCTTTAAACTCATCTTTATGCGTTATTTTAAACTACAAAAACTTGAATTTAAATAATTGATTGATGACATGGATATTAATCTTTGATCACCATGAAATTTTGTAAGCATGAAAAATATATGAAGATAATGTAATCTAACGGTAGATTTATCAAAATTCACATCGAATTAAGAAATATAAGGCTGAGTTCATATTACACATGGTGTAAATCTAAAAAATGTTACGCCACCCAATAAATTATTATCGAATTCATATTTTTAAAATCCGACCGTTGGATTAAATTTTCTATATGTTCTTAACATGCATGCAAATTTTCATGCCAATCCGATGTAATTTACAATTTGATCTTTAAACTCCTCTTTTAAGTGTTATTTTATACTACGAAAACTTGAATTTAAACAATTGATTGATGACATGGCTATTAATCTTTGATCACTTTGAAATTTTGCAAGCATTAAAAATGTATGAGGATAATATAATCTAACGGTAGATTTATAAAAAATCACGTTGAATTTAGAAATATAGGGTTGGGTTCAATTTACACTTGATGTAACTCTAAAAAATGATACACCTACCAATAACTTCTTGTTGAATTCATATTTTGAAAATCCAACCGTTAGATTATATTTTATATATGTTCTTAACATGCATGTCAATTTTCATGCGAATCGGATGTCATTTACCACTTGATATTTAAACTAATCGTTATGAGTTATTTTAAATTACAAACACTTGAATTTAAACAATTGATTGAAGACATGGATATTAATCTTTGATCACCATGAAATTTTTTAAGCATGAAAAATATATGAAGATAATGTAATCTAACGGTAGATTTATCAAAATTCACTTCGAATTAAGAAATATAGGGCTGAGTTCATATTACACATGGTGTAACTCTAAAAAAATGTTACGCAACCCAATAACTTATTATCGAATTCATATTTTTAAAATCCAACCATTGGATTAAATTTTCTATATGTTCTTAACATGCATGCAAATTTTCATGCCAATCCGATGTAATTTACAATTTGAACTTTAAACTCATCTTTTAAGTGTTATTTTAAACTACGAAAACTTGAATTTAAACAATTGATTGATGACATGACTATTAATTTTTGATCACTTTGAAATTTTGCAAGCATGAAAAATGTATGAGGATAATATAGTCTAACGGTAGATTTATCAAAAATCACATTGAAGTTAGAAATATAGGGTTGGGTTCAATTTACATTTGATGTAACTCTAAAAAATGTTACACCAACCAATAACTTCTTATTGAATTCATATTTTGAAAATCCAACCGTTAGATTACATTTTATGTATGTTCTTAACATGCATGTCAATTTTCATGCCAATTGGATGTCATTTACCATTTGATCTTTAAACTCATCTTTATGCGTTATCTTAAACTACGAAAACTTGAGTTTAAACAATTGATTGATGACAAGGATATTCATCTTTGATCACTATGAAATTTTGTAAGCATGAAAATTATATAAATATAATGTAATCTAACGGTAGATTTATCAAAATTCACATCAAATTAAGAAATATAGGGCTGAGTTCATATTACAAATGGTGTAACTCTAAAAAAATGTTACGCCATCCGATAAGTTATTATCGACTTCATATTTTTAAAATCCAACCGTTGGATTAAATTTTCTATATGTTCTTAACATGCACGCAAATTTTCATGCCAATCCGATGTAATTTACAATTTGATTTTTAAACCCATCTTTTAAGTGTTATTTTAAACTACGAAAACTTGAATTTAAACAATTGATTGATGACCTGGCTATTAATCTTTTATCACCTTTAAATTTTGCAAGCACGAAAAATGTATGAGGATAATGTAATCTAACGGTAGATTTATGAAAAATCACATTGAATTTAGAAATATTGGGTTGGGTTCAATTTACACTTGATGTAACTCTAAAAAATGTTACACCAACCAATAACTTATTGTTGAATTGATATTTTAAAAATCCAACCGTTAGATTACATTTTATATATGTTCTTAACATGCATGCCAATTTTCATACCAATCGGATGTCATTTACCGTTTGATATTTAAACTCATCTTTATGCGTTATTTTAAACTACAAAAACTTGAATTTAAACAATTGATTAATGACATGGATATTAATCTTTGATCACCATGAAATTTTGTAAGTATGAAAAATATATGAAGATAATGTAATCTAACGGTAGATATATCAAAATTCACATCGAATTAAGAAATATAAGGCTGAGTTCATATTACACATGATGTAACTCTAAAAAATGTTGCGCCACCCAATAACTTATTATCGAATTCATATTTTTAAAATCCAACCGTTGGATTAAATTTTCTATATGTTCTTAACATGCATGCAAATTTTCATGCCAATCAGATGTAATTTACAATTTGATCTTTAAACTCATCTTTTAGGTGTTATTTTAAACTTCGAAAACTTGAATTTAAACAATTGATTGATGACATGGCTATTAATTTTTGATCACTTTGAAATTTTGCAAGCATGAAAAAAGTATGAGGATAATATAATCTAACGGTAGATTTATCAAAAATCACATTGAATTTAGAAATATAGGGTTGGGTTCAATTTACACTTGATGTAACTCTAAAAAATGTTACACCAACCAATAACTTATTGTTGAATTCATATTTTAAAAATCCAACCGTTAGATTACATTTTATATATGTTCTTAACATGCATGCCAATTTTCGTGCTAATCGGATGTCATTTACCATTTGATCCTTAGACTCATTTTTATGCGTTATTTTAAACTACAAAAACTTGAATTTAAATAATTGATTGATCACATGGATATTAATCTTTGATCACCATGAAATTTTGTAAGCATGAAAAATCTATGAAGATAATGTAATCTAACGGTAGATTTATCCAAATTCACATTGAATTAAGAAATATAGGGCTGAGTTCATATTAAACATGGTGTAACTCTAAAAAATATTACGCCACCCAATAACTTATTATCGAATTGATATTATTAAAATCCAACCGTTGGATTAAATTTTCTATAGGTTCTTAACGTGCATGCAAATTTTCATGCCAATCCGATGTAATTTACAATTTGATCTTTAAACTCATCTTTTAAGTGTAATTTTAAACTACGAAAACTTGAATTTAAACAATTAATTGATGACATGGCTATTAATCTTTGATCACATTTAAATTTTGCAAGCATGGGAAATATATGAGGATAACGCAATCTAACGGAAGATTTATCAAAAATCACATTGAATTTAGAAATATGGGGTTGGGTTCAATTTACACTTGATGTAACTCTAAAAAATGTTACACCATCCAATAACTTACTGTTGAATTCATATTTTTAAAATCCAACCGTTAGATTACATTTTATATATGTTCTTAATATGCATGCCAATTTTCATGCCAATCGGATGTCATTTACCATTTGATCTTCAAACTCATCTTTATGCGTTATTTTAAACTACAAAAACTTGAATTTAAACAATTGATTGATGACATGGATATTAATCTTTGATCACCATGAAATTTTGTAAGCATGAAAAATATATGAAGATAATGTAATCTAACGGTAGATTTATCAAAATTCACATCGAATTAAGAAATATAGGGCTGAGTTCATATTACTCGTGGTGTAACTCTAAAAAAATGTTACGCCACCCAATAACTTATTATCGAATTCACATTTTTGAAATCCAATCGTTGGTTTATATTTTCCATATGTTCTTAACATGCGTGAAAATTTTCAAGCCAATTCGAAGTAATTTACCATTTGATCTTTAAACTCATCTTTTAAGTGTTATTTTAAACTACGAAAACTTGAATTTAAACAATTGATTGATGACATGACTATTAATTTTTGATCACTTTGAAATTTTGCAAGCATGAAAAATGTATGAGGATAATATAATCTAACGGTAGATTTATCAAAAATCACATTGAAGTTAGAAATATAGGGTTGGGTTCAATTTACATTTGATGTAACTCTAAAAAATGTTACACCAACCAATAACTTCTTGTTGAATTCATATTTTAAAAATCCAACCGTTAGATTACATTTTATATATGTTCTTAACATGCATGTCAATTTTCATGCCAATTGGATGTCATTTACCATTTGATCTTTAAACTCTTCTTTATGCGTTATTTTAAACTACAAAAACTTGAATTTAAACAATTGATTGATGACATGGATATTAATCTTTGATCCCCATGAAATTTTTTAAGCATGAAAAATATATGAAGATAATGTAATCTAACGGTAGATTTATCAAAATTCACATCGAATTAAGAAATATAGGGCTGAGTTCATATTACACATGGTGTAACTCTAAAGAAATGTTACGCCACCCAATAACTTATTATCGAATTCATATTTCTAAAATCCAACCGTTGGATTAAATTTTCTATATGTTCTTAACATGCATGCGAATTTTCATGCCAATCCGATGTAATTTACAATTTGATCTTTAAACTCATCTTTTAAGTGTTATTTTAAACTACGAAAATTTGAATTTAAACAATTGATTGATGACATGGCTATTAATTTTTGATCACTTTGAAATTTTGCAAGCATGAAAAATGTATGAGGATAATGTAATCTAACGGTAAATTTATCAAAAATCACTTTGAATTTAGAAATATAGGTTGGGTTCAATTTACATTTAATGTAACTCTAAAAAATGTTACACCAACCAATAACTTATTGTTGAATTCGTATTTTGAAAATCCAACCGTTGGATTAAATTTTCTATATGTTCTTAACATGCATGCAAATTTTCATGCTAATCCAATGTAATTTACAATTTGATCTTTAAACTCATCTTTTATGCGTTATTGTAGACTACAAAAACTTGAATTTAAACAATTGATTGATGACATAGCTATTAATCTTTGATCACCATAAAATTTTGTAAGCGTGAAAAATATATGAAAATAATGTAATCTAACAGTAGATTTATCAATTCACATAAAATTAAGAAATATAGGGCTGTGTTCATATTACACCTGGTGTAACTCTAAAAAATGTTACACCAACCAATAACTTATTATTGAATTCATATTTTGAAAATCCAACCGTTGAATTATATTTTCTATATGTTCTTAACATGCATACAAATTTTCATGCCAATCCGATGTAATTTACAATTTGATCTTTAAACTCATCTTTTATGCGTTATTTTAAACTACGAAAACTTGAATTTAAACAATTGATTGATGACATGACTATTAATTTTTGATCACCTTGAAATTTTGCAAGCATGAAAAATTTATGAAGATAATGTAATCTAACGGTAGATTTGTCAAAATTCACTTTGAATTAAGAAATATAGGTTTGGGTTTAATTTACACTTGATGCAACTCTAAAAAATGTTACACCAACCAATAACTTATTGTGAAATTCATATTTTGAAAATCGAACCGTTGGATCACATTTTCTATATGTTCTTAATATGCATGCCAATTTTCATGCCAATCGGATGTAATTTACCATTTGATCTTTAAACTCATCTTTATGCGTTATTTTAAACTACGAAAACTTGAATTTAAACAATTGATTGATGACATGGATATTAATCTTTGATCACCATGAATTTTATAGGCATGAAAAATATATGAAGATAATGTAATCTAACGGTAGATTTATCAAAATTCACATCAAATTAAGAAATATAGGGCTGAGTTCATATTACACATGGTGTAACTCTAAAAAAAGTTACGCCACCCAATAACTTGTTATCGACTTCATATTTTTAAAATCCAACCGTTGGATTAAATTTTCTATATGTTCTTAACATGCATGCAAATTTTCATGCCAATCCGATGTAATTTACAATTTGATTTTTAAACTCATCTTTTAAGTGTTATTTTAAACTACGAAAACTTGAATTTGAACAATTGATTGATGACATGGCTATTAATCTTTGATCTCCTTTAAATTTTGCAGGCATGAAAAATGTATGAGGATAATGTAATCTAACGGTAGATTTATCGAAAATCACGTTGAATTTAGAAATATAGGGTTGAGTTCAATTTACACTTGATGTAACTCTAAAAAATGTTACACCAACCAATAACTTATTGTTGAATTGATATTTTAAAAATCCAACCGTTAGATTACATTTTATATATGTTCTTAACATGCATGCCAATTTTCATGCCAATCGGATGTCATTTACCGTTTGATCTTTAAACTCATATTTATGCGTTATTTTTAACTACAAAAACTTGAATTTAAACAATTGATTAATGACATGGATATTAATCTTTGATCACCATGAAATTTTGTAAGTATGAAAAATATATGAAGATAATGTAATCTAACGGTAGATTTATCAAAATTCACATCGAATTAAGAAATATAGGGCTGAATTCATATTACACATGATGTAACTCTAAAAAATGTTACGCCACCCAATAAGTTATTATCGAATTCATATTTTTAAAATCCAACCGTTGGATTAAATTTTCTATATGTTCTTAACATGCATGCAAATTTTCATGCCAATCCGATGTAATTTACAATTTGATCTTTAAACTCATCTTTTTTGTGTTATTTTAAACTACGAAAACTTGAATTTAAACAATTGATTGATGACATAGTTATTAATCTTTGATCACCTTGAAATTTTGCAAGCATGAAAAATATATGAAGATAATGTAATCTAACGGTAGATTTGTCAAAATTCACATTGAATTAAGAAATATAGGGTTGAGTTCAATTTACCCTTAATATAACTCTAAAAAATGTTACATCAACCAATAACTTTTTGTGGAATTCATATTTTGAAAATCTAATCGTTGGATCGTATTTTATATATGTTCTTAACATGCATGCCAATTTTCATGCCAATCGGATGTAATTTACCATTTGACCTTTAAGTGGGAAGGCGAAAAAAATATTGGGAAATTTAAAGGTCTATTGTGGCGGTCGAACCCGCCGCTATATCTAAGCTTACTGTCGCTAAAATAGGTTTATTGCGGCGGGTCACTAGCCCGCCGCTGTAGTACGCCGCAATAGTTCTAGTATTTTGCTGCCGCAATAGATCTCATGTATAGCGGCGGGCCAAAAACAAGCCGCAATAGGCGACATATCGCGGTAGTTTTTGCACCCGCCGCAATAGCTCGGTTTTCTTGTAGAGCAGCTATATACTGCTGTGAATATTCTAACTTCAAAAAAAATAGAAATCCTAGCCAGCTTAGTATTAAAAATCAATATAATTTTGTGTTTCTTTTTGTCGATAGATCATTTCATCTTAATGTATTAAAAAAATAATTTTATGTATTTATAAATTTATTAATACTATATTGATGCTTATTTGAATATATATATATATATATATATATATATATATATATATATATTTGCTTATACTCCAATCTCCTCTGACTTGAAATCTTAGATCCCTGTCTCACGCTACTTTTTATCTTAATTTTAAGTAAAAAATAAATGGCCTTATGAGGTCAACCCGAAGCTACCCTCATTGTTGAATTTTCAACCTGGTCTCTTTGGAAAAGTCAAAAATGGTTAGTGGAAAAAATAAGTTTGTTTAGAAATCTTGGAGATTGGGAAGCTTTTCAGACAATTATGGATATTTCTCAAGGAAAGGTTTTCTCTTCCTTTCTGTTGTTTTTGCTTTTCATTGTAGACCTTGGAGAAGGCCACAATAGGTGTCCCCAATTACGATGTAGAGAAGATGGCCCAGCCATACGATTTCCTTTCCGACTCAAAGACAGGCAGCCAGACTAGTACTGTGGCTATCCTGGCTTTGATCTGTACTGCAATGATAAAAATGATACGGCGCTCGAGCTACCTACTTCAGTAAAAGCCTTTGTCAAACACATTAATTACAAATCTCAGTTAATTATAGTAACTGACTCAGATAGTTGCTTTCCACGGAAAATTCAGGGACTCAATTTATCTTCCTCTTCTTTCCAATTCAGATATTATCCTTCTGACTATGCCCTTTTCAATTGTACGCAAGAAACTGACAGTGATTATTATTTGATCCCTTGTCTTAGTAGCAGACGCCACCCAGTTTATGCTTTTTTTTCGTCTTTGTACATCGGACAGCGCCCCATATTATCATGTACAAAGATGTATAGCGTTTCATCAGTTCCACATGATATTTGGAATAATCCTCTTCTTGAATTGACATGGTCCGAACCTAAGTGCGGACACTGTGAAGTGAAAGGCGAGAAATGTAGATTTAAGAGTAATAGCACTGATTTCAGCATTGAGTGCTTCAACCCAGACAAAAACAAAGGTATTGTATTCTACCCAATTTCCACTTTTATGAGCACACAAGTTCTTCACGTTTAAAGCCTACATGTATTGATTTGATCAAGCTTAGTTATTTAGAAAGGGAGCCGATCACCTCCAGTTTTTAGAACTAGGTTTATGTCCATCCATCAAGTATTTTTTTTTTCCAACTAAAAGAACATTATTTTAGAATTAGAATTTAGAACTAGGATTGTGTCTCAAAGGAAATTATTATGCACTCGAACCATAATGACGTGCCACTCCCTCCACGTTAACGTAGGATTTACCACGAATTTAATTAATAAAAAAAGTTATTATATGAGAAAAGAAACTATAAGTTATACTCCCAAAGTACTAAATGATTACTTGTGTCTCGAAAAGACTTTAATACTCTAATAGCTCATTTGTTGGAACCAAACCTTGGGGTATCAACATAAAATTTACCTAAAACGATTAGCTTTTTTTAAAAGATTTACCTTCTACCATTGCTAAGCACATTAGATTTATTAAAATTATAACCTTGCTAATAGTTATAAAATTTTACACAAAATTATCTTTTGTTTTCCGTGTAATTAGAAGCTGATTATGTTAAAATCTTTTACAAGTATCAAAATAATGACTAATGGCGAGTTTTTCGTCCATCATTTGTAAAATATATTGTATATAATTTTAGTTTTCTTGACTCACGAATTAATGTTTAACATGTAGTTTCCATCTTGGGGTTATTTCTTTTGGCACTAGCGGTTTAAGCATTCTACCAAGTCTATCACTCTGACAAAATGGAAAAAGAAAATCAAGTAAGGATTGAAAAGTTTTTGGACAATTACAAAGCTCTCAAGCCCACAAGGTACTCATATGCCGATGTTAAAAGAATTACAAATCAATTTACAGAGAAGTTAGGTCAAGGAGCCTATGGAGCAGTGTTCAAAGGTAAGCTTTCTAGCGAAATCTATGTTGCCGTAAAGATCCTGAACATTTTCAAGGGAGATGGGGAAGAATTCATAAATGAAGTGGGAACAATGGGTACAATTCACCATGTTAATGTGGTTCGCTTGGTTGGCTTTTGTGCTGATGGATTTAGAAGAGCTTTAGTTTATGAGTTCTTACCAAATGATTCACTAAAGAAGTTCATTTCCTCAGTAGATTCTAATAGTTTCTGTAGGGTCAATTTTTGTAGCCCAAGCCCACAAGATGTGGAATATGAGCCCAATGGACCCAAAACAATAAATTTGTAGAGCGTGGATAAAAGAACTGGGCCGGATATGGATTAAACAAGAGTTGGTTATGGTATATGTGAACAATCTAACATGCACTCACGTAGAAATAATGGTAGACTTAGTGTCCGAAGAGGAATTTTATTGAATGAAATTAGGTTACAATTTCCAGAGCTACAGTGTTTTTGTTTTTCTCTCTCTCTTTTTGATCCTCCTCCTTTTTCTAGCAGGGGCTCTTCCTCTTTATATAGCCTCTTCCCTAATCATCCACATCGTCCACTTGTCCTCCATTTGCTTACATACTTGAGTACAGGTCACATCAAGCATCTTCTCTAGCTTTTTGGGAGTGGCAGTAGCTGAGGTTACATTGTTCAAGGGTCTTCTCCACATAAATGCAGCCAGAAAAGTTGCTGCAGGGCATTAAATACGGTGGTGGTGGCTTTTCCTTGAGATATTTCTTCATCCTTATCATCCCCAGGTATGCTCAGAGCTTATCTTTGCCACTAAAATTGCCAGGAAGGGCATTCGGGCCTTCTGTACGTTTATTTGATCAGAACTATTTGTATCCGAGGAGTAAAACCTCCTCGGACAAAGGTTGACCTCTTCGGATTGTACTCTTCTGCCATCTCTGGGCTCGTTGCCCTCAGGTGAACTCTATCCCAACCTATTATTACTCTTCGGACATAAAGTAATCTCAAAAATAAGGTCACAGGCCCAATTGGTAGATCTGGGCTTTTACCCCCCACAATAGCCCCTCAAAATCTTAATTTTTCCCTCGCATCCGAAGAGAAAAAGTGGGATTTTGACTTATCACGGAGTAAAAAGTTTGAGAACAGCCACATGTCTGAACTGGCACGTGTGTAGGCATAGATATAAGCGCTTCATCATTGACGCTGCTGTTTTCATATTTCCAAGGCGCTGCATTAATTGTTCCAGGTGGCGCCTTGTCCTTTGCATCCAACGGTGGGTTGTTAATCTAACGGACGTGATTCTTCCCCAGAATTTGGGCGAGATAATCTCTGCCCTTTCGTTTGACCTGGTATAAAGTCTCAGAAGAAGTTACTTCTTCCTCACTTTACAAACTCTCAGGCGATCCAGCAAGAACAAGCACACGACTCCATCAAACTCTTTCAGTCACCGCTCCCAGCCGTTCCTAGAGTTTTCAAGAGTCCTTCTGCGAGTTTGAAGATCACTCTCCGGTCTAGTTCCTGTAAGTTGTCATCTGTTCGATCTCTTATTCTTCTCTTCGGCCATCCATACTTCCGTTTGAGCGCGATGGGTAAACTCCAATATTTGGTGGATAGCCCTGATCAGTTGGAGGCATTTAGGGCCGCATATCGCATACCCCCAAATGTGGGTGTGAGATACTGCTCCCCAGAAAAAATACTAACAGATCGAAAGACGGGCGAAGTGGTTATCCCCCTCATTGCCTTTCTAGAAGGAGGGATGACCATCCCTATGGGTCCTATCACCAGTAGTTATCTTAGGAACCATAGGCTTAGCCTTGATCAATGCGCGCCCAACATGTTTAGGATCCTAGGAGCAGTTGAAGATCTGAACCGCCACTTAGGATTGGGCCTCACCTGGCTTGATGTGGTGCACATGTATGAGTGCCACAGCCAACAAGGGGCGGGATATTATCTCAAATCCCGGTCCGACGAGGTTAGACTTATTTCCTGCCTCCCCAAATCCAACAAAGGAATGAAAGACGATTATGTGATCGTCTCGGGCGCATGGCACGACGGTCCCCATTGCCCAACCAAGCCAGGAGAGCTAGGTAGGACATGCTAGATTTAGGTTCACTGACAGTAGACTTAGGATCCCCGTCCTTTAACAACTTTTAATTCTCTTTGTGTTGTTATTTTCGAGTTTCTGATAAAGTTTTGCTGTGATTTTTAACAGATAGGAACCGCGTTTCTCCTTGGCTCAGCCTTACCAATACTGCCGCACTCAACTACCTATTAAGATCAGAGATCTTTGTAAGTGAGGACGGGCAGCCGCGGTCGGCTCCTCTTATTCTCGGGTACCAGGCGAAAAAGAAAGATTTTCAACCAATCGGCAATGCTATAACACAAGGGGATTATCATCTCCACCACATAGACGTTGCCCAGAAAGGATTTTTAGCGCCATACGACCTTGCACCAGTGCCACACCTCAACCCACAAGGTGTATCGCTGCTCGGCCAACCAGTTGCCCAAGTCCCCCTTAAACCGGTGGTTGCAGGTGAAAGGGTTGGCTTTTCGACCTCCTCACCAGAAAAGCAAATAGATAAATTTCAATTCAGATGAGAAGTTTTGGGTGGGGTACAAGTTATATCGTCCTCAGACTCCGAAGAGGGGATTGATAGGCAATCCAGCGTCCATCCACCCCTTCTGATAACTGCTCTTCCGGAAGTCTCTTCGGAAGAGGAAGAAATGTTAGATTTGAAGGCATTAATGAAGAACAGAGGGAAGAAGTCCGAGCCGAAAGGCACTGGGACTTCTCAACCAGTGGCGAATCTGACTCCGCCGCCACCTCAGGTTCCTGACCCCGGCCTGAAGCCCGTACCGGACCTGAGGAAGAAAAGGCCCCTCGAAACTGAGGAGAGGGAGGTGGTGGTGGTGCCACCCAAAACAAATAAGCAACAGAAGGTGGCAAGAGACCATCGGAGCAGAAGGGCCTCGTCCGTTGAGAGCCGGGAAGAGGCCGTCGTGGCAGATATCCGCCGAGGAGGGCCTCGCGTCTGGTCTCCGAGGTTGGAGTTGGATGGCGCTTCGATCCCTTGGGACACCTTCCTTAGGAACTACGATGGGGGAATGGCAGGTTATGTTGCTGAGGCCTTGGAGCAGCCACTCCTCCTCCCACATGATATGGAGTCCTACAGGCGTTTCAACCAGCATGAACTCTTTCTATCTCTTAAGAGGGATATAGCCATGGTAAGTGGACTTAGTCTGCTCAGTTAAATTGTTGAGCCTTTTTAATCTTTCCCTTTTTTTTTTTTTTTTTTTGCTTTACACTCGGAATTTCCATTATGTAGGTTACCCAGCAAATCTTTGTGGCCGAGGAGTGGAATAAAAAGTCCTATCTCGAAGCTCAGGCAGCGGCTTACTCTCGGACCGAGGTGGAAAAATCTCTGGGCAATTTGAACGAAGAATATGCTCTCTTATCCGAGCAATTCAAAGATATGACCAACTAGAGGAATAGCCTCAACGCTGGCCTGAAAACCGCTGAAAGGCAGGCCGAGGAGCAGTGTAAACAGCTAAACATGGCCGAAATCAACCTGGCTACTGAGAGGGAGTTGGTAAAAGGGCTTAAAGATGAGCTTAAAAAAGCCAAGGAGAGTGCCCGATTAGCTGAACAGAATGCTCAACTGGCCAAGGAGGCAGTCGAAGCTGAGAGAAAAGCAGCATACCAGCTGGGGATGGATGAGACCGGGTCCCAGCTTACGGAGCAATTTGCCTCGGTTAGTCGAGATTATTGCGACATAACCTGGAACAAGGCACTGGACGCTGCTGGAGTCCCTGCTGACTCGGAGCTGAGATTGCCTGGGAGCATATACTACGATCCTGAGATCCGAGAGCTCCCGGTGGCTGATCCTCCTCCTACACAGCTCCCAGAGGCCTCGGATCAACCCCTGGCCAGCCAAGTCCCTCCTGCCAACCCTGAGGCCTCCAAGGAATTGGAAAAGGGGGAGACCTCTTCCGAGCCGAAGGACCAGGCCCCAGAAGCTGCTGCTACTCGGACAAGCCAGGCTGCCGACCCCGTGGTCCCTCAACTGAAGACTTAGAGATAGGGGCTTTTGTTTTGTACTTGTATTAATTTTGTTTTTATGTAAGGAATTGTAAGCCCTTTTCTTTTGATCAATGAAACAGTTTCCCTTTTTGTTTCTAGTGTTTTCATTACATATCTTATGACTTATTATTGCTGCATATAATTGTACTTTGCAATTATAACAATGCGAATAAACTTGATCACTATATCATACTGATGGTATGAATAATTGAAATTGGTACTGAAAAGAATAGTTCGTATAAGAGTTATCAATAAGCAATGATTGCGATGAGTAATTATGGAAGTTTTACATGTTTTTCCAAGTATACAAAGAGAGTGTGATTACCCCTCGGCTTTGAATTAAACACAACTAAGGAAGCCAATCATAAGTTAGAATCAATTTAAATACAATCAAGAATTTTAGCACTAAGCCCTAGTGACAATAGCTGTGTGGGGGTGTTGACTAACCTGTGTCATTTGGTTCAAGGACCATAGGGAACGAACATATTTTAGTGTTAACTAACCCAAATCATCTGGTCCGAGAACTACAGGCATGATTGGATTTAAGTTCAAACACTTAGAAGAACTGCAACGGAGTGTTAACTAACCCAAATCATCTGGTCCGAGGACTACAGGCATGATTGGATTTAAGTTTAAACACTTAGAAGAACTGTAACAGAGTGTTAACTAACCCAAATCATCTGGTCCGAGGACTACAAGCATGATTGGATTTAAGTTTAAACACTTAGAAGAACTGTAACGGAGTGTTAACTAACTCGAATCATCTGGTTTGAGGACTACAGGCATGATTGGATTTAAGTTTAAACACTTAAGAGAACTGTAACGGAGTGTTAACTAACCCAAATCATCTGGTCCGAGGACTACAGGCATGATTGGATTTAAGTTTAAACACTTAGAAGAACTGTAACGGAGTGTTAACTAACCCGAATCATCTGGTCCGAGGACTACAGGCATGATTGGATTTAAGTTTAAACACTTAAGAGAACTGTAACGGAGTGTTAACTAACCCAAATCATCTGGTCCGAGAACTATAGGCATGATTGGATTTAAGTTTAAATACTTAGAGAACAGTAACATATACAGAATCAGCATATTAATTGAAGAGAACGATCGATTAATAATAGTACATTTTGAGGTTATTTACATTCCAAGGACGTGGTATTACATGACCATCCAGGTCTTCTAAGAAATACGCCCCAATGCCAGCTCCTGAAGTGATACGATATTGCGCTTCCCAATTGGGTCCTAATTTTTCCCAAGCTGGGTTCTTTGCAGTGCCCACAGCTTTCCTCAACACCAGATCACCAGGTTCTAGAGGCCTTGGCCTTACGTTAGCGTCGTAGCCCTGCCTGAGCTTTTGTTGGTAATGTGCCAGCCGAACTATTGCATTTTCTCTCCTTTCATCAACCAGGTCTAAACTCCTCTCTAGTTGCTCATTGTTGTTGGTCGGACTGAACAAACTGGTCCTCAGTGTTGGGAATCCAGTTTCCAAAGGTATGACAGCTTCAGCTCCATAGGTCATTGAGAAGGGGGTCTCTCCAGTAGATCTGCGAGGCGTCGTTCTGTAAGCCCACAGTATGTGTGGTAATTCTTCTGCCCATTTGCCTTTCGCGTCGTCCAGCCTCTTCTTTAAGCCATTCACTATGACCTTGTTGATAGCTTCTGCTTGCCCATTACCCTGGGGATAAGCAGGGGTGGAGTATCTGTTTATAATTCCTAGCTCACCACAATAACTCCTGAATGCTTTGCTATCGAACTGCAGGCCATTGTCTGAGATTAGAGTATGAGGAATCCCAAACCAAGTGACAATATTTTTCCATACAAACTTTTGCACATCCACATCTCTGATGTTGGCCAGAGGTTCAGCCTCGACCCACTTGGTGAAATAGTTTGTTCCGACTAGGAGGTATTTCCTGTTTCCTGCAACTTTAGGGAATGGTCCTACGATATCTAAGCCTCATTGGGGGAAAGGCCATGGGCTAGACAGTGGATTAAGAGTCCCCCCTGGTTGATGGATGTTTGGGGCGAACCTCTGACACTGATCGCACTTTTTAACATATTCGAGGGCTTCTTTTTGCATGTTCGGCCACCAATAACCTTGAGTAATAGCCCGATGGGCCAAGGATCTTCTTCCCGTATGGCTTCCACATATTCCTTCGTGTAGTTCTTCTAGCAGTAACTCGGCCGCTTCAGGATGCACACATAATAAATATGGCCCTGAATAGGAGCGTTTATATAATCTCTGGTCCTCGGATAGCCAGAATCTGGTCGCCTTCCTCCGAATTTTGTCAGCTTTCTCCCTTTCTTCAGGCAAGAGGTCTTCTTTCAAGAACTTAATTATAGGGTCCATCCAGCAGGGTCCGGTCCTAACTTGGTGAACCTGAACTACATCTCTTTTTGCCTCTGTAGGCCCATGCACGTCCTCAACGAGGATGACTCTTGGCAAATTGTGCGCCGAGAAGGTAGCAAGCGTAGCCAAGGAGTCAGCATGTACGTTATCATTTCTAGGGATGTGCAGCAAACTAAAAGAGTCGAACTCCGATTGCAGGCATTTAACTCGACTCAGGTACGCCTGCATTCTCTCATCTTTCGCCTCGAACTCTCCTTATACTTGACCCACGACCAACTTTGAGTCTCAGAACAACTCCACAGACTTTCCTCCCATCTTTCGGACCATAGCCATTCCCGTCAGTAGGGCCTCATACTCCGCCTCATTGTTCGTCGCCGAGAAGTCCAGCCTTGACGACTTTTCGATAATGATTCTTTCAGGGGATATCAACACTAGCCTCACTCCAGAACCTCTTTGATTTGCTGCGCCGTCTACGTACACTTACCAACGGGAGGGGCCTTGCTGAGAGATCATGCCAACTGATTTTTCATCCATGTCTGACATAGGCATTACTTCTTCTAGTTGGGGCTCCGTGAACTCAGCCACTAAAACCGCAAGGACCTGGCCTTTGACCGATATACGGGGCATATATTTGATATCGAAAGCCCTCAAGATCGTACCCCACTTAGCAATTCTCCCCGTATAGTCAGCACTTCGGAGTATAGCCCTGAGTGGGAGCTGAGTAAGAATAATGACCGTATGAGCTTGAAAATAGTGAGGTAGCTTTCGTATACCAAGCATCACTGCTAGGATAGCCTTCTCTAGTGGCAAATAATGGATCTCAGCCTCATGAAGCGACTTGCTCACGTAATAAACCGGTCTTTGCACACCACAATCTGATCGTATCAGCACCAAGCTCACCGCGCAGGGAGCTACAGCAATGTAAGCAAATAATACCTCATCTTGCTCGGGACTAGACATAATTGGTGGCCGAGCTAGATAATCTTTAAGTTGCTGAAAGGCCAGAGCACATTCTTCGGTCCACTCGAATCCCCTCCACTTGTTAAGCAGAGAGAAAAAGGGGCGACACCTGTCTGCTGATCGAGAGATAAATCGATTCAGGGTAGCAGTCATTCCAGTCAGTTTCTGAACTTCCTTAGGGTTCCGAGGAGCTTGTAAATCATTGATGGCCTTTATCTGATTGGAGTTGACCTCAATTCCCCTGTGAGTTATCAGGTATCCTAAAAATTTGCCAGACCCCACGCCAAATGAGCACTTGGAAGCGTTTAGGTGGTGCTCATACTTTCAAAGGACGTCAAAGGTACTTTCAAGGTCCTTCACATGCTCAGCAACAATCTTATTTTTCACCACCATATCGTCTATATAGATCTCGATATTTTTGCCCAGGTATGGTTCGAACATCCTCGTCATCATTCTTTGATAAGTAGACCCTACGTTTTTCAAACCAAACGGCATCATTTTATAGTGGTAATTACCAATAGGGGTGACGAAAGTAGTCTTCTCTTGGTCATCTGGAGCTAGTGGTATCTGGTGGTAGCCTTGGAAAGCATCCAGGAAGCTCATCCGAGGGTGGCCGACAGTAGCATCCACAAGCTGATCAATTTTCGGCATGGGGAATGGATCCTTGGGACAGGCCTTATTCAAATCAGTGAAGTCTACACAAACTCGCCATTTCCCATTTTTCTTCTTCACTACAACAGTATTCGCTAACCACTCTAGGTAGAAAACTTCTTTAATAGCTCCAGCTTGTTTGAGCTTAGCCACCTCTTCTTTCACTACTTCTGCATGTTCTTTAGATGGGCGCCGAGGAGGCTGCTTCTTAGGAATAATCAATGGGTTGACTTTGAGATGGTGGCAAATGAATTGGGGATCCACCCCTAGGGCTTCGTAAGCATCCCAGGCAAACACGTCAAGATTCCTCTTCAGTAATTCTATTAGCTCTTCTTTCTCTTGAAGAGGCAGCTGAGATCCGACCTGAAAGAACTTTTCAGGATCGTCCCCAATGACAACTTTCACTAAATCCTCGCATCGAGCACCCTCGTTTGAATCTTCACTAGGTAATTCCCGAGACTTTAACTGCTATAAATCCCTTTCGGCCCTGGACGAGGGCTCGGCTTCAGGCTCGTGTTGGATGGCAACCACTAAGCACTGTCTAGCTACAGACTGATCTCCTCGGATCTCAGAAACCTGCCCTTCAGCTGGGTACTTGACTTTCTGATGCAAAGTAGAGGAGACAGCCCCTAGTGTATGAAGCCAAGGTCTGGCTACAATTGCTGTAGAGGGTGAGTACACGTCCACAACTATAAAATCCACCTCTACTATTTCAGAGCCGATCTACACAGGCAAGCGTATCTGGCCTTTCGGGGTGACAACCCTTCCTTCAAAACTTACGATGGGGGAATTGTATGGTGTCAGATCTTGAGGTTTTAGACCCAGCCCCTTGTAGAGATCGGAGTACATTATCTCCACAGCACTACCCTGGTCCACCATCACCCTCCTTACATCGTACCCTCCAATTCTGAGGGTAGTTATTAAAGCGTCATCATGAGGCTGAACAATCCCTATCATGTCTTCATCCGAAAATCCGATAACCAGGGGGGCATCCAATTTAGATCTCTTCGGACTATGGCCGAAATGCCCTGTCAGTGATGGGGCTATTGACATAACCTTCGATGGCCAAGACCCTGTTCTCCCTGGTGCAGCGAATACGACATTAATAGTTCCCAATGGCGGTTTTGAGGAATCATCTCTTCGGGGCTCTGAACTGATCTGCCCTCCTTGGCTGCTGGAATGGTGCAGGAGGTGTCTTAGTTTACCCTCGCCGACCAGCTAGTCTAAATGATCCCATAGGCTCCTACAATCGTCTGTGCTATGCCCATGGTCTTAATGGTACTGGCAGTAGAGATTATGATTACGTCTCTCAGGATTTCCTACCATTTTATTTGGCCACCTGAAAAACGGCTCGTTCTTAATCTTCTCCAAAACTTGGGGCACTGGCTCTTTAAACACAGTGTTGACCGTTTGAGGATTGGTCGACCCTGATTGTCCAGCGAAATCTCTATGCGGTTTACTGCTGTTGTAGCGATCCGACCGGAAATCCCTCCTCTCTTGGGGGATGGCTTTATCTTTTCCCTTCCCTTGTTGCTGATCCTCTTCAACTCTCTTGTACTTTTCTATACGGTCCATAAGTTGGCGCATATTAGTGACTGGTTTGCCAGATAAGGAGGTCCTTAAACCGTGATCAGTAGGGAGGCCAAGCTTGAATGTGCTGAGGGCCATTGCATCAGAGTTGCCCTCCATATCGTTAAACATCTCCCAGTATCTGTCTGAGTACGCTTTCAGAGTCTCGCCCTCGTGCATGCTTAGGGACAATAGTGAAGACAGGGGCCTAGCTACTCTTCGACAGGTGACAAATCGTGAACCAAATGCCTAAGTGAGCTCCTTGAAGGAATTAATAGTGTTTGCCTTCAGGCCGTCAAACCACCTCATTGCCACTGGTCCCAGACTGGAAGGGAAAACCTTACACATCAGAGCTTCATCTCTGGAGTAGACAGCCATCCTTTGGTTAAAGTGGCTCACGTGTTCCACCGGGTCTGTTTTACCGTTATAGATGGTAAAAGTTGGCTGGTTAAAACGCCGAGGGAGTCTCGCTTCCTCAATTCTGCGAGTAAATGGTGACCGAGAGATCTGATTCAAGGCCCTACTCATAGCATCATTCCCTACGCCTCTGCGTGATGGACTTCTATATTACTTCTTGCGATGAGACTCTTCTTCGTAGGAAAAGGATTCACTGGCCGGTATCCGAGATTTCTGCTGATAAGTGATGTCTTGCTCGTCGTCGCAATCTTCATCAGAATATGAGGAAATCCGTTTCCTCTTTGCATGGCGCAACTCCCTTTTCAGTTTTTCAACTTCTAGTTGCAAGTCCCGGTTCTTCTCTGCATGGGACACGTGACTTCCGCCATGTGACTGGCTTTGACCAGTATGCGCAGTGTGCACACTACCCTCACTATCTTACCTTCTTTCCAAGTTAAGAAAAGGGTCAGCATGTGGGGATGCCCTAGATTCTGCTTGTTGTTGACTTCGTTCTGCTATCACCAACGGTTGTTTTCACCCCTACACAAGCTCTCCCCACAGACGGCGCCAATTGTAGGGTCAATTTTTGTAGCATGTGGGGATGCCCTAGATTCTGCTTGTTGTTGACTTCGTTCTGCCATCACCAACGGTTGTTTTCACCCCTGCACAAGCTCTTCCCACAGACGGCGCCAATTGTAGGGTCAACTTTTGTAACCCAAGCCCACGAGATACGGAGTATGAGTCCTATGAACTCAAGACAATGAATTTGTAGAGCGTGGGTGAAAGAACTGGACCGGATATGAATTAAACAAGAGTTGGTTATAGTATTTGCGAATAATCTAACATGCAATCACGTAAAAACAATAGTAGACCTAATGTCCGAAGAGGAATTTTATTGAATGAACTTAAGTTACAAGTTCCACAGCTACAGTAATGTTATTTCTTGTTCTTCTCTCTCTTTTTTTGATGATCTTTTCTATCAGGAACTCTTCTTCTTTATATAGCCTCTTTCCTAATCATCCCAATCGTCCACTTGTCCTCCATCTGCTTACATACTTGAGTATAGGTCACATCAAGCATCTTCTCTAGCTTTTTGGGAGTGGCGGTAGCTGAGGTTGCACTGTTCAGGGGTCTTCTCCACATAAATGCGGCCAGAAAAGTTGCTGCAGGGCATTAAATACGGTGATAGCAGCTTTTCCTTGAGATATTTCTTCATCCTTATCATCCCTAGGAATGCCCAGAGCTTATCTTTGCCACCAAAATTGCCAAGAAGTGCATTCGGGCCTTCTGTACTTTTATTTGATCAGAACTATTCGTATCCGAGGAGTAAAACCTCCTCGGACAAAGGGTGACCTCTTCGAATTGTACTCTTCCGCCATCTCTGGGTTCGTTGCCCTCAGGTGAATTTTATCCCAACCCGTTACTACTCTTCGGACTTAAAGTAATCTCAAAAACAGGGCCCCAGGCCTAATTGGTAGACCTGGGCTTTTACCCCCCACAGTTTCCTTGGTTGGGAAAAGCTACAAGACATTGCTCTTGGCATAGCAAAAGGAATTGAATATCTTCACCAAGGATGTGATCAACAAATCCTCCATTTTGATATTAAACCTCATAATATTTTGTTGGACCAAAATTTCAATCCAAAAATTTCTAATTTTGGTCTAGCCAAGTTGTGTGCAAAGGATCAGAGTGCAATGTCCATGACCGCAGCCAAGGGAACCATTGGCTACATTGCGCCCGAAGTGTTCTCTAGGAACTTTGGGAAAGTGTCTTACAAATTAGAAATTCATAGTTTTGGAATATTGATGCTTGAAATGGTTGGTGGGAGGAAAAATGTTGATGTAAATGTGGAGACCACTAACCAAATATATTTCCCAGAATGGATCTACAATCTATTAGAGCAAAAGGAAGACCTACGTGTCTATGTTGAGGATAGTGGAAATGCTAAAATTGCAAAAAAATTAGCTATTTTGGGACTTTGGTGCATCCAATGGCACCCAGTAGATCGCCCTTCCATGAAAGTTGTGGTTCAAATGTTGGAGGGAAAAGGAGACAAGTTAACCATGCCTCCTAATCCCTTTGCCTCTACAAACATGACAAGAGTCAATGCAAGTACTTGCAAGGCATCTAAACCAAGAATTAGAAGTCACCCAAGAATCAGACTTAGTATTTAAATGATAATATAGGTTGCAATTATGTGGTACTTGAGGATTGAAATTAGTAATATTGTAGTCATTGTAGGGACAGATTTCTAATTCCTTGCTAAGGTAAGAAAAAAATATAAGGTTTAAATTTTTATATTTTATTTTTATAATTTTCACAATCTTTTTTTTTAAATAAGACTTTATTCCTTATTTTGAAGAGTTTTTAAGAGTAGTCAAATTTGAACCCTTATATGAAATGGTATAATTAAGATTTGTTTAAGAATATTTTTGGTAATTTTTTTTTTTTGTCTAATTCTATTCATAACATGAATGAAGTTTCCTAGTCGCACTAGGACTTCCTTGGTACTTTCCAACATAACTTAGGAGTAGTATTATAGGTACTACAAGTTTTACTATATTGAACTTATAAACTAATGTTTCACCAATCATTAAAAAAAAAAAATTCAAATATTCATTTACAAAGTGGTTTAAGTCCAAACATATTTATTGCCACTTCAAATAAATTGCACACATGATGTAGAGGGAAACGATAAAGGCAATCAAAAATAGAACTTCTTAAATTTCGTACTTAGCAAGTAACACTCATTGTAACTATCAAATTATCAAAAAAAAAAATTCTTAAATTTACTCAACCTAACATTTTTTTTAATACAATGATAGTTTATGGTGGCGGAATCTAAACATGATGTCTCTGTTAATAACATTAGGAGGTGCTAGTTAGCTACAAAGTTCCTGGCAATCCAAGTCAAATTATACATAAATAATTAAAATTATATAGTTCAAAGTTGTTCACTAATCTTATCATCACCACAAAAGAACCAAAAAAAGAAAAACTAGATAGAGAGCATCTAATGTTATCAATCTCGAGAGCTGCACATGTGCAAGTAAAATATAAATAAAGTTGGTTTACCTACAAAATATAACTAATTATTTAAAGCTTCAAAAATAAAACATAGTATATTAGGTAAAAAAAATAAGTAAATAATTATTACGAACTACATTTTAATCTACTTAATATTAGTTGTACATCTAATAATAAAAATATTTATACTTGAGAATTACACATTAAGCTAGTGAATAATTTCTTTAGTACTTTCAATTACAATTTAAAATTTTAATATAATTTTAGTATACAATAAAAAGGGGTCAATAAAGAACTAAAATTTTATAATTACGACTATTCTTTTAGTGGCTTAAATATTACCTTCAAACCCATAGAACAAGTTCGAGTACAAATAATTCTCAAAAAAAAAGTTCAGAGTACAAATCAAAAGATAATATTTATACTAAATAAGAATTTTACCTTCAATTTTAAAGTTTTTTTTTTTTTTTTTTTTTGGAGCAGACTCCAATACTAAAGTTAAAAGAAATAAAAAGAAGAAGGCCCAAAAGATTGATCGGTTAGAAAGGACCTGTACATTCCAAACTGGTCACTTTGTCACGTTCAATCAATTTCAAGATGAATTTGTTGACTGTTATTTGTATGATATAGTGGGCACTTTGCTGTTCCGCTAAAATTGCACTAAAAAGTCTCACCGATATTTGAATGATAAAGTGGGTGGTTGTTGTGCATAATATATCCAATTCAAGCCACGAGTCAACGGATAGCTTCACGAAGCTACGGTTCCATTCAAATTTGAATACGACAGTCAAGCAAGTATTATCATTCCTATCTTTGTGTTTTATCAAACGAAAATTAAAGGAAAAAGAGAATAGAAAAATGTTACGGCTATAATATTTTCATAAAAAATGTTACGATTATAATATTTTCATAACAAATCTTAAATGGTATAGGTTATAATTGACTGTTTTTAGTATGTAAAAAAAAAAAAAAAATCATTTCAGTTGTGGGTTCAAATTAGAACCAGTGACATCTTTATATCTAAGATTTGTTGTAAAAATGTTGTGAATGTAACGCTTTTCAAATTAGAACCACTGAGTTAGTGACAACATTCATATCAGTTGAGTCGGCAAGCTATTACTAGTTCACGTCTAGATCAACCACAAAATCATTTTTTTACTTACTACTATGAATTTGCCACATCAACATGTGTAAAAAGTTTTGTCAAATTTTTTGTGTTAATAGATTTTCTATGAAAAAAAAAAAAAAAAAACTAAATAATTCAACAAGTTTAGTAAAACAAGAATGAAAAATTTTAATTAGTTATTTTGCATCTGAAAAATACAAAATAATAGATAGTTTATATAATATTTAAATACTTTTTCAAAATGTCATATTTAAATATATAAAAGAGCTAATTTAGTTGTCTCTAGCCCCAAATGCATCAAGTTGCGCGCACTGACAGATGTAGATCCCATTCCAAACAACTAGGAAAAAAATGTATAAATATTTAGTTTTAACGCCGTTTGCTTAGGTTGTTAAATTGAACAGATGTTAAAATTTTAAGTAGAAAACTTAAGTTGCTGTACCTAAAGTACTGTATCTAAGTTTTGCCTATATATATATATATATATATATATATACAGATCCATCAAAATCAAAAGACGTAGTTGGCATGGTTTGGGAAGTTAAAAAGGCTAAATAGAAATTGTACATAAACAGCAACACTTTAACCATTATCAGTTGTGCTAGTATGCCAGTCAACATCTCTGTTGTCCACATAATATGAGTAGCGTTTTGGAGTTAGCACATAAATGTGGTTTCGGACAAAAACATCTTTTGGGCCAGGTTCTAGCCCAAGGATTTCTTCGGAGATCCATTTGGCTTGGGCACCAAGAATCTCTTGGTTCAGGATTCGGCTCAGGCCTCAAGGGCTCCACTTTATCCCCTCTACTGAGAAATAGAATGAATCTTATGTGGAGCAGAGGAAGAAACACTTGAGCATTTGTTCATAGATCGATTGAACAAACATCAAAAATTATATGGGCTCTCTCACCTTTGGCCCATTAATTTCTTTGAAATAAACTTCAATCTATCTCAAACTAGGTTGAATTGGTTATCCAACCAGAGGATAGTCTGAGATTTCCAAAAAAAAAAAGAGGCGTTGAATTTCACCATATTCATAGCAATCTATTGTGGTACTATTTGGAAGATAAGGAAAAATATCTTTTTTTATAAAAATCGTCAACACTCAACAGACCTTATTATCACACTTGTTGGGAAAAATTCTATATACGTATGTATAAATTTCAGCAAGCACAGCAGAAAGACAACCATACAAGAACACAAAGATTTATATGAAAAAATCATTTCTCCCTTAAGGAAAAAATCATGGGACAAATTTTGAATAATTTCACTATATTAAATAGAGATTACAACATTTAAAGATACAACTTGAGTAAAGAAAAACTCTATTTTTACTTTTCACTCAATACTCTCTTTCTCATTGTATATCTCTCACAATTTTCTTTTGCTCTTTATATTTTTTTTCTTCTCTTTTGCTTGCTCTCAATCACGTAGTTCTTCAAGACTGCACTGTCCTCACACTCTAGAACTTCACTCCTAAATAGAGGTGATAATTTGTGTTTGCGTGTAGGGTTCGTGTCATGTCAACTAACGAGTATTCAACTATATGAGTCAACACTAACCCAACACGTTTATTAAACGGGTCAAGATTTCTCAATCCTAACACAACATGTTTATTAAACGTGTCAACCCATTTATCAGATTTTATCAAAACAAAAAAAAAAAAAAAATACAAATTTTAGTATTAACCAAATTGATCTAAATTATGAAAAACCAAAAAAAAAAAATTTTTTTAATTATAAAATTCAAAATTAACGATTAAATGCATTACAAATAATCATTTAAAATTAAAATATATCTCAATATCACAAATAATCAAACACAATATGTTAAAGAAAATAAATCACAACAACTAATAAGTTTATATACCTAGGATTTGAAGGGTATATTGATAAAAAATTGTGCGTGCCAAGGATGAAGCCTATGGGCCATATCTCATTTGGGCTCACAACTTATTTATGAAGTGGGTTTTGGATTTCCTACTTTGGGTTATTCATAGAGACCCAGCTTAAATGTCTCTTCCTCTGAACTGTTTTACTCTCTTTATCCTACAACTACACTAAACATTTTCCCTTTTTCTCTATTCTCAGTTCTCTTGTCCTTCTTTCAACAACCTTCTCCTTCCCCAGCTTTTCTTATTTATAGCCTTATAATTAGTGGGGAGTTATGATTACTCTCGTGGCTAGTGGTATAGGAGGTCCAATGTTATTACTGCTAAGTGGGTGTTTAGTTGGGAGTGGGGTGTGGTGAAAGTGGCATTGGAACTAATTCCTTATTTCAGAAGATATTCTCGGCAGTGTTAATTCCCAAGGTAATACCGGGCATCCATGAGTCCACCTTCCCGAGAGATTTGTCCTTCTCAGTCGGGCTAGAGTTGACCGGCAGGGAATTACACTTGCAGCTCGTGTCATGATGGTATTATTGCGGTCTTTGAGTTTTAGATGGGTATCAAGGTTAATTGGGACTAAGGCCGCGAGCCCAATAGAACACACAAGGTGCACTCAAGATCCTGAGGTCTAAGGCTCAATGCCCAACAAGATTAAAGCAACGTATACGTGGCGCCAATACATTGGATCATACAAAAGTAGGAGCCCTGGGTGGAACCGTGCCCCATACAAATATCACTTAATTAAACGAGTCAAATGAGTTTCATAGGTTGGACACTAACCTAACCTGTTTATTAAACGGGTTAGTCATATCAACTTGAATATAACATAAACCCATTAAATCTCAATCCATAACCTGTTAATTTCGTGTCAAATCATTTCATATTTATGAATTGTGTTAAATTTTGTCACCCCCACTCCTACACCAAATGGCCGATGGCCTTACTTTATATTTTTTTCATTCTTTTCTTCCTTTCTTCCTTTTACACTCTTGACATCAATTCAAATCAAGCCAACTTACTTGACTATTGTAAATAATGATGACTTCACTTCTTCTATTTGGAAAACTTCTCCAGCAAGCTCAATTAACTTTGCTGACTTCTTTGCAATTTTCCAACAAGCTCATTTAATGAGCTAAGCCAAAATGTGGACTGGATCCACGTGGTGCAATGCACCCAACAAGAACCATTATGGTCTCGGATAACCAACCCAATTCCCACTACATTGATGTCATTAAAAATAGCCCCATGGAGGGTGCCACCCGATTGCACTCTGTATGGGTTCTTGATCTTCTTAGCACGGTCATTAAGAAAAGTATTGGAAGTTGTTCAATTATGAGGCACGTTAAGAGTTTATTAAACTAAAAATAGTTATACACATAATAAAAATAAATCAATCATATTATTTCCATCTCTCGCTCATTATTTTTAGTATCTCTTATTTTATTTTTGTCGCTTATATTTGATATATATATCATACGATAACTCATTGAAAGAAAATCAAGAATAATTTTAGTTTCAAAGTACTTACACTATTTCTCAAAAAAAAAAAAAAAAAAAAAAAAAAAAAAAAACCTTATACTACAAACAAAAAAAAAGTATATATTAGTATATGGGTTATGCTAATGAGTGCTCTAAAGGCACTCATTAATAATCAATTTTAAGAAAGTTTAGATACCACTTTTATGGAAAATGAAAAAAGCTGTCAAAATATTAATTACTTTTTTTTCATTCCCTATAAAAACTTTCTTTAAATGGATTATTAACAAGTGCCCTTAGGGCACTCATTAGCATTTCCCTTAGTATATTACCACTTTCTATTCAACACATTTTTGCTTCTTATTTTCGGCCGACCAATCTTTATTTTGCTGAACCGAAAAGACTTGCACAGTTTCAATTTTCATCTGACTTCATGCATCCTTGATTACATGAAATGGTTACAAATGACATTGAAAATAATTACATTGAAACTTTTGTCATTACAAGTAAACTTTTGTAGAAATTACAACCAAATTTATTATGCAATTAGCAACACCTAAAATTCCTTTCACTAGTTTTCCCATGTAAACCAACCAACTAACATATCACATTGTTTGCATTTGAAATTGAGCTGATTGACTTGATTCACCTGATCGAATTGATGAGCAAGTTGGATTTAAGTTATCTCTTACATCCTCTAGTGATAATAGGAAAGGTTTGGAAGGTATTTGTAAGCATTCTTCTCCTTCAAGCATTCCTACAACTTTGTTCATTGAAGGACGATCACTAGGCTTCATTTGTATGCACCATAATGCGACCAAAATCATCTTCTTAATTGTTTTTTTCTCCTCCTCTGTGGCATCTTCCATTACTATCTCATTTTCTTTGCTAACTTGTTCATAAACCCAAGTTGGAAAGTAAATTTGGCTTGAATGGTCTGCAAATTCATTAAAGTTCTTTCTTCTTTTTGCCATTTCCAACAATAACATGCCGAAACTGTAAACATCAGCTTTATAGGAGACACCTCCAATGTTCTTATAGAACAACTCTGGAGCTATATAGCCTAGTGTTCCTCTTGCAGCAGTTAAAGACACTATGCTATCATCTACAGGATAAAGTTTTGCAAGCCCGAAATCAGAAACTTTTGGGGTGAAGTTCTCATCAAGAAGAATGTTATGAGGTTTGATATCAAAATGTAGAATTTGCATGTCACATCCTCGATGTAGATATTCAATCCCACGAGCCACTCCAAGAGAAATCTTGTATGTTTTCTCAATACTTAAAGGGATACTTCCATCTCGAGGAAAAATGTATTTGTCAAGAGAACCATTAGGCATGAATTCATATATAAGGGCGCGCCTTGGTCCCTCAGCACAAAAGCCAATGAGTTGAACTACATTAGCGTGGTGAATCCTACCAATTGTCGCAACTTCACTGATAAAGTCTTGGCCATTGGCTTTGGACATACCCAACATCTTTATAGCTACAAGTCGGCCACTTTGAAGCTTTCCTTTAAATACAGAGCCATAGCCTCCTTCTCCCAATTTCTCCATGAAACCTTTGGTGATCTTCCTAATTTCTGGGTAAGAGTACCTTATTGACATGAGGTTATTTTGACTTTGCAGAAATTCTTCAACAGCATTATACATTGATAAATGCCTCCTACGGCACTTATATGTCAAAAAGGCAACCACACATGGAGCTCCCAAGAACATTTTTGCTGCAACGTGTATTAATACTGTACATGCACATCACCGAAATAATTATGAGAAAACAAATTTGTTGTTGCATTGGTGCCAGCTACTTTAATTTTTAGGTGACAATATGGTTAAACTTACAACTAAGTGCCTTCCTAACCCTAGTAAAGTAATTAAGCACAAAATATGGTTTTTCCTTTTAAATGTCACTAATATTTACATCTTAATTGTTTGCATATAAACTATTTTCATGCACAATCTTAAGAACTGATTTGCAAAAAATGTTGAAGAAGATCAAAGGAGAGATTCAGGTTCTTACCGATGTTCAGAGATAAGTAACTATAATCTGCAACAACAAAAAAGTTGAAATTACTTTTTGCTAACAAAAGATTAATTACTAATTAGTGATACGAGTAACTGGAATAACTTGAAATCTCCAAGGACTAAGGCTTAATAAAACTCATCTATAACTTGTTCAAGCATCCTCACCATATTGGTAGAGTATCATGGACCAAACTGATCAATAGCCTTTATCGCTACCTTTCTAGTCATGCATCTTTTTTAATCTTCAGGTTGCATTACTCAGGCAATGCCCTGGTCAGCGGTCTTTATATACTTTCGATCTTTTTTGTCACACATCTGCATCCTCTTCAAGCAGAGAATTTAGACCATGCCTTTGATTAATAGCCCCCACACATATGGCATGCAATTGTTCAACGTTCAAACCACAATTATCTAGCACATTTGGCGTTGATGATTCAAGGTCTTAATTTTTATTCAAACTCAAGTTGTATCCAAATTTTCACCTTGAGTTTGAGGGGATGTTAAAGATATCTATACCTACTTGAATTGAAAGTGTTGTAATTTGTAACCCCGGTTTGGTTATTTTAGGGTTAGCTTCCTATAAATACCCCCATCAATAACAGGGACGGAGTCAAAACTTTGACTCTACTACTACTATTGGCTGTATGTGGCAATTTCAACCTTTAACTCTGCTATTATTTAGTTTCTAAATTTTTTTTTTGTGAGTAAGAACAAAATTATCTTTGTTTAGAATTTTTCAAAGGGCAGAGTTCTTTATTTTGGATAAAATTGGTTAATTAAGCTTAATTTTTTTAATTCTACTATTGGTAATTTTTGATGTTGAATTTTATTTATTTATTTTTTTTTGGCTTGTATATTTTGTTTTAGATTTTAGATATATAAATTTTTTTTATGGTCACTAAAAGAGCAAAATGCTAAACCTACAAGCTTTTTTAGAAATTATTGATGTGATAAGTAATTATTTGTAAGTAAAAAAATGATTTGAGTGGTGGGCCCATATACAAATCAATAAGAATTTACTACTAAAATAGTTTATAAAAATGTTGTAAAAGAGTTCGTGACTTGTGAGTATAACATTACTCTTAAAATAATTAATAATATTGTTTAATTAAGGAAAACAAAACATAATTTTATAAAATATAATTGCTACAATTAGTACACACATATAATAATATTTTTTTAAAAAAATTGGGGGAGTCCATTGCCCCCTAGTCCAATGGTAGCTCCATCCCTGATCAATGGGTTCTTTGTAATACAATAGCTTAATAATAAAATTTTATCCATTAAGAGTTTTCTATTGTGGACATAATTAGTTGTCAAACTGAACTGCATTTACTTCTCTCATTTTCTCTTGCTTCCACTTTGTTTCTTTATGTTTTTCTTTCCATTTTCACACTATTAAAGACCTTCTCAACGTGCTTTGGTTAAGCTTCAGCTAAGGCTGAAGAATTTGCCTATCGAGTCAAGTAAGCGAGATTTAAATTAGTTATAATAGAATAAATGTTTGGAGTCTTCATGCATGCATTTTGCTTAGAATACTAATCCCTTTTTTAATCACAAAAATATTGAAAAAGGGAAATTTTTTAATCAAAAGAAGAATGTAGTTTCATAAGAAATTCGATAATTATTTTTACTTTTCATTTCCTTAAATCCAAAAGATGACCTACCAATTGCCCAAGAGCATGGTTATTTCTCTGCTTGTTTTATCATCACATCAGGCACAATTACTCATGCTATTCTATTTCATTGTCGGTTTTGTATATCTTTATGCTTCAAACAATTTTTCTTTTTTTTAATATTACCAACAAAAAAAAAAAAAAAAACAACCGACAACAACAACTTTTATGAGATAGAAAGCTGACCTATATATAAATAATTTTTAAATGGGCGCCCAAGAGTCTGCCTTCCTGCTTTTCACAAAGAAGAGAATAACATCAGCGTTTGGAACTTTACAATTAATTTTGTCATTATACAAAAACTACAACAAATATTTCTTAGCATGTCTATTACATCTTAATGGATGGAAAATGCACCAAGAAGCTTTCTTCTTAAGAAATTCGATAATTTTTACTTTCCGTTCCTCAAGCCTAAAAGATTGAGATCAACCAATTGCCTTATTACATGGTTATTCCTCTACTTATGTCTTTGCACATCAGAGCATTTTAGTATCTGGTGTGCTAAAACAAACCAAATGCTATTTTAGGCTTTTTAACACACCAAATACTAAAAAGAGGCCTCCATTTAGCGTGCTAAGTGGATATTTCTTTAATCATTGCTCTCTCTTGGCTGGTTTATATTATTTTAATAGGTTAAATGAAAAATTAAGAGATGAAACGTGAGGTAATTAAATTATGAAATAGTGGGGTAGTAGTAAACGGTAAAAGTAGTACTTTGGGTGTTATAGTAGCAATTTTTTTAAAGAGACAGGAGGCACAATTATTCATACTTTCATTCATTGTCCATTCTATATTAAAATTTATTGCCATCGCTCAAACTTTTTTGAGTTGGAAACTGTTTAGCAAAAAAAAGAGAGAGACTGAAACAGAAACCTCACCTGTGAATAAATTATATAGACTTTCATACCATCCTGCTTTTTAGACAAAAGAAAAGAATAACATCAGTCATTCAGTTGGAACATCAAAATTAACTTAGTCATATCTCTTTCTCTTTGCCTTTCCCTTATGTGTGTGCGTATTTGATTCTCCAACAAATTAAAATTTAACTTAGACATTATTCTAAAACTATAATATATATTCCCTAGCATGTCTATTATTGGAATGGAAATTAAGCTATCTTCTTCGTGCAATTGGATTTCATAGTCCATTTATACTATCATGCAACAAATTTTTTGAGATAGAATACTCACCCATGAGCAAAGTAAGTAGTATTTGACCCAATCCTGCTTTTTTGACAATGAAAAGAATAACATCAACATTTGGAATCTTAAAATTAAATCTAGTAAATTTCTATAAATATACCCAAGCATGTCTATTATATTGGTATGGATGGGAATGGGGTATGCACCAAGAAGTTTCTTCTTATAGAAATACGATATTGAAACAATAAATGAATGGTTATTGACGTGAGATATGCAAGAGTTCAGAAAAGAAAGAAAGAAATGTGCAAGAGGAAAGTAATGGTGAACATGTAAGGTATATAATTAGAGAATGGAAACAGTTAAGGCTTTTCTCGCTTTATTTACCCACCAAGGTCAAAAATACTGGTGATGTCGCATTGAAGATGGTTCGCGTCATCGAGGTAGCAAGAATCGATACCTCTTCTGCAAGAACTTATACAAATACCTACGAGCCACGAAATCTCAAAACCATATGCTAATTCATGGTGAACGTCCGTACAGGAGATATTTGGGTCATCGTTATTTACTGGCCACGAAGTAAGAAACATCTTCTCTACTTGGCACGAGTCCTCCACTTGGGATGCGTAGGTTTCACCGACTTTAACATATCTATACCTCCTCTTGGAATCAGATATAGAAGAAGAGTTGTCATTATAATTGCAAGCAGAAGTGTCCAAAGAGAAAGGAGAATTCACCGGTTTTTCACAACTCATCAAAACCAAACTCCGTGATAGTTCGTGATTCCACCCGATCATCTTCGTACCCCTTCGCTCATACGTGGTATATGTATGCAGATATGGCAAACTGAAATTGTATCGATATAAAGAATAACTCGGAATGGAGAAGTAATTGTCCTTCTGTATACCTGAGTCCACCACCCGGATTGTGTAGTTTTTGTAATTGATTTCCTGTACGTAGTATTTTCCTTCAAATAAATATAACACTGCTTGATTGTTCTCACAAGACAGTTCATGCGTCTGGTTGCCGCAGGCTTCTGGGTCACTCTTCAATCTAAACGGAGAGCTTATGTTCTGGATATTGCCGCAGGAAGAAGGGGCACACTGATGAGTATTTTTCTCAGTGCTGCAAGTTTTATGGACTAATACAAAAACAATAAGGGCAGTAAGCCCTGCAGTGAAGGGTAATTCTCTCCCCATTTGTGAGAGAGTGAAAATTTTCATCTGCTACAACTAAACACAGTTGTTGACAATGACAAAGATGACTTATTTTTCTGGTCTTTCAGAGTATCATCAATGAAATAGTAGTAAAAAAAATTAGGAAAGTAATTAAGAAAAAAAAAAAAAGTTTTCAATTTCAACGAGGGACAGAGTCTTACACCAGCACCGACAAGAAGTTATCAACGTAAGCACATACGTCTTGATTTTGAAATTTACAAGTTAATAAATTTAAACACGTCCGTATGCACATACGTCATGATTTTGAAAGTTTTTATTTTTTATTTGAAAGTTGGTTAAATTAAACACTCTACCAAGCAAGCATATGCATGCGTCTTGATTTCGAAGTTACAAGTTAAATTAAAAAGAGAGATGCTCAATTAAAAATGGAGGTTAGGTACCGAGAGAGAATATAGAAGCTTTGGGAGATTTGTAAATTGTAAAAATGCTGATTAATTAATTAGATTGCAGAAGATTCTGCTTATATGTACCAAAATACAGAGAGCGGTAAATTAGGAAGACTTAACTAACTTCCCACTAACTATGGAACAAATCATAGAATGACATATGTCAGCTAAAACAACTAACCTCTAAATTAATAAATAAAACATAAACACACTGTTTATACAAAACTGATACTATACGACTGTAGTTTAGCATCTCTTGTATCAGCAACTTCATCTTCTGCAACTCCAAGCTCTATTCAATTTAACACAACTGTCAAAAGCTTTATAACTCAAGTGGAATATGTACTTGTTAGAAATATTAGCCCAATACCCAGGGCCCAAACCCAATATTACTTGGTGTAACTTGGATTGTGTTCTTTTTTCTTCTCTTTTATGCTTCTAGTCACACTATTTTATAACCTCCAATTTATTTAACATAATATCAGAGCATTTTTAACATGTGACAATGGGGATGGTTAAAATAGCTAAAGTTTTGATACCTATTTGCTATGTGAGTAACCAAATAATAGTGGGTTTATGACAAATAGAAAAGACAATTACACAAGAAACACAAAGATTTATAGAAGTGATACAAATGAAACTCCCATAAAACCCAAATCCTAAATACAACTAATTAAGGTCAAATGTATTGTGTTTTAGCAAAATTCATAACCAAAACCTTGTTTCAAATGTAATTGAGTTATAAATTTTAGTGTCAATATTAAAGCGTCTGAAGATATACATTGAAAACACAATAAACAACCCAGTGGGGTTGGTCAAGTGGTTGGGCACTTGGCCTCAAAGTGGCTGTCTTGGGTTTGACTAGGAGCTCCCTAGTTCAAGTCCGGGCAACAGCACTTTGAAAAAACTCCCTGGGCCAGCGATTTACCCCACTATGGGCCCACCCGTCGTGAACAGTGATTAGTCTCTGGTTGAAAGCTTTGAGGAAACACTGTGGGAAACCAAAAAAAAAAAAAAAAGAAAACACAATAAACTACTCATAATTTGAAGTTTCTATTGCCTCAAGTCCAACTTCAATTCCGATTGACTGATTGAGGCTTGTGCAAACTGTCTTTCTAGTCTGTGGCCTATGATCTGACTAGAGACTGAAGGATCCATGCACTAGGGTCCCAAAATATATCTAAATTTTAAAGACATACTAGGTCATCATAAACATAAGGGAACAATCTATGAAGAGGACAACTATGTGCCAAGGGTCTATATCAAACATCATCTCCGAAACTAAATTGAAGATCAAGAAGTGTTCTCAATGAAGTTCTCGAACAAGACTAAGATGTTATTGTGGTAAATTAGACATAGATTGAATATCCATGCATCGTTGAAGAGATTCACAAGATAAAAGAGTCCAACCGAGTTGGAGTTACGTATAATCAAGAGAGAAAGTTGTATTGCATGTAGCAATACTAGGATTATGATATTTTGTATTGTAAACTTCCATTTTAGTCTTAGTGAATTCTTCAATTTTGTGGTAAGCTACATACCACCCGTAAGGTTTTTCCAGTTAAGGGTTTTATCTCCATAACTATATTGCATGTGTCCAATTTATTTTCCGTTGCATTTTATTTTTGTGACATAGTTGCAAGCATCAAATGTTAAATTAGACCTTTGCATTACTGGAATAATTAATTAACTTGAGCAATTCAAAATCAACCCGATCTAAATTTGCCAACTTACACACCCAAGGAGCTCTTTCAAACAAAAATAGAGAAAGCCACATTGAGTAAGCCGAAACACAATTATATGTATAACCGATGAAAGTCCGCTAGGTATGAGTAATCCAAAGTCAGCAAACTAAGTCCTATAATCGCTAGGACTCAATCAATTATATGTTGAACAATACAACCATGGACATCAAAAATCGCCACCTTGGCTTGAATTTGTCAAGTTGTAATAATAATAATATTATTATTATTAAATTGTTGTAATGTTCCTCTCAAAAAAAGTTATTTTGATGTTGGGAGGGCCAAAATTTTAATCAAACTTCATTTTATTTTTTATTGGAAGTTCTGTTTTAAACTTTATTTTATCTTAGATATATTTTATGATTTATTTTTTACGCTCCATTTGTTTTGATGGAAAACATTGTGTAAAGATAGTTTTTCGTGTTTTCAGTGTTTGGTAGCATTAGAAAAAATGAGTCAAAGTAAAACTATTTTTGGTCAACATAAAAAGTATGACTTATTTTTAGAGATTGTTTTCCACTAATTTTTTTTTGAAAAACAACTCTATCTCACAGTAAACTAAATAAGGGAAGTTAAAAGATTGTTTTTCAACTCATTTAAGGTTACTACTAAACATAGGAAAATAAAATAGTTTTATAGAAAATATTTTTTGAAAAATGACTCATTTTCTAGAAAACATTATTGCCGAAACAAACAAAGCGTAAAAGATAATGCACTTAACTCTAATACATTTTAGATTTATATTTTTACATGAACAATTAACAGTATTCTTCATTTTTTTTCTCAAAATTTTACCTTTATTTTTGCAATTTAAACATGTTATATTGAATGATGTTCTCTTAAAATTTATATATTTTTATAATGAATAAATAATTTTAAGAGGATAGAAAGGAGTGGTATTCATAAATAAGTTTAGTGAATAAAAAATCAATAATACTATTACAACACTCTTTCACACACACTTGACCACAATTAGAGGCAGAGCTAAGAAACTTTTCTAGGAGGGGCCAAGCTAAATATAAAAATTTACAAAATTATTATGTAAAAAAAATATATTATTATATAAGTTAACTTTAATTCAATAAAGTTGTGTTCTAGACTTCTAGGTTCTTTCATGGTACTGAAACTACTTATAATTGATGATCTTGGACTAAATTTTATAGCAGCCTATTTGTTTTACACACAATCAAACAATCACTCGAAAACTCATTCCCATATTGATTGTCCTAATTTAGGATAATGGTGACCAAAAATATTTCCTCACTAAATTCCGTCACCAAATATACATATCATATTGTTGTAGTGACATATAACAATTTCATAATTTAATTACTTAAACTACTGTCGAATAAACAAACAGAAAGTAACCATTGTTGTCAAATTAAATATAAAATAAAATATTCGGTCAAAAAAATATAACATAAAATATTAGAAAAGTTGCTAAGTCACTAATCAAATTAAACATTGTAGACGAAGTGGCGTCATCTACAAGAAGTAACAAACTATTAAATAGGGTGAGATTGTTTACCAAAAAAAAAAATAGGGTGAGATTGCACCAGTCATTACCTATGATACAGGTTGTAACACTGATCAGTATTCATCGTAGACAGCTCCCCTTATTGAATCTAAAGTCAAACAGAGTAAAATATAAATGGCCTCATAAGTCCCCCAGAAGCAAACCAAATCCATGAATTTTCACCCTGGTCTCTTTGGAAAAGTCAAAAGAGGTTAGTAGAAAAAATAAGTTGGTTTAGAAATCTAGGAGATTAAGGAGCTTGCCAGACCACAGATATGGAGATTTCTCACAGAATGGTTATCCCAACATTACTGCTGTTTGTGCTTTTCATCGTAGACCTTGGAGAATGCCACAATAGGAGTTCTGAATTACGGTGTGGATACCATGGCCCAGCCATCCGATTTCCTTTCCGACTCAAAGACAGGCAGCCTGCAGACCAGCAGCGTGGCCATCCTGGCTTTGATCTCTACTGCTCTGATAATAACCATACGGTGCTCGAGCTGCCTACTTCAGTTAAAACCTTTGTCAATTCCATTGATTACAAATCTCAGCAAATTAACGTAACCGTCTCAGATGGTTGCTTTCCACGAATAATCCGGGGACTCCATTTACCTTCTTCGCCTTTCCAATTCAAAACAGAAAATAATTATCTTGATAACTATGCCCTTTTCAATTGTACGCCTCGTACAGATACAAATTTCCGTCGGATCCATTGTCTTAGTAGCCGTCGCCAACTAGTTTATGCTTTTCAATCTTATTCTGTCATCGAAGACTTGCCCATATTATCATGTACAAAGATGTATAGCGTTTCATCAGTTCCATCTAATATATGGAATTCTCCTTTTCTTGAATTGACATGGTCCGAACCGAAGTGCGGACCATGTGAATTGAAAGGCGAGAAATGTAGATTTAAGAATAATAGCACTGATTTCAACATTGAGTGCGTCAACCCCTACGGAAACAAAGGTATTGTATTCTACCCAATTTCCACTTTTATTATCACCACAAGTTCTTCACGTTTAGAGCCTACATGTATTGATTTGATCAAGCTTAGTTATTTATAAATGCTCTGCTACTGTAATTTCCTTTATCCATCCATTTAAGTGTTGTTTTTCCAACCAAAAGAACATTATTTCAGAACTAGGGTAGTGTCTCGAAGAAAATTATGATGCACTCAAGGATTATAATGACTTGATATTCCCTCCTTCACATTAATGTAAGATTTACCCTGAATTTAAGATTTACCATGAATTAAATTAATAAAGCATGCTACTATGTTAGAAGATAAAGTACCAGTTATACTCCCAAAGTAGTACTAACTACTAAATGATTACTTGTGTCTCAAAATAACTGTAATTGGCTGATAGCTGGCCATTTGTTGGAACCAAACCTAGGGGTATCAACATAAATTTACCTAAAAGGATTAGCTTTTATTTTTAGAAGACTAAAAGGATTAGCTTAAGTGTGGTAATTGACTAATTGAGGGAAAACCGAAGCTATGCACATTAGATCTGTTAGAAGGTTAAGCATGGACACAAGCTCTGAATGCAAAATAACCTTGCTAATAGTAATACAATTTTACGCAATTATCTTTTGTTTTCTAAAAAGTATAATTAGAAGCTGATTATGTTAAAATCTTTTACAGGTAGATTAACAAAAATAGTGGCTACCGGTGAGTTGTCTATCGGCCATTTGTAAGATATATTGTATATATTTTTAGTTTTCTTGGCTCATGAATTAATGTTTAACATGTAGTTTTCATCTTGGGGCCATTTCTTTTGGCACTAGCGGTCTATGCATTCTACCATGTCTATCGCTATGACAAAACAGAAAAGGAAAATCAAGCAAGGATTGAAAAGTTTTTGGAGGATTACAAAGCTCTCAAGCCCACAAGGTACTCATATGCCGATATTAAAAGGATTACAAATCAATTATCAGAGAAATTAGGTCAAGGAGCCTATGGAACAGTGTTCAAAGGAAAGCTTTCTAGCGAAATCCATGTTGCCGTGAAGATCCTGAACATTTTCAAGGGAGATGGGGAAGAATTCATAATTGAAGTGGGAACAATGGGTAAAATTCACCATGTTAATGTGGTTCACTTGGTTGGCTTTTGTGCTGATGGATTTAGAAGAGCTCTAGTTTATGAGTTCTTACCAAATGATTCACTAGATAAATTCATTTCCCTAGTAGATTCTAACAGTTTTCTGGGTTGGGAAAAACTACATGACATTGCTCTTGGCATAGCAAAAGGAATTGAATATCTTCACCAAGGATGTGATCAGCAAATTCTCCATTTTGATATTAAACCTCATAATATTTTGCTAGACCAAAATTTCAATCCAAAAATTTCTGATTTTGGTCTAGCCAAGTTGTGTGCAAAGGATCAGAGTGCAGTGTCCATGACCACAGCTAGGGGGACCATAGGTTACATTGCGCCCGAAGTGTTCTCTAGGAATTTTGGGAAAGTGTCTTACAAATTAGATATTTATAGTTTTGGAATAGTGTTGCTTGAAATGGTTGGAGGGAGGAAAAATTTTGATGTAAACGTGGAGACCACTAGCCAAATATATTTCCCATATCGGATCTATAATCTATTAGAGCAAAAGGAAGACCTACGAGTCTATGTTGAGGATAGTGGAGATGCTAAACTTGCAAAAAAATTAGCAATTGTGGGACTTTGGTGCACCCAATGGCACCCAACAGATCGTCCTTCCGTGAAAAGTGTGGTTCAAATGTTGGAGGGAAAAGGAGATAAATTAACCATACCTCCTAATCCCTTTGCCTCTACAAGCTCAAGAAGAGTTAATGAAAATATGCCTACAAGGCGTCTAATTCAAGAGTTAGAAGTCATCCCAGAATCAGACTAAATATGTATATATAGTTTTTTTTTATAAGATCAAACTAAATATTTAAATGATAATATAGGTTGCAATTATGTTGTACTTGAAGATTGAAATTATTAATATTGTGGTTATTGTAGGGATAGGTTTTTTGTATCAAGTATGAGCAAGGCAATGTATCTTTTAATTTCTTGTTGAGGTAGGCAAAAATTTAAGGTTTAAATTTTTATGTTTATTTTTAGAATTTCACGTTTTTTTTTTTTTTTTTTAAATAAAGCTTCATTCCTTATTTTGGAAAGTTTTTAAGAGTAGTCAAAATTAAGCCCTTATATGGAATGGTATAAATTAAGATTTGTTTAAGAATTTTTTTTGGTGAAATTTCCTATTTTTTAGCCTAATTGCGTGCTTAACACGAATGAAGTTTCCTAGTCGCACTAGGACTTCCTTAGAGCTTTCCAATATAACTTAGGAGTAATGCTGCGAGTATTACAAGTTTTACTACATTGAGCTTATATATTGATGTGTCACCAATCACATAAAACAATTCAAATATTTATTTACAAGGTGGTTTAAGTCCATCAATCATATTCATTGATGTAGAGGGAAATGATAAAGGCAAACTGAATGGAACTTGCTCAATTTCATTCTTAGCAAGTGACCCCTATTGTAACTACCAAATTATCGACAACAAAAAAAAAATCTTAAATTTACACAACCTAATCTTTTTATATATTCAATGATTTAGGGGTGACGGAATTTAAACCTTATATGTCTCTATTAATAACATTAGAATATGCTAGTTGAGCTACAAAGCTCTGGGCAATCCAAGTCAAATAATACATAAATACTTAAGAATATACCATTCAAAATTGTTCACTAATCTTATCATCACCACAAAATAACCACACAAAAAAAATAAAAAAAAAAAAACTACACGTAAAGCATCTAATGTTATAAATCTCATCAGCTGGGCATGTGCAAGTAAAATATAAATAAATTTGGATCACCTACAAAAGATAACTAATTATTTAAAGCTTTAAAAATAAAACATAACATATTAGGTAAAGAAAAATAAAAGTAAATAATTATTATGAATTGCACTTTAATCTACTTAATATTAGTTGTAGATCTAACAACAAAAATATTCATACTTAAGAATTGCATCATAAGTTAGTGACTAATTTCTTCAGTATTTTCACTTACAATATAAAATTTTAATATTATTTTAGTATACAATAAAATTGGGTCAATTAAGAACTAAAATTTTATATCTATGACTATTCTCTTGGCTTAAATATTACCTTCAAACCCATGGAACTAGGTTCGAGTGCAAATCAAAAGATAATATCAATACTAAATAAGATATTTATCTCAAAGTGAAAATAAACAAAAGAAAAAGGCCCAAAAAAAAGTTTCTTGTGTTAGTCTATTGCTGTAATTTCATTTTAGAGAGTTTCAACCTATTATTATAATTGTGAATGATATTCTTTCGGTTGTAAATTTTTTTGAGGATATATTTTTCATTTTTGTTAAAAGAGAAGTCAATTCTTCGACCCATCTCTTAGCCCTTTGGAAAGAGATGGATCGGGGCCAGTTCTGCCTTTTGTTTGTAGTTGGTTGGTTTTGGCCTTCTTTGAAATAAGATGAGATTATTCAGCAAAAAAAAAAAAAAAAAAGGTAAACACAGAAATGTGGTTTCGGACTGAACATCTTTTGGGCCAGGTTCTAGCCCAAGGATTTCTCCTGGGGTCTATTGGGCTTGGGCGTGGGCTTGGGCCTCAAGAGCCCCACTTTACCCCCTCCAGCGTTGCTTTGTTCAATTGTTTGCCAATTGAAATAATCTACTATTGTTTTTACGAGTCCCAACTAGCTTCTGGCATTGGCCAATGAGCTCTATGATCTTGTCTTGGCAATTACTACTTAGGTTTAGGACTTTTTTATAGTCTTTTAAATGAAACATATAGCTTATGTCATGGATGTTGTTGTAGGTAGATGGGGCACAATGATAATTCTCCATAACAGTTTCATGTTCTTGGTGACAAGCATTATATATTTATAATGGCTGAGAGTCTTGTAAGGAAAGGCATTACTCTTGCCACACACAGAGATCACATTCCAACAAGCTCAGTGCTACAAAAAAGAAAACATACAGGAGAAATGGAATGCATCTTATGTGGAGCAGAGGAAAGACTTGGCCATCAAATTCCTTGAAATAAACTTTTAATGCATCTCAAGTTGGATTAAATTGGTTATCCAGCCAAAAGATAGCCTGAGAAATCCAAAAAAAGAGGCAATGAATATCACCATATTCATAGTAATCTGTTGTGGCACTACTTGGATGATAAGGAAAAAGATGTTGAGACAAAAATTAAAAAAGAGAAGAAATAGACCTTATGAAATTGAAACTTAGTCATCTTTACTTTACATTTAATCTCCTCTTAACCTACTAATCCATGTGGACACCCTATGGGTCACAAGTCGAGTAAAACCCGACTTGATTTCTAACAAAATTAAAATTAATTTACTATATAGAGGTCTTGATAAAGGAGTGTTTGGAAAAAGTCGTTTACACACCTTATAATCACATTCTTAAATAAAATGAGTATAAACAAAAATTTTGTAAGATTCAATAATAAAATAACTGTAGGGGCTGCTTTTGTAGTAGATCCCCCAACAATACATTTGTTTAGAGAGTGGGACGTAGGATTTGGCGCCAACCGGCTTGCCACCGGCTCGCCGGAGACTTTCTTCTTTGAGGGGGTCTGGCCTCGTTCTTTTTGGCTTGGGGGTTGCTCCTCGGATGGCCGAGGAGCCCCTTACCCTGAAGGGTCCCTTGCATTATATACCCTCCTTGGCCAATCTTGGCCTTCCAACTGTCATTAATCTAGCCCATTGCTTAAGGGTCTGTCCCATCAGCCACGTTCCCCACCTTCTGTGAGTCGCAGCGCCCAAGGTTCCGCCTTTCAGGAGTCCTCTCAGCGTTAATACTGTCAGGGGGGTTAGGTAGACGCATTAAGTGAGGATGTGACCGTCTGTACTGGGCTTGTCCCCCACCTGGGATTTAGGATAGGCAGGCCGAGGATAGGGTCGTCCTCGGGGTGGCCGCGAGGGCTAAAAGCCCCCAGATAACTGCCTGGGGCATCCACTGATCCTCGGCGTGGGCCCTGGGCCAGCCCAGAGGTGGGCCGAGGCTTCCAGGCCCACGGGCCCCACAATAAGAAAGGATCATTCCAAAAATAAAGTTACCATCCAAATTTTAAAAATTATTTAATTTATTTTTGTCTTTTGAGCTTTGGCCATTTGGAGACTGTTATCAATTTTATCATAAAAAGCTTACGAAATCACGTGTAAATTAACACAGTGGTTCATAAAACCCATATAATAAAATTAAAACTATCTCTAATAACAATTTTAACTTTTCTTTTCCATCATAAAACAAACAATTTATTGTCAAATTTTATACTCACACAAACAAACTACTGATTGCCCAACCACCCAATATGAAGCAAATGCAAACCCACCCAACCTCGGGCAAAAAGCATCTGAATGGGCCAGGTTGAAGAAAATTTATAAAATTACAATCAAGCACTCAAGCCCAATATCAGGTTTGAAAGTGCAGGCCGAATCACCTAGCCCCACATACCAAGATCATTAAAGCAAAACTTACTAATTATCAGTGCATACTGTAACAAAATAATTTTTAAATGTATAAATAGTACTGTAGAATCTAGTTTTTACTTAAAATTTGCTTAATTCCGTACTTGTGGGTCCCGTAAACAGCGTACGGGACCCACAGAAAAACGTCAAACGCACTAAACTTTCAATTTTTAGTAACATCTAAACTCACACAGTGTACGCGTCTGGCGTTTGCGTCCAAATCTGGGTCTCATGCACTGTTCACGGGACCCACAAACCTCTTTTTTTCAGCAAAATTTTCATTAAAAATAGGTCCCATGGCACTATTCACACATTTAAAAATTATTTTGCTACAGTGTTTTCAATTTTCAGCAATTAGCAGTATCCAAACACACCCATAAAGTGCGTTTTGGGACCAAATTCTAGACGTGACTCAAGAACTGAGAATTGTTTGCCTAAATCATGCCAATTATATATAAGACCATCATTATATTTCAATCAGTATTAGGAGTAGATAACATAAGGTGTTAAAAAAATCCAACCCCCATGAGCCATAGTGCTAGATATTCGAAAGGCAACCAAATTAAAAGCTATGATTGCAATATGTAAAGCATTGAGAGCACTTGAAATAAGAAGTATTTCAAAGCTTTAATTGCTCCAAAATTCGGAGTATATATATAATATTTCATCAACACTTCACTTGAAATATGAACTTTTCCAGGCACATATTCATCACGGTCATGCATATGAACTTTGGTCTTGATCCACTTGTTTGTCACCAAATCAAATCCAGATAGATTTTCAAAGTGAAAGTCGTACTAATACAACTTCTTGTCAACAGCAACAGGTTGTCCCTTTGGCCAAAGGGTTTGTCCTTCATTGGTTTTAAACTTGTCTACTCTCCACTCCAACTTTTGGTATCCACATCAAAGATTTGGAGATCACAAGGATAACCGTAACATGTTCCCACTCCATGCAAATGCAATACTTGGTCTAAGACCCTCCATAGCTGCTGAGAATAAATCACGATTCTGAGAACTGGGACGGTTTGGGGGTTCAGGTAGTGACTGCCATGTATTTAAGGTCGGTTTGTAAGCCATAGCCCAAGGTTTGTTTTCTTCGTGACCACCCAAGCAATAAAGCTTGCCACACAGAAAGAAGGCTTGTGGTTCCAGTACACTATTAGGCATTTGAGGAAGAAGGTCCCATTTAGATTCATTCGGTGGCAAACTACTAAGGTTAACACGAACCGCTTCATTGTTGTGGGCATCAATATGGTATAAAGTTTTGGAACTCAAAATAGAACGGGACCTTTATGAAGCTGCAGTGGCTGTGGGTTTGAGTTTTACAGTTCCTTTTTTTGAGAAACCAGACTGGACATTTATTGAAACAAAGGAAAGAAAGATTTAAAAAACATCTGAAAGAACCAAGGGAGCTATATCCCCTGGACAGTCTTCTAACCAGACCTGTAAATCTAACCCAATGCTAGCCCGTTTAGCCAAAGCATCGGCTACTTTATTACAAGAGCGATTTGTAAGATAAATTTAAAGTTGTGGAATAAAATAAACATACCTTCAGCCATAATTGTTTAAGTGTGTAGAGAAAAAGAAAACTCACTATATAATAGTGTATCTATAAAAAGTGTCTTCTAGTGACTAGAATCTAGTCTATGGCATTTACCTTACATATATCTTTTTGATGGAGACAGACTATATATATAGGCTAAACTAATGTTAGTGTATAAAATTCTGTCGCCATCTTGAATATTACATGCTAATGTATAAAATCAACATTTATACTTTATCGTTCTTGCCCCAAAACAAAACAGGAAACAAAACAAAAAACCAACATTCATACTTTCTCATGAATTCGAGTTAACCCAACCAGTAAATTTTTTGTGGAACTTGGGTCTAAATCTCACCAACACTAAAAACTAATTTATATTTAGGCTTCATAATAAACAACAATCATCATAAAATGCACTATAAATTCTATCGTATTTGTAAAAAAAAATAAAAAAATAAAAAAAAAAAAATTACCTTTCCAAACTTTATGCATTATAAATTCTATCCTATAGACCAAAAATCAGACAAACATCAGGCAGAATTTTTTGTTCAACAAATTTTTAAACTACTTGATTTCACTTAACTATTTTTTATTTTGCTAAACCGAAATTCTCTAGACTTGCACAGTAACAGCCATCATTTGACTTCATTCTTGATTACACCAAATGGAATTAGAAACAATTGCATTGAAACTTTTTGTCATTACAAGTAAGCTTTTGTAGAAATTACAACCAAATTTGTTATGGAATTAGCAATGCCAAAAATACATTACTCTTCAATGTAAATCAACCGACATATCACCTTTTTTGCATTTAAAATTGAGCTGATTCACTTTTGTCTCCTACATCCCCTAGTGATGATAAGAAAGGCTTAGAAGGCATTTGTAAGCATTCAACTTCTCCTACAAGCATTTTTACAACTTTTGTTCATTGAACAACCATCACTAGGCTTCATTTGTATACACCATAATGCGACTATAATCATCTTATTAACTGTTTTCTTCTCCTCCTCTGTGGCATCTTCCATTATTATGTCATTTCCTTTGCTAACTTGTTCATAGACCCAAGTTGGGAAGTAGTAAATTTGGCTTGAATGATCTACTAATGCATTAAAGTTCTTTCTTCTGCTAGCCATTTCCAACAATAACATGCCAAAACTATAAACATCAGCTTAATAGAAGATGCCTCTAATGTTTTTATAGAACAACTCTAGAGCAATATAACCTAGTGTTCCTCTTGCAGCAGTCAGACACTACTATCATTTGCAGAATAAAGTTTCGCAAGCCCAAAATCAGAAACTTTTGGGGTGAAGTTCTCATCAAGAAAAATGTTATGGGGCTTGATATCAAAATGCAGAATTTGCATGTCACATCCTTGATATAGATATTCAATCCCATGAGCCACTCCAAGAGAAATCTCGTATATTTTCTCAATAATTAAGGAGATTCTTCCTTCTAGTGAAAAAATGTATTTGTCAAGAAAACTATTAGGCATGAATTCATATATAAGGGCACACTTTGGTCCCTTGGCACAAAAACCAATGAGATGCACCACATACATGTTGTGAATCCTTCCAATTGTTGCAACTTAGCTGATAAAATCTTGCCCATTAGCTTTGGACTTATCCAACATCTTAATAGCTACAAGACGGCCACTTTGAAGCTTCCCTTTATATACAAAGTCATAGCCTCCTTCTCCCAACTTGTCCTTAAAACCTTTGGTCACCTTCCTAATTTCTGAGTAAGAATACCTAATTGGCATGAAGTTATTTTGGCTTTGCAGAAATTCTTCAACAGCGTCATTTGTTGATAAATGCCTCCTACGCCACTTATATATCAAAAGGGCAACCACCCATGGAGTCCCCAAGACCATTTTTGCTGTAACGTATAACAATACTGTACAGGGACATCACCGAAAAACTATGAGAAAACAAATTTCTTGTTGCACTACTTTCAGCTATTTTAATTTTTAGTTGAAAATATGGCTGAACTAACAACCAAGTGCCTTCCTAATCCAAGTAATTAAGCACAATCAATGTTGTTTCCATTTAAATGTCACTAAAATTTAATTACATCTTGTTTTCATGGTAAACTATTCTCAAGCACAATCTTAAGGAATGATCTGCTAAAAAAAAGTTGAAGAATATCAAAGGAGATTCAGGTTCTTACCGATGTTTAGTAGTAAGTACAAATAATAATATGCTGCAACCAAAAAGAAAAGTTGAAATTACATTTTGCTAATTAAAGATAAATTACTAATTAGGGAAACAAGTGACCCAAAAAACTTGAAAAGTCTAGGCATAATAAGAAACCTCTAAGTTGTTAACAGCGGCAAGCACGGGCCCAAGACCAAACAACGTCGACCCACAAAGCAAACCCAACCCATCAAGAAAGCCACAGACCCACAACAATCTAATTAACTCATGCCCACAAAACCTAGACCAGTCCAAATTTTGTGTAGATCTTAAGAAATTCGATTATCTTACTTTTCATTTTCTTAAGCCTAAAAGATCAACCGATTGCCCAAGTACATGGTTATTCATCTACTAGTGTCATCTTCACATCAGGCCAATTACTCAATGCAATTCTCTGTCATTTTTCATTCTGTATTATCTTTACCCTTCTTGCAACTTTTTTGAGATAGAAAACTCACCTATGCGGGAATGATATACATATAGGAGTTCAAGAGACCGCCTTTCTGCATTTCACAAAGAAGAGAATAATTATAACATTATACAAAAACTACAACAAATATTTATTAGCATGTATAGTACATTGGAACGGATGGAGAATGCACCAAAAAGCTAACTTCTAATTAAGAAATTCGATAATTTTTACTTTTCATTTCCTCAAACCTAAACGATTGAGATCAGCCAATTGTAGTACAAGATTATTCCTTTACTTTTGAGATAGAAACCTCACCTGTGAAAAGGTAATATAGACTTAAAATCCATCCTGCAATTTTGACAAAGAAAAGAATAACATAAGTACTGTTTCGAACCTTAAAATTAATTTAGTCATTATGCTGAAACTACCTTAGCATGTCTTTTACATTGGAATGGATGTGGTATGCATCGAGAAGCTTTCTTCTTCAGAAATTAGATCATTTTTACTTTCATTTACTCAAGCCTAATAAAAGATTGTGATCATTCAATTGCCCAAATAAATAAGTTATTCCTCACGTACAATTACTCATGCAATTCTATATCATAGTCGATTCTATATCTATTATCCTTCAAAGTTCAAACTACTTTTTTGAGATAGAAACCTCACCCAAGAAGAAAATATATAGTTTTTCGCCCAATCCTGCACTTTTTACAAAGAAAAGAATAACATCAGCATTTGGAACCTTGAAATTAAATCTATTAAATTTCAATAACATCACCAAGAAGTTTCTTCTTATAACTAGAAGTTCGATATTGCGAGAGGAAAATAATGGTCAACATGTATGGTAATTAATTAGAGAATGGAAAGTGTTATGCCCTTTCTCGCTATATTTACCCACCAATCTTGCCGCTGTTGCATTGGACAAGGTTCAAGTTATCAAAGTAGCAACTGCACCCTCTTCCGCATTGACTTTCACAAATAAATCGGTTCCATGAAAGCTCAAAACCATATACCAATTTATTGTGAATTTCTGTACAGGAAATAATTGGATTATCATTTCCTGGCCAAGATGTCATAACCAGCATCTCCACTTTGCACGAGTCCCTCGCATCCTTCGCACTTATTGTACCAATTGTAACATATTTATACCTCTTGGAATGAGAAATTGAAGTGTTGGAAGAATACTATCCATTGTCATTGCAAGTAGAAGTATCCAAATAGAATGGAGTATTCACTGGTTTTTCACAGCTCAAGAAAACCACAATCCGTGTGTTGTAGTTTTGCCGGTCATACGACAGAGAACTCCATTGAGAACTGAAATTATATTGATATAAAGAATAACTCGGTGTGGAGAAGTAATTGTCCTTCTGTATACCTGAGTCCGCCCGGATTGTGTAGTTATTGTAATTGATTTCCTGTACGTAGTATTTTCCTTCAAATAAGTATAACACTGTTCGATTGTTCTCACAAGACAGTTCATACCTTAGGTCGCCACAGGCTTCTGGATCGCTCGTCAATCGAAATGGATTACTTATGTTCTGGATATTGCCACAGGAAGAAGGGGCACACTGATGAATATTATTCTTAGTACTGCAAGTTTTATGGACAAATACAAGTACAATAAGGGTCGTGAGTCCTGCAGTGAAGGATAATTCTCTCACCATTATGAGAGAGTGAAAATTTTCATCTGGTACAACTAGCACAGTAGTTTGTTGACAAAGATGACTTGTTTTTCAGGTCTTTCAGACTATCATCAATAAAATAGTAGTAAAATAAAATTGAGGAAAGTAATTAAAGAAAAAAATATATAGAGTTTTCTCGTTTTCACATAGAGTTTTCAGGTCTTTGGATTCTATTCTTTGTCTTGTTTGTTTAGTAAGTTCTACTACATTCCTTTCATCAAAAAATGAAGGAAAAAAAGAAAAAGAAAAAAAAGTTCTACTACATTCCTTGTTAGGCATGAGAGACGAACAGAATGTGACTCCAATGCCATGTTTTGAGTATTATACCCCCAAGAAATTAGCTCACAACCTTTGCGGTGGGTTCTTTTTCCCCATCAATTATAATTTTAATAATTTGTAAAATTTATTGTCTATAATATTGCTATTTAGAAAAATATAGATTCTAGTACTAAAGCAAAATATTCACTCGTATGACTCAACATTTGTGGCCAGAAAATTCACTCATTTCTCCTATCACTAACCCAAAATTTTACTTCTATTGAAACTACCAGTAATCTCCACAAGAACAAGTACCTTCTCTAAAATGATGGAAACGAATTGAATCTCTAAGAATTATCTCTCTTTTCTACTCTCGACAAGAACTTCATCATTGTATGACAATCTTGACAAACTCTCAAGTTCTTCATCACCCTCACTGGTGCTGACGCTGGCAGACTGAGAATCCCATAAGTCACAGCTAACTTTTCACTGTGGTAGTTCATCACTGTTCTGGCATTGAGTTTTGGTTCGGAGATACTAGAAATAGGCCTCTCTTCTATATAACCTAATTTCTCTATCCTCTTTATCATCTCTTCTAAGCGTGCATATATCACTTGACTCATTGGGTGAGAAGATCCCCAGTTTGACCACACAGATTTAAAGCACCAGCAAAGGTGAACTTATCAAGTTTCAAACCAACAACTCTTGCTTCATTAAACACCTCCATGGCCTTAACAAAAAGACCCATCTGGGAATAACCAGAAAGCAGAGAATTATATGAAATAACATTGTGCTTTGGCATTCTATCAAACATCTGACGAGCGCTATTTATCTCACCACATTTGCAATACATATGGAGAAGATTGTTTAGCAAAAACAGGCATGATCTGAAAGCAGTTTTAATCATGTGGCCATGAGCAGCCTTGCCATAAATAACAGACCCAGATTTGGTAGAGAACTGGACCAGTTTTGTATAAGCTACAGAGTCCAATGAAAAGTTTTGATGACAAGCTTGAGCATCATGTGGTAGGTTATGTAATGGTATAGTTGGTGGCAATATGGTGGAGGGGATTCTAGGTTAAATGAGCCCAGGAAACTCGGTGCTGTGGGGGAGAAAGTTTGGTTTTGTGGGTTTTGTTTCCTGGAGAAATGGAGTTGGAATCCTCGTCTATTTAACATAGGAGGCCTTTCAAAAGCAGATGAGTAGCATCCTCTCTAATTTTGCTTTGAATTGTACATGGGTCAATTTCTTATCCTTCTCATACTACAAAATAGTAAAACAAAAGAGATACATATCAGGGAGATAAAAATGGAGTACAAAACCAATAATAAAAGGTGCAGAGCTGTCATATTAACCAAGCAAGTAAATGACCATCTCCAATGAACTGGGAAAATTGCAATATAGTTTTGAACATGTTTTGTGGAAGATTCAAACATCTTTTCATACTGTTGATCGTGCATGTTTGCATTGACATCAGCAATTATAAGTGTATAACATTGAAAAATGTGAAACTTACCTATTTTGATACAGTTGAAAATTGTTCGGAAAAAAAAAAGGGTAGAATTCAAATACTAACACTTCAAATCAAACTCACAGATAGATGGTGTCTTTGCCTGATTGTGACAAATAATGCACACAGTCAAAGATGCTATCAGTCATATAGCTTTTCAGGTGATCTTCTGTGACTAACAACCCGAAATTTGAGAGCTTTCACAATATTATTGTTATAACATATAATCAACTCCAGCTTTCCTCCTTTGAAATTTAGCAATTGCCCTCAATGAAAATAAATTCACAATAGACACTTAGCAAAATAAATAACTCTCAATATTGAATGATAGATTGAATGGTTTTTTTTTACAAGAAAACAATTTTGTATTGGTAATTACCCAGATACCCTGGTGGTTCTTAAACTTACAATTTGACCTCCCACCTCAATTTTACAAGGGAAAAAGGTGTCATTTGAGCTAGAGCTCATCAGCTTTAGTAGGATACTTGGTGTTTACAGGAAAGGTAAAAAGGGCGTGAAAAGTATGTCGCTTCATTAGATGATCCAAAGTAATTTAACACATAGAAAGCTTATTTAATAGAACTAGAATTTACATAAAATTATCTACAATAGTAAAGGCACAAAAACTATTAGCAATGTACTCCAAGACTTTGATGAGTGAAACAAAAGCAAATGAATGATAAATAAGAAAATCAATATTTAAACACAAAATAGCAACCACTCTAGGTAATACAATAACTTGACCTATAAAAGCATCAATGTGCATTACTCTAAAATCTATCGCCGCTGTAGCATTTTGGTGATATAGCATCTCATAATAATTTATATATTAAAAAAAATCATAATATGAAATAGCCATCAAACTTTTAGGGAGAAAAAATCTATATCCCCAAAAAAAATTCCAAAAGTAGGACGAATTGCAAGGTTCGTTGATCCATGTTACCTGTGACTTTGGGTCTTCCCAACTGATTTAAAAAACAGAAAAGGAAAAAAATATAAATAAGTTGAAAAGCCAAAGAAACAAGATGGCAATCAAAACTGCCTCAACAGCAAGTCAATAACACCAGGGGCGGAGCCATGTACATGGGTGGGGGCCATGCCACCCACACCCCCCCCCCCCCCCCCAAAAAAAATTTGAAATTTTCCTATATATATACATACTAGTCACTAACCCATTGCACGGGAAAGTTTTACAAAAGATAAAGGGGAAACTGTAGTTAACCCACCTGTGGTTTGTCCTGTTTTAACAGTGCCCACCCGTGGTTTGAAATTTGTCACTTAACCCACCTGAGGTGGCCTCCATTAGACCCCCGTTACCCACCTCTGCCATTTCCGTTAAAAAATCTCCTTTACTATATAAGCCAAAATTAGAACTGAATTAGAACCCTAAAAATAAGGAACAAGTTCTCTCCCTCTCTCTCTCTACCTTAGAACCCCAAAAATCCCCAAATCCATAATCCGTCAAAATCGAACAAGTAAAGCCTCAAGATTTGAAGCTGTACATGACCATCAAAGACCAGCAAGGCAACGGATGGTGGAGATCTATTCCTTTCACGCATCCTTCGACTTTTGAAACCATCTCCATGGAAGAAGATCTCAAAAAAAAGGTAAAGTTTGACCTCAAATCTTTTCTCAAAGGCAAACATTATTGCCATCGTCTAGATCGTGTTTGGAGGCGCAAACAAATTCGGATCGGGTTTTGAACAGAGTTGGTCCAGTTGCAACCATCACCAACACAGCAGTACTCCACTTGCTGAAGCTCCTGGACCGGCTCAGAGTGGCGCCATTTTGAACAAAGTTGCTGGGTTTTTTTTTTGAACAAATTGCAAGGTTTTTTTTTTTTTTTTACTTGCAAATCTGGGTTTTTTTTAGAGAACCCAGCAAAAGAAAGAGGGTTAGAGTTTTATTTTGTGATTATTTTATGAAGAATTATGTAGTCAATTTTTGGATTTAGCAGCGAAAGGCTAGCGAATCTGTGGGTTGTATGTTCACATGGATTTGTGGATTTGTTTGTGACTGTAGGTGTATGGATTTTCTTTTATGTTTTATGTGAAGAAGAAGAAGAAGGGGAGAAAAGAGGAGAAAGACATAAAATATAATGAAAAAGACACATTTACCCCTATTTTTAACAGTGAAAAGAGAGGTGAGTAACGAGGGTCTAACGGAGGCCACCTCAGGTGGGTTAAGTGACAAATTTCAAACCACGGGTGGGCACTATTAAAACGGGCCAAACCACAAGTGGGTTAACTGCAATTTCCCCAAAGATAAATATTATATTAGGGCAAATCACAATTTACCCACCTATGGTTTGGTCAAAATTTAAGTTGCTTTGAAATTTAATACTTTACCCACCTAAGGTGTTGTTTTAAAGTAAAAGTGGCAATAATTTATGTAGTCACATGACGCAATGAGAAGTGGTCAACAAAAAATCAAAAGTTTCGCTTTTATATTATACCAGTCGCTAACCCAGCCATGCGATGCACAAGAAAGTTCTTAGAAAAGCTAAATTTTATTTTATCAAATTAAATGGTTTTTTTGTCAATTCAGTGAGAAAATGAATGTCACTATTAATGGTGATTTCAGAAAGATCTTATTAAAAGCCAATACAATAATTTAATCTGTATCCAAAATACTAAATAATGTTTTCAGATGGTTGAGAGAAATTTAATTAAGATAAACGAACCTTTTCACTATGGATTTTAAGGAATAAGTTACATAAATGGTTAACTACAGCACTAATATTCAAAGGAATACACATAATTCATTAGAATGAAAAGGATTTGAGCTCAAACATCACCAGCAACCAAATAAATGAAATCTTCACTCAGTATTAACAATAAAATTCTCATTAATCTAGTGCAATATAGAACAAATGTAGATTTTATAGAAATATCCTATAATACATATAAAATATATCTTACTCTCATATTCATGTGTTAATGCTTTAAAATTCAATCAAGATGCATCAACTACATATTATTTCAATGTTTTGAAAAAACAGGACTTTATATTGATTAATCAAGATGCATCAACTACATATTATTTTAATGTGTAATGCCATCACTGAAGCACCCACAGACAAATGCTTTCACTTCAAGCACCCACAGACATAGTTCTTCTAAAATAAGTAACAGCAAATTGAAGATAGGTGCTCCCTAGTGAAAAAAATTGTGCCTAACAGAAGAAGTTGATTATCAATCACACTGTAATTTACTCGAAACATCCTTAAATGATCCATTAGCTCACTATCATGACCCTTACAACGTGGACTCAATATAGTTGGTGTCCTAATTAAATTACTAATTTTACAACATGGCGTTGAACTATTTGTCACCTGTAAAGTCATAAAAGAACTTTATTTTTAAATGAAGTCACTAACTTGCAATATATTCATATTTTATAAAAGGCAAAGTTTAGCTTTAAACTAGTTTAAAACTTTTTTTTCCAACTTATTACATGACGATTTATTACACTATCATGTGAATTATTTAAACAAGTCATGTGATTAAAACTTCAATTTACACATAGTAGATTGGGGCTAAACTTTTTCCTTTTATAAATTAGAGCTGGGATTTTTGTTTTTTGGTTTTTCAACTCTGTCTAATTTTCAATAATGTAGTGTTAAATTTTTTTTTTTTTAATTACAACAATGGAGTGTGATGTTCAAACCTATTTCTCCTGGTAAAGAACGGCTGGTTAAAACTACCACCACCAGCAACTACAACATATCCATAGGTATTTACAAAATGAAAACTTGAAATAAACCGAAGCGGATGAAAGCAATAAATTGGGTTGTAAATGAAAATGTTTCCTAATAAAATTAAAATTTTAAAATGAGTTTAAAAAATTTGTGTCTTGTCTTGATAATAAAATATTAATTATCGTAGGGCCGACATTGAAAATTGAAATTCTGTGTGTATAGTATATATTAAAAGTTTTCAAAAAATTATTCCTTATTATTAATCAGTTGTTAATGTTCTAGGCTTGCTGAACTGAGAATTTGGTCACTAATCACAATACCGTTTTATTAGAACGGTCAATTGTTGCTGTGCAAGTGCAATTTGGCAATTCCCACTTATAAGTTAGAATAGAATCGAACCTTCTGATTCTGAATCTTTTATACGCACCCATAATCTACGATCTATGGACTATGATACTAGAAATTGAAAAAGCTATTAGCAGCACTGGCAAAAGCGATTCCTCTCTCTCTCTCTCTCTCGCTTGAAGTCTAAGGCGCTGTTTTGAACAACGTTTTTATATCATATATTCATATAAATCAAGCCAGAAACCGAACCTTCAAATAGCGTTTTTAAAAAAAGAAAACCAAGCAAACTAGAAAAAACTAACACACTTTGGCGGCAAGACAAGGCAATGACATTGAGAATCAAATATTCAAAAAAGAACGGTACCTTATGATCACGAGACAAGGCCAAAGCCACACCACCACTAAACAAGACAGCCCTACAATCCCCACAGTTAGCAACCACAAGCTCCTCCTCTCCCACCACCGCCACAACCGCCGTGGACCCCACCGTCCTCCCCACACCACCACCACCACCTACCACCTCCTCATCCATTTTACCAAAACAACCTTCCATCACTCTCTCCCAATACTCCGATAACCCTTCTAACTCTTCATTACTACTCTCACCCTCCTCCACCAAAATCCCATGCAACCTTTCACTACAAGCCCTCGCCACGTGGCACCCTCCATGCCCGTCGTACACTCCGAAAAAATCGTACTTTCCTCCAACACCAACACCACCACCTTTTTTGTTCATAATTCCTAGTTCAGCTCTCACCGCATCTTCCATCTCTCTCCTCCTCCCTATAACAAAAACCGAACCGTATGACAAAACCACCTTGTCTTTCTCCAAAGAAGACACAGACAATGACACCTTCACCGAATCACCAACATCCTCCTCCTCCGATGATGATGATGTTTTCTTCGTTCGACACGTGTACTTCAGCCGCCGGACTTTGATTCTTCTCCTCGTCACCGTGATCTGACTCATCTCCTCGGAATCCGATGTCATTCTCCGTAGATTCATTCCCACTGGCCCGTCAACGTGAGGCTTCGAGGCCTCTATCAACCTCTTTTTTTTTTATAGCGTAAAGTGGAATTCAAAGGTAGTAACTAGCTAATCTGTGTGTTATATAAAAAAAGCATGAAATCTAAGCCGTTGAATTTTCACAACCCCGTTGGATTTGAAACAGATGGGCTTTGAAATCTTTTTGATGGACCACATGCTTGGATTTTTCAAAGAGAGACGTGGGTGGCTGAGATTGGGTTGGTGGACACGTGTAACATAGATTTTGAGGTTAGTGATTCGGTCCCGTAAAAGACTATCGCGGTACTGGGTCCCACGTAAAAAAAAAAAAAAAGTTGTGTTGTGTCTCTAGACAAGTCATTACGTGGCGTCTCGTGTTTCGAGTGCCGATTCTGCTTTGTTGATGAGTCATTGGAGTCTTCGTTCTCTGACAATGAAGTGGGTTTTTTTTTTTCAACTTTTTGGAAAATCAAATCAAGTCGCATTCAGAAGTTGTGGGAAAGTACACGTGTCGTGTTAACCGGGGGGTCGCGTGCCGGAGCTGCATCTCGTACCTTGTGTCTCTGCCGATATTTCGTGTCGAGTTTCTTTTACTATGATTCTATGAATAATGTTTTTTTAATCTCGTCTTATTTAATTTAAATATTATTGTGTTGGTTGTGTCGAAAAAAATGTATATTATATTGTTTTGGATGGATGAAAATATCCCGTGAGGTATGATTGGGTCAACTGTTGGGGACGTGACTCACTCATGAAAGTTGATTGGGTGCCAATATGGTTCTTCTTTTTGTGTGGGTTTCGGTCTGTACCTTTTAAAAAAATAAACTTTTTTAAATGATTTATCTTTTTATTTTTGAGAAAAGATTAGAAATTAAACTAGACTTTAACAAACATAAAAAAATTTTACAATAAATTTCTTTATTGCTGAGTTAGTTAGTTATTATTAATTTTCATACGTACCTATTATTTTTAATTTTTCTTTTATTATTAATAACTTGTCACCTAATAAAATTGTGAATTTTATCGTTTTTCTAAATTTATTAAACTTAAAAAAAATGCTTCAAGTCGTAGGATTAAGTTGGTCTTGCTCAATTTGGAAGAATTTAGCTAAAACACATATAATACGGGTAATGGGTTGAAACTTGATCTTCGTGAGTCAAGTGATAGGGTTCTCGTTTAAAAACATAGTCTAACATACTTGTTTGAAACTTACTATCGCTTCACCTCTTCCCTGCCTTTCACCATTTGAGCTTTTGAGGTAATTTGTTAGATCGGGTAAAAATCTTATTAGATCTTGCTTGATCTCCATCAAATTTAATGAGATATTCACTAGATCATGCAAGGTATAGAGTACAATGGAGATCTCATAATCTTTTCCATGACACTACCATGGACGAGAAGATTGATGATTTCTATAGATCCAAACACTGGGATTCCCACAACTTGCTAGTCAACAACTTGTACACCAAAAATTGGCATTTGTTGTGGGGCTTTTCAACCATCTTTAGTCAATTCAAGTGATCGATTGGTGGGGAATTCAATTGAACTCAACTTGTGGACACACTAGGATAGATCATCTTACATAACAACCTACAACCAATATTTTAAAAACATAATGCAAAAAAGCAACCAAAAAAAAAAGGGAGAAGAAGAAGTTTGAACTCTAAAGTTTTAAAATTAGAGCAAAGTTCAACCATATATTGAGCCTTTATAATGTCATAAATAATATAATATAATTAATTAAAGGATATATAAGTATCTCATTAAAAAAAAATGAATGAATTTAAAAAAAAAAAAGTATTACAATTCATACATTCAAAGAATAAACGAAGTTAACAACATAATTGATGACGGAGTGCAAAATGTAACATGGGTTATAATTTGAGATGCTAATTATGCATTTTGAAAGTTTAGAGTGAAAAGTGTAATTTAGAAATGGTTTAAGTTGGTAAAGTGTAATTACCCTGAAAATATATGATCAAACTTAGTTCTGGTTCCTGATTTTGATCGATTTATTTTTACCAAAATTTAAATTGTCTCGTTTTTAGCTTGGACAGAACATGCTAATGCACTCAGTCTAGTTAGAGTTGTAAAACCATAGTTGTAGATTTGCAATAGATATAGGTAATTCTACTCCTAAAATGGTTATAAGGTTTACTAATATGTAAAAGTAATGTTAACTTATATAAAACACCATTTCTTCATATACACCTAAAAGAGAATGGTTGTCAAAAGTTTTATTGCTCAATTAGTACATAACTTTTGATGTTTTTAGTATAGACATCCTGGGTTCAAATTCTCCTCCCTTGTTACCACTATCGAAAAAACTATAAGAGAATTGATAACATAATTATTTATGATAAACAAAAATAACTTTTTGAAAGGAAAAGAGTTATAAAATTGTGTCCTATTATTGTCAAATTCATAATGGACATTTGTATTATTTTTTACAGTATTTTTATTGGGGTTGATCAAGTTCTTAAAAGCCCTCTTCTCAAAAAAAGAAAAAGAAAAAAGTTCTTAAAACTTAAAAGCCCAACCCACATAACCAATCCAGCCTGACCCGAAGGGTTGTAAACAGTTTTGATTGAGTGGGAGACTGGGAGTTGACAATGAGTTCGACAATATTAGAAACAATCGGATGGGTTGAGGTTTTGGGTTGATCAAATGGGCTTTGGCAAAAGGGGGTGAGCTAGAGTTCGGCTTGTGTGGATTTTTATAAATTATGGAGTTATGGGCATGAGTATGACACGAGACAAGACAACATGGTGGGAATACAAAAATTAATTAATTAAATAATTTTTATTTTAAGTATATTTTATTTATTTATAGGAATATTTTATGTTTATTTATAAGTTTTCAATATAAATAATATATGAATTTTACTAATGTGTACATAGTTAACCAATTTTGAAAAAAGTTTATCAAAAAATTAAAAAGTTTTGATAATTTTTTCAATCTTCAATAAAACTTTTTTAAAAATAGATTTGTTAATGTGTGCCTGACCCATAATATATATATATATATAAAATTAAAGGAATTATTTTTCAATAATTTTTTTTTTCAACCCAACTTAATGGGGACGCCGGACGCACGAGCAAAAGTGTCCCTGGCCACAGAGACTTCAGAATTTTTTTTTTTTTTTGAAAGGGAGAGACTTCAGAATTTGAGGGAGAATTTTAAAGAACAGGCAATATCAATATGTGCAAAGGGAGAAAATGCATATAGTTATTGTAAATTAAGTGATGTTACAAATTCATAGTTGTACAAAGAGCTGAGAATATGAACTATACAGATAGAAATTACACAAATCTGAAAATTTGAATTAGAGAGGTTACAGCTAGTAGAACAAGTGATGCATCAAAGCTAAAAGAATTAATGACAAATTTGCATGGCAACTTAAGATTATTTGCAGCTGGCAGTAGTGCGTTCTAAAGTTTTCCATTTGTAGGATCTGAATCGAAAGCAAGCTGCTGCCAGTCATACAAAAAAAAAAGAAAAAAAAGGAAAGGAAGAAGAAGAAAGAAACAAAGAAAGAGAAGAAAATTTTTTCAACTTCACCAGTAATCATTGCAAGAACATGACCCATTTTTGAAGTGATGAAACCGGTTTGAGTCTCTCACCACTATTTCTCTACCTCTAGCCATTGAAATAAATTTGATTGCAGTATGACAGTCTCCACAAACACGAAGATTCTTAAATACTCTAATAGGCTTTGGTTGGGATACGCTTATAAGACCAAATGCCACAGCTATTTTCTCACTGTGCTGAAACAAATATTGCTCCTTTAGTTCATCCTCCACATCATGAAGAACAAAATCTGTATCGGGTACATAGCCCAATTCCTTTATTTTTGAAGCCAACTGGTTCAGTTCATAATAAATATCTTGTGCTAGGGGGTGTGAAGTGTCCCCAACGTGGAACTTGTGCACCATATTTTCCACCTCTATCCAGCTACAACCAGCTTCTTTGATCAAGTTTCTCTCTTTCAAATTTTTTCTAATTATTGCCACATTGTCCCATTGACCTGAGGAAGCATACAAGTTTGATAGTAAGATATATGCTGCTGGATCATATGGGTCTTGCTCAAGAATCATCTTTGCAGCATGTTCCCCAAGTTCTTTGTTGCCATGAACCTGACAGGCAGCAAGAAATGTACGCCAGACTAGTGCATCAGCCTTGAAAGGCATTGAATTAATGAATTCAAATGCTTCTAAAAGGGATCCTGATCGGCCCAATAAATCAAACATACATGCGTAATGTTCCATTCTCAAAACAATCCCATGTTCTCCGTACATTGAGTTGAAGAGTTTCCACCCCTCGGAAATTAGCCCCACATGGCTACAAGCTGATAAAACAGCAATATAGGTGATCTCATTTGGTCTAACACCATCCTCAAGCATTTTGTGGAACATTTCCATAGCTTTAGAAGCGAATCCATGTTTTGCAAAACCAGTAATCATTGAAGTCCAAGATATAACATTTCGACCTCCCATATCATTAAAAACTTGAAATGCAGCTTCTATATTTCCACACCTAGAATACATGGAGATCAAAGCATTACAGATGCTTTGATTTGACGCAAACCCTGATTTTAGTAACCGTGCATGAATTTGCTCACCCTTACCAACTGCACCGATACTAGCAGCTCCACTCAAGAGGCTAGCAAATGTGAAAGCACTAGCCCCAATTCCTATATCCTCGATTTCATGAAAAAGTTCAAAGGCTTTTTCAGAATTCAAATTTTTGGCATACGCATCAACAATTGTGTTGTAAGAAATTAAATTCTTCTCAAACAGCATATTAAAAGCTTTATGAGCATCTTCCATCATGCCAGACCTTGCATACATGCTAAGAAGAGAATTTCCCACACAATTAACCGATGCAAGACCAAGTTTCACAGCATGCGTGTAAACTTGCTCTCCCATACGGGGATCAGAAAGATTTGCACATGCCTTAAGGACACTAGAAAAGGTGAAATGATTTGGTGAAACATGACCCTCGATCATTTCACAAAAAAGTTCAACAGCTTCCTTATCACGCCCTCCACTTTGCACGTATCCTGTGATAATTGCTGTCCAAGACACGACATTATGATCTACCATCAGGTCAAAAACTTTCCTTGCATCATCCACCGATCCATCCACTGCACACTTAGCATACATGTCTAACAAACAGCACGCTACACAAACATCTAAAGCCAACCCAGTCCGTATGACCCAAGAATGCAATTGCTGCCCAAGATTTAACAATTCTAGCTCTGCACAAGCGGAAATAACTCCACCAAAGGTAAATTGATCCGGTACATACTCACTCAAAACCATATCCAAAAACAAATTTACAGCCTCCAATGGGAACCCAAATTGCATAAACCTAGTTATCATCAAAGTCCAAGTAACCGCATTCTTCTCAGGCATTTTCTCAAACACCTTATATGCTAAATCCACATCACCACCACCCTTCACAAACATATCAATCAACGCACACCCAACGCACACATCAGACTCAAAATATCCACTTTTTATAACAAACCCAAAAATCATTTTCCCAGTGGGAACATTTTCCACATTCGAACACGCCCGAATCACTGCGGAAAAGCAATACTCATTTGGGCAGAGCTCATTTTCAAGCATTTGAAGAAACGTGACAATGGCTTCAGTTCCCATATCATTATTTGCAAAACAAGAAACCATAGCAGTCCATGAAACCAAGTCTCTCAAATCCCCCATATCATCAAAAATGGATTTTGCTTTAGCCCAATCCCCACTTTTTGAGTACAAGCTGATGAGAGAATTGAGAATGAGAGAGTTGAGGTGGAGTTGGGAGTGAGTCAAGTAGTGGGTGTGAACGAGTTTGCCGAGCTGGAAGTTCCGGGACCTTATACAGGACTTGAGGAAGAGCGAGTAGGTGGTGAGGTCTGGGTGGGTACCCCTTTGGGCCATGAGATCAAGGGTGGAGATTGCTTTGTGGAGGTGGCCCACATTGAGGTGGTGGATCAGACGGTGGTTAAGGGGTTCACAGTTTGGATTTTGTGGTGACGATAATTGAAGGTTATGGCGGGACCGATTTGAGGGTTTGATAGAAGGTAATAAAGGTAGTTTGGAGGCAGACGAAACACACAGGCCTAGCATGTTTCTTCCAACGGGCTAGAATTATACAAGAGGCCGGGCATGTTGCATTTTATAGGTTTGGGTTTTGGTTTGTTTGCTTTGTTATTTTATTTATTATATAATATATATATATATATATTTTGGATTTCATTGGCCGTAACATAGATTAGCTGCATATCGCAGAACATACTATATAATAATTCTCACTATTAATCAAACTTCTATAGGCAATTGACCTTACCTGCCAGAACTAGTAACCGAGTAATCTAAGGACTTTTTACCTTTAACAGGTTAAGCAATTTACCCTCATACTCAGGATGTTATATAATGAAAAATTGTGAATATCCATATATCTAGGAGAATATTCGACGCAACCCGCAAACATGACATGGGCATGACACAATGTTTGTAAATTAGGGTTGAGTTTTAGCAGGTTCGTACTAGATCTAGGTTGATATGAATTGACTCATTTAATAATCTTGTCATTTGGAGTCGGATACACATGAAACTCGTTTCGACCAATTTGACTCCTTCATCTATAGTGTAGATATATCATATATAGCGATATCTATGAATGTTTGGTTTGTACACTATTCACTTTTATAGCGATATCTATGAATGTTTGGTTCGTACACCATTCACTTTTTTATTATATTGATATCTATGAATGTTTGGAAGTTTTTATAAAACTTCTTTCTTATCAATTTTTTTTCTTGTATTTAACAATGTATATAATGTCACATCATTTAAAATTTTTGGCTAAAATCCAAAAGCTTTATATTTGAACAAAATTTTATTTTTGTATTTAAAGTTTTTTGTTTTTGTTATTGTAGTCCTTATACTTTTGTCTATTGTCGGCTATAAATCTGATACTACTTGCATATGTGATGGAATGTCATTTTATCATACCCAATGACAATTTTATAGATAATAAAATAAAATAATTATTTATGGATGAAAATGATAATTTACTAAAACAAAAAGGTTATTGTAAAGGCGCGATTTGGAGCCCACGCCCAAATTGTAAATGGATCTAGGCCCAATGAGCATAATACAATGAATTTGTAGAGAGTGGGTTGGAAAACTAGGCCCTAATGAGTTGGATAATAGTTAGAATGAATTTAAAAGACAATCAAGCAAAAGTAGAAAGGATTTAGCTAAGTAAATTCGTCCTCGGCACAATCCGAGGAAGTCAGTTCTTGTATAAATCAATTGAAAATGGTTACAGATACAATTTTGATTACTACAGTGCTTTCTTTCTCAATTCTCCGATCCCTTTCACTTAGGGTACCTCTTCTATTTTATACTATCTTCCCCTTTCATCTCTACCCTCCTCATGCAGATCAGATTGTTGGTGTTAGTTCCTGTCCCATCAAAAGCTTCTTGAAGTTTTTGGGTAGTAGCTGGAAGGCTGAAAACTACTATTCATGTATCATTTTCTCATTAATGCGATCAGAGAGTTAGCTGCAGGGTATTCAATGCGGTGGTAACAGCTTTATCTTAGATATTTCCTAGCTTTCCTTTGTCCTGTTCCCTCCTGATATTTATCTTTATCCATGGAACGGTCTGAAATGTTACTCTTGATGGCAAACCATATCTTCTGACCTCGGCTTTGATAAGCCGAGGTGGCACTCCTCCTCGGACTCCTTCCTAGGCAATCATGACCAAACTTTACCCCTGCACATAGTAACATCGTCCCTCACGATAGCGCTTGTTCGTCCTCGAACTAATAACGTCCTCGGATTGGGCCCCTAACCCAATACGTATGTAGATGTGCACTCCTGGGCCTTTCACTCCCATAGTTATAATTTGGATTTCGACTTAAAATTTTAGATAACATGATAATAGATCATATATATATATATATATATATATATTATGATTCAATGATTTATAGCATTTAAATCTAAATAAATATTTTTTCTCAAAAAAAAAAAAAATCTAAATATTTGGACCTGCTACAATAAGAGCACGTGACTTCCTAGTGCTCTTTATCTACTTCTCTCCTTATCATTTCTTAGCGGAAAGAAGAAGAAGTTTACAATGCCCTTCACGACACCACGTAGTTTAAATAAGGTCTCATAGTCATATTCTTCACTATATCACAATATGAAATCATTGACTATGTAGTAGTAAAAATGGATATATAATGTAACCACCCTCTCGCATGTGTGAGAGAGCGGTTAAATGCGTTTGGGTACGTGTTGATGGTATACATACCAGCTCCATATGTCAGGAACATTTTCATTCAATGGGACAACTCTAATTGAGCAGCCTAGTTGATTAAGGAAGTATTAATTAGCTGCTTGATCTATTCCAGAACTAAACCTTGAACGATTCTGCACAACAATATTTGAAGGATTCCTTCTCTGTTGGAGGCAGGGCAGCCATTGAATTATTGTAGACTTTGTAGTTCGCATGAATTGATTATACTCCAATATATATTACCCAATTTTTCAGCATTGACTTAATCAATTACACTTTCACAAATCACAATTATGAAATTATAAATTTTGTTTCCACTTAAAAAGACTTTAACAAATAAGTATACCACGTACTAAGCAAAAAAAAAAAAAAAAAAAAAAAAAAATGTTTTAGGTAAGGATAGCTATCATAAATCAAGGAACCAATTATTTGTCACACAAAAATATGAAGTGTCTTTATGCTATCAAATATGTGAAGACTAATTGCCCTAGTTTTGCGGTGGTGTTAGCTTTTCCTTGCATTTACTTGATTCACCTGATTGAAATGATGAACTAGTTGAATTTAAGTTGTCTCCTACATCCCCTGTTGGTCTTGCTGGTGATGATGATAGGAAAGGCTTGGAAGGCATTTGTAAGCATTCTACTTCTCCTTCAAGCATTTCTACAACTTTGTTCATTGAAGGTCGGTCACTAGGCTTCATCTGTATGCACCATAATGCGACTATGATCATCTTCTTAACAATTTTTTTCTCCTCCTCTGTGGCATCTTCTATTTCTATGTCATTTCCTTCGCTAAATTGGCCATACACCCAAGTTGGGAAGTAAATTTGGCTTGAATGGTCTACAAATGCATTCACGTTCTTTCTTCTACTAACCATTTCCAACAATAACATGCCAAAACTATAAACATCAGCTTTATAGGAGACCCCTCCAATGTTTTTATAGAACAACTCTGGAGCTATATATCCTAGTGTTCCCCTTGCAGCAGTCAAAGACACTATGCTATCATTTGCTGGATAAAGTTTTGCAAGCCCAAAATCAGAAACTTTGGGAATGAAGTTCTCATCGAAAAGAATGTTATGAGGCTTGATATCAAAATGCAGAATTTGCATGTCACATCCTCGATGTAGATATTCAATCCCACAAGCCACTCCAAGAGAAATCTCATATATTTTCTCAATACTTAAGGGGATACTTTCTTTTTGAGAAACAGTGTATTTTTCAAGAGAACCATTAGGCATGAATTCATATATAAGGGCACGCTTTGGCCCCTCAGCACAGAAGCCTACGAGTTGCACCACATTCACATGGTGAATTCTTCCGATTGTTGCAACTTCGTTGATAAATTCTTGCCCATTAGCTTTGGAGTTACCCAACATCTTTATAGCAACAAGATGGCCACTTTCAAGCTTTCCTCTATATACAGAGCCATAGCCTCCTTCACCCAATTTGTCCTTGAAACCTTTGGACATCTTTCTAATTTTTGAGTAAAGAGTACCTAATTGGCATGAGGTTAATTTGGCTTTGCAGAAATTCTTCAATAGCATCATACATTGATAAATGTCTCTTACGCCACTTATATATCAAAAACGCCACCACGCATGGAATCCCCAAGACAGTCTTTATTTCAAGGTGAAATATTACTGTGCAGAAACATCGCCAAAATAACTATAAGAAAACAAAATTGTTGTTGCACATGTCACCTTTTTTAATTTTTAGTTGAAATTATAGTTGGACTTACAACTACATACCTTCTTAATCCTAGTAATTAAGCACAGCATATTTTGTTTCATGTTAATGTAACTAATATTTACGTCTTGTTTGCATGCATGGTAAACTATTTTTAATCACAATCTTAAGGAATGATATGCTAAAAAAATAAAAGTTGAAGAAGAGATTCAGGTTATTACCGATTTCCACTAGTTTGAGCCAAGCTGCAAGAATTATAAACAAGAGAAGAAGGTGAAATTACTTTTTGCTAACGAAAAGTGAATTACTAATTAGTGAAACAAGTGGCCCGAATAACTTGAAAAGTCTAAGGCCTAATAAAACTACAGTAAGATCTTACATTGGGCCATGCTCAGCAAGAAATAACAACAACCATAAAAGCCGGTTGACTGTATAATTGGTCTTAAAATTGGGATGTCACTTTAATGGAGCCGAGCTTAATCAAATGATTTCAGAATTCCCAAAATGCATTAGTTGTTAGAATTTAGAATTATGTGGTTAAATAATTAAATTTATTATTTCTCAACATCTTAAATTTTTGGAAATTTTGGTAATTTAACATTAGTTAACCAATGGCTAGGGCTGAAGAATTTGCCCACCGAGACAAGCAAATGATATTTTAATTAGGTTATAATGGAGTAAATGTTTAGACATGCATTTTGCATTAATACTAAGTACTAAACCTTTATTCTCATGGAATAATTAGGAGCCAGGAAAGGTAAATTTTTATTCAAAAGAAGCTAATTTCTTAAGAAAATCTATAATTTTTACTTTTCATATCATCAAGCTTAATTAAAAGAATGAGATTGTTAAAATTATGATTAAACTTAATATTTCCTATTAATTTAATTTTTTAGGAGAACCAATAATATTCAAAGGAATACACATAATTCATTAGAATGAAAAGGATTTGAGCTCAAACATCACCAGCAACCAAATAAATGAAGTCTTCACTCAGTATTAACAATAAAATTCTCATTAATCTAGTGCAATATAGAACAAATGTAGATTTTATAAAAATATCCTATAATACATATAAAATATATCTTACTCTCATATTCATGTGTTAATGCTTTAAAATTCAATCAAGATGCATCAACTACATATTATTCCAATGTTTTGAAAAAACAGGACTTTATATTGATTGAATCAAGATGCATCAACTACATATTATTTCAATGTGTAATGCCATCACTGAAGCACCCACAGACAAATGCTTTCACTTCAAGCACCCACAGACATAGTTCTTCTAAAATAAGTAACAGCAAATTGAAGATAAGTGCTCCCTAGTGAAAAAAATTGTGCCTAACAGAAGAAGTTGATTATCAATCATAAGGGATTTATACTTGACAAATATTTTCACTTCTAGCACCCACAGACATAGTTCTTCTAAAATAAGTAACAGCAAATTGAAGATAGGTGCTCCCTAGTGAAAAAAATTGTGCCTAACAGAAGAAGTTGACCATCAATCACACTGTAATTTACTCGAAACATCCTCAAATGATCCATTAGCTCACTATCATGACCCTTACAACGTGGACTCAATATAGTTGGTGTCCTAATTAAATTACTAATTTTACAACATGGCGTTGAACTATTTGTCACCTGTAAAGTCACAAAAGAACTTTAGTTTTAAATGAAGTCACTAACTTGCAATATATTCGTATTTTATAAAAGGCAAAGTTTAGCTTTAAACTAGTTTAGAACTTTCTTTTCCAACTTATTACATGACGATTTATTACACTATCATGTGAATTATTTAAACAAGTCACGTGATTAAAATTAGACACAGATAATCACTTCAATTTACACATAGTAGATTGGGGCTAAACTTTTTCCTTCTATAAATTAGAGCTGGGATTTTTTTTTTGGTTTTGTTTTTCAACTCTGTCTAATTTTCAATAATGTAGTGTTAAATTTTTTTTTTTTTTTTTAATTACAGCAATGGAATGTGATGTTCAAACCTATTTCTCTTGGTAAAGAACGGCTGGTTAAAATTACCACCACCAGCAACTACAACATATCCATAGGTATTTACAAAATGAAAACTTGAAATAAACCGAAGCGGATGAAAGCAATAAATTGGGTTGTAAATGAAAATGTTTCCTAATAAAATTAAAATTTTAAAATGAGTTTAAAAAAATTTGTGTCTTGTCTTGATAATAAAATGTTGATAATAAAATATTAATTATCGTAGGGCCGACATCGAAAATTGAAATTCTGTGTGTGTATAGTATATATTAAAAGTTTTCAAAAAATAATTCCTTATTATTAATCAGTTGTTAATGTTCTAGGCTTGCTGAACTGAGAATTTGGTCACTAATCACAATACTGTATTATTAGAACAGTCAATTATTGCTGTGCAAGTGCAATTTGGCAATTCCCACTTATAAGTTAGAATAGAATCGAACCTTCTGATTCTGAATCTTTTATACGCACCCATAATCTACGATCTATGGACTATGATACTAGAAATTGAAAAAGCTATTAGCAGCACTGGCAAAAGCGATTCCTCTCTCTCTCTCTCTCTCGCTTGAAGTCTAAGGCGCTGTTTTGAACAACGTTTTTATATCATATATTCATATAAATCAAGCCAGAAACCGAACCTTCAAATAGCGTTTTTAAAAAAAGAAAACCAAGCAAACTAGAAAAAACTAACACACTTTGGCGGCAAGACAAGGCAATGACATTGAGAATCAAATATTCAAAAAAGAACCGTACCTTATGATCACGAGACAAGGCCAAAGCCACTCCACCACTAAACAAGACAGCCCTACAATCCCCACAGTTAGCAACCACAAGCTCCTCCCCTCCCACCACCGCCACAACCGCCGTGGAACCCACCGTCCTCCCCACACCACCACCACCACCTACCACCTTCTCATCCATTTCACCAAAACAACCTTCCATCACTCTCTCCCAATACTCCGATAACCCTTCTAACTCTTCACTACTACTCTCACCCTCCTCCACCAAAATCCCATGCAACCTTTCACTACAAGCCCTCGCCACGTGGCACCCTCCATGCCCATCGTACACTCCGAAAAAATCGTACTTTCCTCCAACACCACCGCCACCTTTTTTGTTCATAATTCCTAGTTCAGCTCTCACCGCATCTTCCATCTCTCTCCTCCTCCCTATAACAGAAACCGAACCGTACGACAATACCACCTCGTCTTTCTCCGAAAAAGACACAGACAATGACACCTTCACCGAATCACCAACATCCTCCTCCGATGATGATGATGTTTTCTTCGTTCGACACGTGTACTTCAGCCGCCGGACTTTGATTCTTCTCCTCGTCACCGTGATCTGACTCATCTCCCCGGAATCCAACGTCGTTCTCTGGAGATTCATTCCCACTGGCCCATCAACGTGAGGCTTCGAAGCCTCTATCAACCTCATTTTTTTTTTATAGCGTAAAGTGGAATTCAAAGGTAGTAACTAGCTAATCTGTGGAGTCTTTTAGGTAAATATTGTTAAAATTAAAACATATTTGTGTTATAGGTACTGTTTGAAGTTAATTGTGGAAATAAGGAGAGAGATTGAATTTCGGCAACACCGTTGCCGAAATTCAACAAAAAGTAGGAGAGAGAATGAGCAAAAGGAGGAAAGAGAAAAGCAAATGTCAGTAACAGTAAAATGTTGAATATCGGCAACACCGTTGCCGAAATTCATCTGCCCAAATTTCCTGTACTGTCCGTGTGTGAGAAGTGCAATAATGCGTGAGCGCCCAAACTTTAAAAAAAAAAAAAAGTAATTGTGGCAATGGTATTGCCGAAAATAGTAGGAAAAAAAAAAGTGAATGCGGAAGAATTAAAGAAAAATATAATGTGCTACCTACACAATAAATCACAAGTAACTAGTTATTATTAGTTCAAATTTAAATTTGACATTGACATTACTATTTTAATTTAACAATAACAACAAGTAACAACCTGATACTTAGCATTTGTTGTAAAAATATTGTAAAAATTGTATGCACTTATTATTTCTTTTAAAAAAAAAAAATCCCAATTGTGGCAATGCCATTGCCGAAATAGTGGGGAAAAAAAATATTTTATTTTTATTTTTTTTCTAATTGCAGCAATGACTTTTATTTTTTTTCTAATTGCGGCAGAAATTGGGAAAATTTTTTTTCCCCACAACTTCCCATTGCCACATTGAGAAAAAAGTTTTTTTATTTTTTTCCCAAATGGCATTGCCGAAATTGCGGGGAAAAATTTTCCCCACAATTTCGGCATTTTCCCCACTATTTCGGCAATGGCATTGCCACAATTGGGATTTTTTTTTTTTTAAAGAAATAATAAGTGCATACAATTTTTACAATATTTTTACAACAAATGCTAAGTATCAGGTTGTTACTTGTTGTTATTGTTAAATTAAAATAGTAATATCAATGTCAAATTTAAATTTGAACTAATAATAACTAGTTACTTGTGATTTATTGTGAAAATATTGTAAAAATATTGTGTACGTAGCACATTATATTTTTCTTTAATTCTTCCGCATTCACTTTTTTTTTTCCTACTATTTTCGGCAATACCATTGCCACAATTACTTTTTTTTTTTTTTAAAGTTTGGGCGCTCACGCATTATTGCATTTCTCACACATCTGGGCAGCAGAAGAAATTTGGACAGATGAATTTCGGCAACGGTGTTGCCGAAATTCAACATTTTACTGTTACTGACATTTGCTTTTCTCTTTCTTTCTTTTGCTCATTCTCTCTCCTACTTTTTGTTGAATTTCGGCAACGGTGTTGCCGAAATTCAATCTCTCTCCTCATTTTCACAATTAACTTCAAACAGTACCTATAACGCAAATATGTTTTGATTTTAGCAATATTTACCTAAAAGACTCTAATCTGTGTGTTATATAAAAAAGCATGAAATCTAAGCCGTTGAATTTTCACAACCCCGTTGGATTTGAAACAGATGGGCTTTGAAATCTTTTTGGTGGACCGCAGGCTTGGATTTTTCAAAGAGAGACGTGGGTGACTGAGATTGGGTTGGTGGACACGTGTAACATAGATTTTGAGGTTAGTGATTCAGTCCTGTAAAAGACTATCGCGATACTGGGTCCCACGTAAAAAAAAAAAAAGTTGTGTTGTGACCCTAGACAAGTCATTACGTGGCGTCTCGTGTTTCGAGTGCCGATTCTGCTATGTTGATGAGTCATTGGAGTCTTCGTTCTCTGACAATGAAGTGGGTTTTCTTTTTTCAACTTTTTGGAAAATCAAATCAAGTCGCATTCAGAAGTGGTGGGAGAGTACACGTGTCGTGTTAACCGGGGGGTCGCGTGCCGGAGCTGCACCTCGTACCTTGTGTCCCTGCCGATATTTCGTGTCGAGTTTCTTTTACTATGATTCTATGAATAATGTTTTTTTAATCTCGTTTTATTTTTATTTTTAAATATTATTGTGTTGGTTTTGTGTCGAACAAAAAAATGTATATTATATTGTTTTGGATGGATGAAAATATCCCAAGAGGTATGATTGGGTCAACTGTTGAGGACGTGACTCACTCATGAAAGTTGATTGGGTGCGGACTGCGGATATGGGGTTCTTCTTTTTGGGTGGGTTTTGGTATAAAAAAAAAATAGTATGTACTTTTTTTATTAAAAAAAACTTATTTAAATGATTTATATTTTTATTTTTGAAAAAATGTTAGAAATTAAACTAAACTTTAACAAACACAAAACACCTAAGTTAAAAGAATATTGCTACAAATAAAACAATTTTACAATAAATTTCTCTATTGTTGAGTTGGTTAGTTATTATTAATTTATATATATATATATATATATATATATCTATTATTATTAATTTTTTTTTTATTATTAATAACTCGTCACTTAATAAAATTGTGAATTTTATCGTTCCTCTAAATTTATTGAACTTAAAAAGAATGCTTCAAGCTAGTAGGATTGAGTTGGACTTGCTCAACTTGGAGGAATTCCAGCAAAAACACATATAATACGAGTAATGAGTTCTCATTTAAAAACGTAGTCTAATATACTTGTTTGAATCCCAATTGTTGTTTCACCTCTTTGCTGCCCTTCACCATTTGAGCTTTTGAGGTAATTTGTCAGGTCGGGTAAAAATCTCACTAAATCTTTCTAGATCTCCATAAAATTTAATGAGATATTTATTGGATTAGGCAAGATCTACTCTAGAGACAATGGAGATCTCATAATCTTTGCCTTGACATTACCATGGACGAGAAGATTGATGATTTCTATAGATCCAAACATTGGGATTCCCACAACTTGCTAGTCAACAACTTCTACACCAAAAATTGGCATTTGCTGTGGGGTTTTTGAAACCATTTTTAGTCAAGTCAAGTGATCGATTGGTGGGGAATTCAATGGATCTCAACTTGTGGACACACTAGGATAGATCATCTTAAATAACAACCTCCAACGAAAATTTTAAAAACATAATGCAAAAAAGGCAAAAAAAAGAAAAAGAAGAAGTTTAAACTCTAAAGTTTTAAAGTTAGAGCAAAGTTCAACCATATATGCCTTTTTTTCTTTTTCTTTTTTCTTTTTGGAAAACCATATATGCCGTTATAATGTCATAAATAATATAATATAAATAATTAAAGCATATATAAGTATCACATTAAAAAAATGAATGAAAAAGTTTTAAAAATAAGTATTACAATTCATACATTCAAAGGGAAGATACTATGATCCAAGATAATAGCAGAATTGACGACGGGTGCAAAGTGTAATTCGGGTTATAATTTGAGATGCTAATTTTGAATTTTGAAAGTTTAAAGTGAAAAGTGTAATTTAGAACATGGTTTAAGTTGGTAAAATGTAAATACCCCAAAAATATATGATTAAACTTAGTTTTGGTTCCTAATTTTGATCGATATATTTTTACCAAAATTTAAATTGTCTCATTTTTAGCTTGGATAGAACATGCTAATGCACTCAGTCTAGTTAGAGTTGTAAAACCATAGTTGCAAATTTGCAATAAATATAAGTAATTCTACTCCTAAAATGGTTATAAAGTTCACTAATATGTAAAAGTAATGTTAACTTATATAAAACATCATCTCTTCATATACACCTAAAAGAGAATGGTTGTTTTTTATTGCTCAATTACTATATAACTTTCGGTGTTTTCAGTATAGACATTTGGGGTTCAAATTCTTTTCCCTTATTACCACTATCGAAAAAACTAAAAGAGAATTGATAACATAATTATTTATAATAAATAAAAATAACTTTCTAAAAGTAGAAGAGTTAGAAAATTGTGTTCTATTATTGTCAAATTCATGATGGACATTCGTATTATTTTTTACAGTATTTTTATTGGGGTTGGTCACGTTCTTAAAAGCCCTCTTCTAAAAAAAAATAAAAAATCTTAAAACTTAAAAGCCCAACCCGCACAACCAATCCAGCCTAACCCGAAGGGTTGTAAACAGTTTTGATTGAGGGGGAGACCGGGAGTTGACAATGAGTTCGACAAATGCGTCTTGGCAAAAGGGGGTGAGCTAGAATTTGGCTTGTGTGGGTTTTTATAAATTATGGAGTTTGGGACATGAGTATGACCTGAGACAAGACAACATGGTGGGAATACAAAAATTAATTAATTAAATAATTTTTATTTTAAAGTATATTTTATTTATTTATCGGAATATTTTATGTTTATTCATAAGTTTTCAATATATATATATATATATATATATATATAATTAAAGGAATTATTTTTCAATAATTTTTTTTTTCAACCCAGTGTAACGTTGACGGACAAGAAGTGTCCCTGGCCAAACAGACTTCAGAATTTGTGGGAGAATTTTAAAGAATAGGCAATATGTGCAAAGGGAGAAAATGCATATAGTTTTTGTAAATTAAGTGATGTTACAAATTCCTAGTTGTACAAAGAGCTGCAAATATGAACTATACAGATAGAAATTACACAAATCTGAAAACTAGAGTAGAGTTGGCTAAAAATAGGCTAATTTTAGGCCAAATCTACTCTACTCCTCTCAATCCAAATGAACCATAAGTGATGTTACAAATTCCTAGTTGTACAAAGAGTTGAGAATATGAATACAGATAAAAATTACACAAATCTGAAAATATGAATTAGAAAGGTCACTGCTAGTAGAACAAGTGATGCATCAAAGCTGAAAGAATTAATGACAAATGTGCATGGCAACTTAAGATTATTTGCAGCTGCCAGTCATACGAAAAAAAAAAAAAGAAAGGAAGAAGAAGAACGAAACAAAGAAAGAAAAGAAAAATTTTCCAACATCACCAGTAATCATTGCAAGAACATGTCCCATTTTTGAAGTGATGAAACCGGTTTGAGTCTCTCACCACTATTTCTCTACCTCTAGCCATTGAGATAAATTTGATTGCAGTGTGACAGTCTCCACAAACACGAAGATTCTTAAATACTCTAATAGGCTTTGGTTGGGATACGCTTATAAGACCAAATGCCACAGCTATTTTCTCACTGTGCTGAAACAAATATTGCTCCTTTAGTTCATCCTCTACATCATGAAGGACAAAATCTGTATCGGGCACATAGCCCAATTCCTTTATTTTTGAAGCCAATTGGTTAAGTTCATAATAAATATCTTGTGCTAGGGGGTGTGAAGTGTCCCCAACGTGGAACTTGTGCACCATATTTTCCACCTCTATCCAGCTACAACCTGCTTCTTTGATTAAGTTTCTCTCTCTCAAAATTTTTCTAATTTTTGCCACATCGCTCCATTCACCTGAGGAAGCATACAAGTTTGATAGTAAGATATATGCTGCCGGATCATACGGGTCTTGCTCAAGAATCATCTTTGCAGCATGTTCCCCAAGTTCTTTGTTGCCATGAACCTGACAGGCAGCAAGAAATGTACGCCAGACTAGTGCATCAGCCTTGAAAGGCATAGAATTAATGAATTCAAATGCTTCTAAAAGGGATCCTGATCGGCCCAATAAATCTACCATACATGCGTAATGTTCCATTCTCGGAACAATCCCATGTTCTCTGTACATTGAGTTGAAGAGTTTCCAGCCCTCGGAAATTAGCCCCACATGGCTACAAGCTGATAAAACAGCAATATAGGTGATCTCATTTGGTCTAACACCATCCTCAAGCATTTTGTGGAACATTTCCATAGCTTTAGAAGCGAATCCATGTTTTGCAAAACCAGTAATCATTGAAGTCCAAGATATAACATTTCGACCTCCCATATCATTAAAAACTTGAAATGCAGCTTCTATATTTCCACACCTAGAATACATGGAGATCAAAGCATTACAGATGCTTTGATTTGACGCAAACCCTGATTTTAGTACCTGTGCATGAATTTGCTCACCCTTACCAACTGCACCCATACTAGCAGCTCCACTCAAGAGGCTAGCAAATGTGAAAGCACTAGCCCCAATTCCTAAATCCTCGATTTCATGAAAAAGTTCGAAGGCTTTTTCAGAATCCAAATTTTTGGCATACGCATCAACAATCGTGTTGTAAGATATTAAATTCTTCTCAAACAGCAAATCAAAAGCTTTATGAGCATCTTCCATCATGCCAGACCTTGCATACATGCTAATAAGAGAATTTCCCACACAATTAACTGATGCAAGACCAAGTTTCACAGCATGCGTGTAAACTTGCTCTCCCATACGGGGATCAGAAAGATTTGCACATGCCTTAAGGACACTAGAAAAGGTAAAATGATTTGGTGAAACATGACCCTTGATCATTTCACAAAAAAGTTCAACAGCATCCTTATCTCGCCCTCCACTTTGCACGTATCCTGTGATAATTGCTGTCCAAGACATGACATTACGATCTACCATCAGGTCAAAAACTTTCCTTGCATCATCCACCGATCCATCCGCTGCACACTTAGCATACATGTCTACCAAACAGCACGCTACACAAACATCTAAAGCCAACCCAGTCCGTATGACCCAAGAATGCAATTGCTGCCCAAGATTTAACAATTCTAGCTCTGCACAAGCTGAAATAACTCCACCAAAGGTAAATTGATCCGGTACATACTCACTCAAAACCATATCCAAAAACAAATTTACAGCCTCCATTGGGAACCCAAATTGCATAAACCTAGTTATCATCAAAGTCCAAGTAACCACATTCTTCTCAGGCATTTTCTCAAACACCTTATATGCTAAATCCACATCACCACCACCCTTCACAAACATATCAATCAACGCACACCCAACACACACATCAGACTCAAAATATCCACTTTTTATAACAAACCCAAAAATCATTTTCCACATTCGAACACGCCCGAATCACTGCGGAAAAGCAATACTCATTTGGGCAGAGCCCATTTTCAAGCATTTGAAGAAACGTGACAATGGCTTCAGTTCCCATATCATTATTTGCAAAACAAGAAACCATAGCAGTCCATGAAACCAAGTCTCTCAAATTCCCCATATCATCAAAAATGGATTTTGCTTTAGCCCAATCCCCACTTTTTGAGTACAAGCTGATGAGAGAATTGAGAATGAGAGAGTTGAGGTGGAGTTGGGAGTGAGTCAAGTAGTGGGTGTGAACGAGTTTGCCGAGTTGGAAGTTCCGGGACCTTATACAGGACTAGGGTGGCAAACGAGCTGCTTGGGTCATAAATGGGTTGGGTCATAAATGGGTTGGGTGTGTAATTACCCATTTATCCATTTATGACCCATTTATATATAAATTAATTATCCATTACCAACCCAACCCATTTAATTAGTAACCCACCCATTTAACCCAATATGACCCAAATACCTCTAAAACTACTTGAATACCCTATTGACCTCCAAAATTACCAAAATACCCTTAAATACCTAAAATGATACAAATACTCCCTACACTTTCAAAATTACCAATATACCCTTGGACATCCAAAATTATCCCCAAAATCTCTAAAATGAACAAAATACCCATGAAACCTCTAAAATGACCAAAATACCCCTGATATCTCTAAAATTACCATATATGCTTAAAAACCACTAAAATGACCAAAATATCTCCAAAATCTCTAAAATGACCAAAATACCCCCAAAAACCCAAAAAATGACCAAAATACCATTGAAACCTAAAAATGACCAAAATACCCCCCAAAACCTAAAAAATGACCAAAATACCCCCGAAACCTAAAAAAATTACCAAAATACCTTGAAACCTAGAAAATGACCAAAATAACCCCAAAACCCAAAAAATGACCAAAATACCCCCGAAACCTAAAAATTACCAAAATACCCCCAAAACCTAAAAAATGACCAAAATACCCCCAAAACCCAAAAAATGACCAAAATACCCCAAAAACCTAAAAATGACCAAAATACCCCCAAAACCTAAAAAACGACCAAAATACCCCCGAAACCTAAAAAAATTACCAAAATACCTTGAAACCTAAAAAATTATCGAAATACCCCCAAAACCTAAAAAATGACCAAAATAACCCCAAAACCCAAAAAATGACCAAAATACCCCCGAAACTCAAAAAATGACCAAAATACTTCTAAAACCCAAAAATGACCAAAGTATCCCCCAAAACCCAAAAAATGACCAAAATACCCCCGAAACAAAAAAAATGACCAAAATACCCCCGAAACCTAAAAATGACCAAAATACTTCCAAAACCCAAAAAATGACCAAAATACCCCCGAAACTCAAAAAATGACCAAAATACCCTCGAAACGTAAAAATGACCAAAATACCTCCGAAACCTAAAACTGACCAAAATACCCCCCAAAACCCAAAAAATGACCAAAATACCCCCGAAACTCAAAAAATACGAAAATACCCCCGAAACCCAAGAAATGACCAAAATACCCTCAAAATCTAAAAATGACCAAAATACCCCCGAAACCTAAAAAATTACCAAAATACTTCTGAACCCTAGAAATTTACTGAAATAACCCAAAAATATAAAAATTATTGAAATAACCCTAAAACTAAAAGATGACATAAATGCCCTCGTAACCTAAAAAATGGCTAAAATACCCTTAGAATCTAAAAGATGATCAAAATAACCTCGAAACCTAAACAATTACCAAAATTCCCTCAAAACCTAAAAAATTATTGAAATTCCCTCGAAACCTATAAAATGACTGAAAGACTCTTAGAACCTTTAATTTGTCAAAAATATTCTCGAAACGTCCAAAATACCCTAAACCTCTATTTTGGTAATTTTAGATGTTTCTGGTGTATTTTGGTCATCTTACATGTTTAGCGGTATTTTGGTCATAATTTGGGTTTCAAGGGTTTTATTGATCATTTTTTTTTTTAGGTTTTGGGGTTATTTTGGTCATTTTTTAGGTTTTTGGGGTATTTCGATAATTTTTTAGGTTTCAAGGTATTTTGGTAATTTTTTTAGGATTCGGGGGTATTTTAGTTATTTTTTAGGTTTTGGAGGTATTTTGGTAATTTTTTAGGTTTAGGGAGTATTTTGGTAATTTTTTAGGTTTAGGGTGTATTTTGGTAATTGTTAGGTTTTGGGGGTATTTTGGTCATTGTTTTAGGTTTTGGGGTTATTTTAGTCATTTTTTAGGTCTTGGGGTATTTCGATTATTTTTTAGGTCTTGGGGTATTTCGATCATTTTTTAGGTTTCAGGGTATTTTGGTAATTTTTTAGGTTTCAGGGGTATTTCAGTCATTTTTTAGGTTTAGGGGGTATTTTGGTAATTTTTTAGGTTTAGGGTGTATTTTGGTAATTCTTAGGTTTCGAGTGTATTTCGGTCATTTTTTTATGTTTTGGGGGTATTTTGGTCATTTTTTAAGTTTCAAGGGGGGTATTTTAGTCATTTTTTAGGTTTCAGGGTATTTCGGTCATTTTTTAAGTTTAGGGGGTATTTTGGTAATTTTATGGGTTTTGGAGGTATTTCAGTCATTATTTAGGTTACGGAGTAATTTGGTAATTTTTTTAGGTTCCGGGGGTATTTTAGTCATTTTATAGGTTTTTGAGGTATTTTAGTCATTTTTTAGGTTTCGGGGGTATTTTGGTCATTTTTTGGGTTTTGGAGGTATTTTGGTAATTTTTTGGATTTTGGGAGTATTTTGGTCATTTTAAGATTTTGGGGGTATTTTGGTCATTTTTTGGGTTTCGGAGATATTTTGGTCATTTTTTGGGTTTTGGGGGTATTTTGGTAATTTTTAGGTTTTTGGGGTATTTTGTTCATTTTTTAGGTTTTGAGGGTATTTTGGTCATTTTTTGGGTTTTGGGGGTATTTTGGTCATTTTTAGGTTTCGGGGGTATTTTGGTCATTTTTAGGTTTTAGGGGTATTTTGGTCATTTTTTGGGTTTTGGGGGTATTTTGGTAATTTTTAGATTTTGGGGGTATTTTGTTCATTTTTTAGGTTTTAGGGGTATTTTGGTCATTTGTTGGGTTTTGGGAGTATTTTGGTCATTCTTTGGGTTTCAGGGGGTATTTTGGTAATTTTTAGGTTTTTGGGGATATTTTGGTCATTTTTTGGGTTTTGGGGGGTATTTTGGTAATTTTTTGGATTTTGGGAGTATTTTGGTCTTTTATTAGGTTTTAGGGGTATTTTGGTCATTTTTTAGAAATTTAGATTTTATGTTGTTTATTTAAATTTAGATGGGTTTAATGGGTATTAGTGAATTTATCCATTTAGACCCATCTAATTAAATAACCAAATGGGTCTTTATCCATTTAACCCAAATATTAAATGGGTTGGGTTAAGACTTATCCAAATAAGGTGGGTAATGGGTGGGTTCATAGGTATGGGTAAAAATTGCCACCCCTATACAGGACTTGAGGAAGAGAGAGTAGGTGGTGAGGTCTGGGTGGGTACCCTTTTGGGCCATGAGATCAAGGGTGGAGATTGCTTTGTAGAGGTGGCCCACATTGAGGTGGTGGATCAGACGTTGGTTAAGGGGTTCACAGTTTGGATTTTGTGGTGATGATAATTGAAGGTTTTGGCGGGACCGATTTGAGGGTTTGATAGAAGGCAATAAAGGTAGTTTGGAGGCAGACGAAACAGAGAGGCCTAGCATGTTTCCTCCAACGGGCTAGAACTATACAAGAGGCCGGGCATGTTGCATTTTATAGGTTTGGGTTTTGGTTTGTTTGTTTTGTTATTTTATTTGTTATATAATAATTTTTGTTTTTGTGGATTTCGTAGGAGAATTTTACTTAGATTAGTTACATATCGCAGAACATACTGTACAACAATCTTCACTATTAATCAAACTCTTACGGACAATTGACTCCACCTGCCAGAACTAGTAACCAAGTAATCAAGGGGTTTTTCACTCTTAACGGGTTAAGCAGTTTACCCTCATGCCCAAGCGGTTATATAATAAAAAATTGTGAATATCCATATATTTAAGGGACAATATTTGATGCGACCCGCGAACATGACACAGGCATAACACAATGTTTGTAAATTAGGGTTGAGTTTTAGCGAGTTCATACTAGATTTAGGTTGATATGAATTGACTCATGTAATAATCTTGTCATTTCGAGTCAAATACACGCGAAACTCGTTTTGACCAATTTAACTGCTTCATCTATAGTGTAGATATATCAGCTATAGCGATATCTATGAATATTTGGTTTGTACACCATTCACTTTTATATTATATTGATATCTATGAATGTTTGGAAGTTTTTATAAAACTTTTTTCTTATCAAATTATTTTTTTCTTGTATATAACAATGTATATAGTGTCACATCATTTCAAATTTTTGGCTAAAATCCAAAAGCTTTATATTTGAGCAAATTTTTTATTTTTGTATTAAAAGTTTTTTGTTTTTGTTATTGTAGTCCTTATCCTTTTGTCTATTGTCGGCTATAAATCTGATACTACTTGCATATGTCATTTTATCATACCCAATGACAATTTTACAGATAGTAAAATAAAATAAAATAAAATAATTATTTATGGATGAAAATGATAATTTACTAAAACAAAAGGTTATAATTTGGATTTCGACTTAAAATTTTAGATAACATGATAATAGATCAAATATATATATATATATATATATATATATATATTATGATTCAATGATTTATAACATTTAAATTTGATGATGCCGAAAAATAGTCAGTAAGCCACACGGTTCTCACGTGCTCTTGACAAGAACCTGCACAACACAAAAGCTGAAGACCTTAAGAAGAGTACCGGTGTGGTACCGACCAAATACCCTTCGATGTTCAAGTTAGAGAATTCTCTTGTTCACAACTCTAGAGTATCAGAGCTAGAGTGAATTATGTGTACCTTGGTTTATGAGGGTATTGGGGCTTTTATAGTAGTAGAGGTTTGATTTCTCTTTCTTGGGCTAGAAGTCTTTTCTTTATAGGAATCCTCATGAGCGTATATTGCAGAATCCTTTCCTTGTAAGAGACTAACACTAAACGTGGGATACAAGACATTTCCTTATATACTCGTGTGGTGGCCAAGTCAAAGATACATTGGAGCCGTCAGCTTTATGGTTGTTAGCTTTGCCTACTCCTTCGTCAGGGTTGTCAGCTTCGCCTACTCCCTCGTCGAGATCCTCAGCTTCGCTTACTCCCTTCAGCTTTATTAGCGTCGGCTACCCATCTTCATTGCCTAAGGTCAACTCGTCGGCTATGCAGTGAGCTTCGTGGACTCACTAACATTGTCACTTACTAATGGATCCCGACGGAGGTTTGCTTACTATCTTCAGCTTACTCTTCAACTTACTGTCTTCAACTTATTGTCTTCAACTTACTATCTTTAGCTTACTACCTTCAGCTTATTGTCTTCAGCTTACCCTTCAGCTTACTATCTTCAGCTTACTGCCTTCAGCTTACTGCCTTCAGCTTGGAGACTGACGACTTCATCTTGCGTGATGTCTTCAGTATGCATAATAGAACTGACGGGTCTTTGGAGATCAACAACTTTTATTTTTCCAATTAAAAATTCCCCTTATCAAAATCTAAATATTTGGACCTGCTACAATAAGAGCACGTGACTTCCTAGTGCCCTTTATCTACTTCTCTTCTTCTCATTTCTTAGCGGAAAAAAGAAGAAGTTTACAATGCCCTTCACCACACCACGTAGTTTAAACAAGGTCTCATAGTCATATTCTTCACTATATCACAATATAAAATCATTGACTCTGTAATAGTAAAAATGGATATCATGTAACCACCCTCTCACATGTGTGAGAGAGCGGTTAAATGCGTTTGGGTAAATGTTGATGGTATGCATACCAGCTCCATATGTCAGGAACATTTTCATTCAATGGGACAACTCTAATTGAGCAGCCTAGTTGATTAAGGAAGTATTAATTAGCTGCTTGATCTATTCCAGAGCTAAACCTCGAACGATTCTGCACAACAATATTTGGAAGGGTTCCTTCTCTGTTGGAGGCAGGGTAGCCACTGAATTATTGTAGACTTTGTAGTTCACATGAATTGATTGCTTAACCATGCATATGAATACTGAAAGCAATTTCTACATTGGGCTTTTGCCACTCCAATATATATTGCCCGGTTATTCAGCATTGACTTAATCAATTACACATTCACAAATCACAATTATAAAACTATAAATTTTTTTTCCACTTAAAAAGACTTTAACAAATAAATATACCATGTACTAAGCAAAAAAAAAAAAATTGCTTTAGGTATGGGTAGCTATCATAAATCAAGGGACCAATTATTTGTCACACAAAAATAGGAAGTGTCTTTATGCTATCAAATATGTGAAGACTAATTGCCTTACTTTTGTGGTGGTGTCAGTTTTTCCTTGCATTTAAAGTTTAGCCGATTGACTTGATTCACCTGATTCAAATGATGAACTAGTTGAATTTAAGTTGTCTCCTACATCCCCTGTTGGTCTCGCTGGTGATGATGATAGGAAAGGCTTGGAAGGCATTTGTAAGCATTCAATTTCTCCTTCAAGCATTTCTACAACTTTGTTCATTGAAGGTCAGTCACTAGGCTTCATCTGTATGCACCATAATGCGACTATGATCATCTTCTTAACAATTTTCTCCTCCTCCTTTGTGGCATCTTCTATTTCTATGTCATTTCCTTCGCTAAATTGGCCATACACCCAAGTTGGGAAGTAAATTTGGCTTGAATGGTCTGCAAATGCATTCACGTTTTGTCTTCTACTAGCCATTTCCAACAATAACATGCCAAAACTATAAACATCAGCTTTATAGGAGACCCCTCCAATATTTTTATAGAACAACTCTGGAGCTATATATCCTAGTGTTCCCCTTGCAGCAGTCAAAGACACTATGCTATCATTTGCTGAATAAAGTTTTGCAAGCCCAAAATCAGAAACTTTGGGAATGAAGTTCTCATCGAGAAGAATGTTATTAGGCTTGATATCAAAATGCAGAATTTGCATGTCACACCCTTGATGTAGATATTCAATCCCACGAGCCACTCCAAGAGAAATCTTATATGTTTTCTCAATACTTAAGGGTATACTTCCTTCTCGAGAAAAAATGTATTTTTCAAGAGAACCATTAGGCATGAATTCATATATAAGACCACGCTTTGATCCCTCAGCACAGAAGCCAATGAGTTGCACCACATTCATGTGGTGAATCCTTCCAATTGTTGCAACTTCGCTAATAAAATCTTGGCCATTGGCTTTGGAGTTACCCAACATCTTTATAGCTACAAGAGGGCCACTTTCAAGCTTTCCTTTAAATACAGAGCCATAGCCTCCTTCGCCCAATTTGTCCTTGAAACCTTTGGACATCTTCGTAATTTCTGAGTAAGAGTACCTAATTGGCACGAGGTTAATTTGGCTTTGCAGAAATTCTTCAATAGCATCATACATTGACAAATGTCTCTTACGCCACTTATATATCAAAAACGCCACCATGCATGGAATCCCCAAGACAGTCTTTCTTTCAAGGTGAAATATTACTGTGCAGAAACATCACCAAAATAACTATAAGAAAACAAAATTGTTGTTGCACCTGTCACCTTTTTTAATTTTTAGTTGAAATTATAGTTGGACTTACAACTACATACCTTCTTAATCCTAGTAATTAAGCACAATATATTTTGTTTCATGTTAATGTAACTAATATTTACGTCTTGTTTGCATGCATGGTAAACTATTTTTAATAACAATCTTAAGGATTGATATGCTAAAAAAATTAAAGTTGAAGAAGAGATTCAGGTTATTACCGATTTCAAGTGGTATGATCCATCCTGCAAGAAATATAAACAAGAGAAGAAGGTGAAATTACTTTTTGCTAACGAAAAGTGAATTACTAATTAGTGAAACAAGTGGCCCGAATAACTTGAAAAGTCTAAGGCCTAATAAAACTACAGTAAGATCTTACATTGGGCCATGCTTCGCAAGAAATATCAACAACCATAAAAGCCGGTTGATTGTATAATTGGTCATAAACTTGGGATGTCACTTTAATTGATGAGTTGAGCTCAATCAAATGCTTTCAGAGTTTTCAATATGTGTTAGTTGTGAGAACTTAGAATTATGTGGTTAAATGATTAAATTTATTATTTCTTAATATCTTAAATCTTTGAAATTTTTGGTAATTCAACATTAGTTAACCTATGGCTAGGGCTGAAGAATTTGCCCACGGAGTCAAGCAAATGATATTTTAATTAGGTTATAATGGAGTAAATGTTTAGACATGCATTTTGCATTAATACTAAGTACTAAACCTTTATTCTCATGGAATAATTAGGAGCTAGGAAAGGTAAATTTTTATTCAAAAGAAGCTAATTTCTTAAGAAAATCTATAATTTTTTCTTTCATATCATCAAGCTTAATTAAAAGAATGAGATTGTTAAAATTATGATTAAACTTAATATTTCCTATTAATTTAATCTTTTAGAAGAATCAGTAATTTATTAGGGTAATAGAGCAGGACAACCTAAATTTGATCCCTTGTCAAATTTGCTTTTTATTCCACTAATTACCATATATGTGTTTGACTTTTCTTATAAAATAATCAAAGTTTAAAATGATAAAAATCAAACACATGACCTACTATTTTTACCAAAAAGTGAAACAAAAAAAGTATTTTTACCAAAAAGTGAAACAAAAAAAGTAAAACTAAAAAGTACATGGTTATTTCTCTACCCGTGTCATTAGCACACATCAGGCGCAATTACTCAAGTAATTCTGTTTCCTTGTTCATTCTGTGTATTAATTACTATCCTTCAAAAAACCTTTTTTTGAGATAGAAATCTCACCTGGGTATGAATAATATGATATTGCGTCCCACCAGTGTGCACTCTCACCAAATAAAAATCCCAAACCTGCATTTTTGACAATTAAATAAAACAAAATATCAACGTTGAGAACTTTAAAATTGAATTTAGTCATTATACGACTACAATAACTATTCCCTAACATGTTTATTACATTGGAATGGCTGGGGGTACGCACGAAGAAGCTATCTTCTTCAAAAATTCGATAATTATTACTTTTCATTTACTAAAGCATATATGTTTAAGATATAGACCAATTGATTGCCCAACTACATGGTTATTCCTCTACTTGTGTCATCATCACATCAGGAACCATTACTCATACAATTCTATTTAATTGTCCATTCTATATTACTCTTCAAACAAATTTTTGAGATAGAAACCTCACCTTCGAGTATATTTAGGATCAGGTCAGGCACTCCTGCAATGACAAATAAAAGAAAAATATATCAGCGATTGGAAACCTTAAAATTAAATCCAGTCATTGTACTGAGACTTGAATAAAAATATCCTAGTATGTCTATTACATTGGTATGGAATTATGGATATGGTGTATGCACCAAGAAGTTTGGCCTTATAGAAGTTTAATAGAATAAATAGATGAATGGTTAGTGAATAGTGACAGTGGAAAAATGCTAGAGTTCAGAAAAGAAACTTGCAAAGGGAAAATAATGCACAACATATAAATTAGAGAATGGAAAGTGTTATGGCCTTTCTAGCTTTATTTACCCACCAGTACCGTCTTCGCATTGAATATCGTTAGTGTCATTGAGGTAACAATTGCCGGATATTGGGCAATATTTTCCACAAATACCAGAGAGCCATGAAAGCTCAAAACCATACGCTAATTCATGGTGGACGTCTGTACAGGAGATATTTGGGTCATCTTTACTTATTGGCCACGAAGTCAGAAACATCTTCTCTACTTGGCACGAGTCCTCCACTTCGGATGCGTTGATTCTACCAACTTTAAGATATCTATACCTCTTGGAATCAGATATAGAAGAAGACTTAGAAGAGTTGTCATTATAATTGCAAGTAGAAGTGTCCAAATACAATGGAGATTTCACTGGTTTTTCACAGCTCATCAAAACCACACTCCGTGATAGTTCGGGATACCGCTCCGGCACCGTCCCCTTACGTGGTATATCCATACCCATAATATTGCGAACTAAAATTGTATCGATATAAAGAATAATTGGGAGTGGAGAAGTAATTGATCTTCTGTATACCTGAGTCCACGATCCGGATTGTGTAGTTGTTGTAACTGATTTCCTCTATGTAGTATTTTCCTCCAAATGAGTATAGAACCGTACGATTGTTCTCACACGAAAGTTCAAACCATGGGTACCCACAGTTTTCTGGGTCGGTCTTCAATCGAAAAGGAAAGCTTATGTTGTGGATATTCCCGCAAGAAGAAGCGGTACAGTTAAGATTAGCCATAGCAGTAGTAGCACAGCAAGTTAGATGGACTAATACAAGAGCAATGAGGACAGTGAGTCCTACAGCAGTGAACGTCAATTTTTCTTGCCATTGAGGTAGGTAGAGAGAGAGGGGAATAAGGTTGGTAGAGAGAGAGAGAGGAATATTTCCAATAGTAAATACTAAAAACCTTCTTTGCTTCTTTCTGATTCAGCATCTTCCACAAGAAAGTACAGTTTTTTATTTATTTTTACCACTAAATGTGAAGCGCAAGTTCGTGGTAGTACATACGTCATCTTGATTAATTATTTGACAGTTATTATTTATTTATTTATTTTTAATTCTTATAAACATTTAGTTTTTTTTTTTTTTTTTTTTGGCTGAAGGAAAATTTAGTTAAAGTAATCTTTTTACCACTAAATGTGTCAATAATAATAATCACTCACTCACTAGCACACTTGTTATTAATTACGCCTAAGTTTTATTAGAGCACAGGGAAAAATCCCCATTGCTATTTTACAACCCAAAAGCATAAAAACCCCACTATGTCCGGGTGGGTTACGTGGGTATACTCAAATTGTTTTGCAACCTTGCTACAATGGGAACTTATAAATAAGAATCCACTGTAGCAGGTTGAAAAAATTCTTTAATATAAAAACATCCTCTCGTTTCTCTGTTATTTGAGTTAAATTTATTAAAAATTGAGATGTAACATATATCGTAAAGTGAGTTTATATAATAATTAAAGTAGGTTTTAAAATGGTAAATATCAACTTTTTTCAATATTAGTGCTCTTAGTAGTAAAAAATGCTAGTAACAAGTAAGAACAAATTAATTGCTCATGTAGCGGTAAGAAAGAAATGTGAAGGCAAATGTAACTGAATTCTCTCCCAAAATCTTCTTAAAAAAAAAAAAAAAAATTTCTCCCAAAATTTGTAAAAAAAAAATATTTAAGTGTGTAGCACATAGCAACTTGTATATATATATATATATATATTACTAAATTAGTATATGCATAGTTACTAATTTTAGCAATTTTGTTTTATAAAATTACACTTTACCCCTTTAATAATATTATTGATTATTTTAAGAATAATGTTATAACTACAAACTTTTCTACAATATTTTTACAAACTATTTAGATAATAAATTCTTATTGGTTTGCATTTGGACCCACCACTTATACTAGTTTTTTACTTACCAATAACCAGTAACCATATTATAGATTTGTAAAAAAGTTTGTAACTCTAGCATTTTTCTCATTTTGAAGACTATAAAAAAAATCTATATATTTAAATCTAAAAAAAAATATACAAGCCCAAAAAATTTAGCCCAAAAACAAAAATTATCAATAGTAAAGTTTTTTTTTTAAAAATTATGCTCAATAAAACAATTTTACCCAAATTAAGCTTAATAAACCAATTTGTCCATACCCAGTAGCAAACGCATGCATCAAACACACATACCAAAAAAAAAAAAAAAAAAAACCTCAACGATTAAGCAGCAATAGAGCTAGAGGCCAGGGCCACTACAAACAGCGAGCAACAGAGCCACTCAACTAACTTTTCATTTATGCTATTTTGACAATTACGAATGTAATGCCTCATATTTAACTGGATATTGACTAATTGTGTGTTGTGTGATAAGTTTCACATCAAGCACATACTAAGTTGATATGGACTTTATTAACAATTACCATGATTTTGAAACCTGAATCGTTCAAAGAACTGAAAAAGAAAGGGGTTCAACCTCTTTAAGGTTGGATTGGGGTTCAACCAAGATCAAGCCATGATATGTCCTTTCATTTTTTTTTATTAAATTTAATTCATAAATTGTGTTTATATATAATAATTTTCTATATCTTACCAAATTAATCATCATTGACATGCTGGACACGCATATATCAACCTAGAAAAACCAGGTTCAAATCCTAGTGCTGACTAATTTCAACAAACATCATATGGGCTAAATCGTAATCCAAAAAATCGGCCTTTAGGATAGTTCACAGTTAACCGGGTTAGACCGCCAATCCAGTCCAGGCTTGGCAACACTAAACAACTACAATGAGCCTTAATTTGATTTTTTTTAAGATATAGAGCAAATGTGATTAATGTTTTCCTTATGTTCTTACAAGGAATACATAATATTTAAAATTGAAGAACACCCCAAAATTTTTTTATTTATTATAATCATAATAATGGGGGAGGGGAATTTAAACTTTGATTCTCCTAATTAAGGAGATGGATTTTGTCACTAAATTAGACCCAAAAAAAAAAAAAAACTTATCTATAATACTTTAAGTGTTGTTCTTTAGGTTTACTTCTTAAAATTTTGCTATGTGACTACTTAACTTAAAAAATATAATTTCATTCATGAGAAAAAAGCCATATGGCAAAATTTTAAGAGAGAAGCCTAAAAAATAGCACCTAAGTATTGTACCTAAGTCTTGCTCATTAGACAAAACACCCCTAACTTTAGTTTTATAATATCATACAATATTTATGTACCAACTATCAATAACATAACATTAACATTATTCGCCATCTAGGAATATAATCCTGCTTACAACAAAATAAGTTATATATTGGCACAAGAGGAGGTTTTATATATTATGCTGCAGGTTGCTCGAATTTCAACCAATCCTTCAAGTGATTCGGTATCAAATAGCTTAATCAATTAATTCTTGAAACTTTATCTAAAAAAAAAAAATCTTGAAACATGTATGATGAAAATGGCGTTAAAGATTGAATGTATTAGAGCATTTTCACTGGTATATGGCATATGTTAGTATATTTTACAATCAATGCACAAAAAACCCACTCCATCCGGTCTCTCAAACTTTTAAACTTTTTTACAATATTGCTACAGTACCATCTTATATGTAAGATGGTATTGTAGCAGTAATGTATAATTATTATATTATTTCTCTTTCTCTCTCTCTCTCTCTCTCTCTCTCTCTCCCACTCAGTTATTTCTTTCTCTCTTTCTTTCTTTCTTTCTTTTCTCTGATTCTCTCTTTCTTTCATCCTCAGTTCTCACTCCATCTGATTCTCTCTCTCTCTCTCTGGGTCTAGGTCGATGATCGGGTCACGGAAGAGGAAGATCTCGGTGGTGGTGGTGGGAAAGGCTTGTTCTTGCAGTTGGGGTTTTGGGTTGAAGTGGCTGATCTCGGTGAAGACAGTGATGAATCCCGAGGATGATGATGAAGAAGAAGGGTTTTGTTGGTTAACGGATTTGAAGGAGAAAGAGTAGGAGGAGATGAAGAGGGTCTTGCAAGGTCTGGCTGTCGCTGATATTGTTGCCACCGATAGGATCAGAAGTTGGACCAGGATGACACGATGAATCAATGACACCATGGCCATGGAGGTGAGGCTGGGGAAGTCGTGGGTCGTGGGTCCGTTAACACCGCGTTGGGCCAGTTCGAACATTGCTTGGTCTCCCTCACTCTTTCCAGTGCCGTTTTCTGGGTATTTTTTGTGGCGAGATCGTCGTGGTATGGTGGTTTGCGACGGTGTGTTCATGGGTTTTTGGTGTGGTTTACAGCGACAAGATTGGCATGGGTATGGTGATGGATTTGGTTGTGTGTTTCTCTATATTTGCCGTTCATGGTGGTGGAGGGTTTTTGTGGTGGTGGGGATGGGTGATGTGGGCATGGTGGTGGCTGATGTGTGTTTGTTTGATTATTTTTTAATGGGTTTGTAGCTGGGTTTGTGGGTGTTTTCTGGTTGGTTTGTGCCTAGATATTTGGTGGGTTTTTGATCATGGTGGTTGCTATGAGGTGTGGGTTTGGTGTCATGGTGGTTGCTCTGTGGTGGTGACTGGGTTTTTTGATAATTTTTTTTAATGGGTTGTGGCTGGGTTTGTGGTTGGTTTGCAGGTTGGTATTTCCTGGGATTGTGGTGGGTTTGGGGTCATGGTGGTTGGTGTGTGGAGGTGGTGTGGATGAGAGGGTGGTTGTTGTGTGGAGGTGTGGCAAGCAGAATGATAGAGAGATAGAAATTAGAAATAAGTGGTAGATAATTTTATATTATTTTATTGTATAATTTATATTTGTCGTAAATGCACTTTTAGTCTTTACATTTTGGCATTTTTTCATTTTAGTCCCTACATTTTAATTTTACCACTTTTAGTCCCTAATTCAATTAACGCATTCCATTTTAGTCCTTTCCGACAAGCCACCAACGGAAATTGCTTAGGTGGCAAATTGATGCTGATGTGGCCAATTAAAAAATAATAAAAAAATTTAATTAGCATTTAAAAAATGCCACGTTAGCTTTTAAATATAAAAAAAATTTATTAATGAATTTTAACAAAATTAAAAAAGAAAAAACAAAATTAAAAACAATAAAATACATCAATTCAGATTTAATTCATTTTGAACAAGAACACAATCACAAATTTAAACATCAACACAAGAACATGAAGCACAAACCCAGAACAAAACACAAAAAACACAAAAAACACAAACATTAATGCAAGATCACAAATTCACAAACACAAAGAACACAATTAAAAAAAAAACATAAACTCTTGAGACCCGTAATACAAGATCACCACCTAAAACTCACCATCAACACCATCACAACACCATCCACAACCCACTATCCAAAATCAACCAAAGACCCACGAAATCAACCCATAACCCAGAAACTCAGATCGGTGAGGGGCGAGACCAGTGGTGAGTTGGCGGCATGTAAGGTCAGCGGCAGTGAGATCGGCAACTTGTAAGGCAGCGGTGGTGAATGTATTCAACCTCTAATTCAATTCCAAAACTCAACCCAAAATTAAAGTTGAGCAGCACCCAAAACTCCTTAAACAAAATCATCCACCACCACCGCAAACAAAACCCCAGCAATCGAAACTCAAACAAACCCCCAATAGCAACCACTGAAACTTAAAGAAACCAACCCAGCAACCACCGAAACTTAAAGTAGTCGGCCGATTTAAACCCATAACCATCGATTCAAACCCATCGAGCAATCACGAGCAAAACACAGCCAATCCATTATCATCCCTAATCACTCTCGACGATAACCGCCAAATCCTAGTCTCTTGTCGCCGCTCGATTGTTATCTTCACCGAGAATTTGGTCTTTTGTAGCTTCGTTCTTTTTTCCACGTTTAGGGTTTTGGGGAAATTAGGGTTATGGCTTATTTAGGGCCGGTCCGGGTTCGGGGATTCTAGGCCAGTCGTGGTGCGGAGGGACCGGAGTCTTGGGGGAAGAGAGGTTGTTGTTGCTGTTGGCGTTGGGAGAAAGGTCAAGGAGAGGGAGAATTTGAAGAGGGATTCTAGGGTTTCAAGCAATCCGTTGTCGCCGTCGGTGGCAGCTTCGGCAACCAATGTGGGAGTGTCGGAGAGGGTTTCGGGGACTCGGGTTCGGCCCCGGGAGAAGAAGTTGCCGAAATGGTGGCCGGTTTCTGTGCTGCAGCCGTGGTTGGTGTTGAATGCGGAGCAGTATCAGAGGGAAGCCAACTGGTTGATTCAAGGTCAATGCTTAGTGGTGATTTTGGGTTTATGGGTTTAATTGTGTTCTTTGTGTTTGTGATCTTGCATTAATGTTTGTGTTTTTTGTGTTTTGTTCTGGGTTTGTTTGTGCTTGATGTTCTTGTGTTTGTGATTATGTTTAAATTTGTGATTTTGTTCTTGTAGATATGAATTGATGTATTTTATTGTTTTTAATTTTGTTTTTTTTTTAATTTTGTTAAAATTCATTAATAATTTTTTTTTTTTATATTTAAAAGCTGACGTGTCATTTTTTAAATGCTAATTAAATTTTTTTATTATTTTTTAATTGGCCACGTCAGCATCAGTTTGCCACCTATGCAATTTCTGTTGGTGGCTTACCGGAAAGGACTAAAATGGAACGCGTTAATTGAATTAGGGACTAAAAGTGGTAAAATTAAAATGTAGGGACTAAAATGGAAAAACGCCAAAATGTAGGGACTAAAAGTGCATTTATGCCTATATTAATTTATATATTTTTTTAAGCTTTAACCATCTGGAGACTATTGCGGAGAAATGTCCTGAAAATGTGATGTTGTAATATGCTAAGGTTATTGGATTTTTTAATACCTATATTGTTGAAATAGTCAAGCCGATCATGAGTGGTGATATTGGTTTGGTAGTGAAAAGCCGCATTAGTGCTAATGATAAAAATGTGTGGTTAATATAATATAATTGGAGTCAAAGTCATAGCTTTAAGTGTGTGTTTGGAAAAAATTAAAAAGTCAGCTTATTTTACTATTCAACTTATTTTTGTTACAATAACTACAATAAGATCACCATCATAAATATTTAGCAAAATTAAGTTTTACAACAAAAAGAAAGATGTCCTAAAGGACTCTTTGATTCTATATATTGAAAGGGAAATTAATGTCAATTTACTCAAAATTAGGTTTTTTGTGTGTGTGTGTGTGGGGGGGGGGGGGGTTATCTATGAGATTTTTCAATTCCTCCCCACCAACTTTCAAATGAGAGAGAGAGAGAGAGAGTATTCATTCGCACAACACCCTCTATTTATGTTAGGGAAAAAATATTTTGGAAAGACTTCAATTGAGTAGTTAGTACAAGAGAGTCAATACCATACCAAAAATCATTTCAATTTAGTCAAGGAAATGAAATATTTTGATATCAACTAATACCGGTATATCATTTTGAGATTATTACTAATTTGATATATTTATATATATACATAGATTCAATAGATATAGATATTTATTTATATGTTAATTAGTCAATGGTTATATAATTTGTAAGAAATATTTAAAATTATAAATCTAGAATTCACCTAATATGTTAACCTTTAGTTAAAGTGTGAGCTAAATGATAATATTAGGTCATTGATGTATTTACTATTTAGTTAATAATAATAATAATAATAATACAAGGAAAAAAAGAAGTTTTATACATGGGACTGATAGGAGATAGCACTATATCAGTAGGAACAATTGAATTCTTTTACCACTTGCGGATTGAAACTTCAGGTTTAAAAATTTTTTTAATTAAAAAAAAAATTTAATTTGAAACTTTGAATGATCAGGTTATGTGATATGGTGTCCTGTCAAAGCACACCGCCCAAACTTAGAGGTACGAAACAATTTGTACCGGCCGAGAGGATATATAGGGTCCGTTTGGATTGAACTTATTGTTGTTGAAAGTGAAAACTGAAAACTGAAAACACTGTAGCAAAATAATTTTTAAATGTGTAAATAGTGCCATGAGACCTATTTTTAATATTTTTTATTGCATAAACAGTGCATGAACAGTGCATGAACAATGCACGCACTGTTCATGCATAGATTTTTTGTCTTCCAAAGTCAAACAATGCGGCCAAAAAAAAAAAAAAAAAAAAAAAAAAAAAGAAGAGGAAAACGCAGACGTTGAAACCAAACACTCACATAGTGAGGGTTTGGATAGAGCTTATAGTTGCGGTGCGTTTTCTCCTACGCGTTCTCTTTTTTTTTTTTTGGCCCGCTTTTGCTGACTTTGTGGGACAAAAAATACTGTTCATGACAGTGCGTGCACTGTTCATGTACTGTTTACCTATTAAAAAATATTAAAAATGAGTCCCACGATACTATTTATACATTTAAAAATTATTTTGCTACAGTATTTTCAGCAATAATCAGTTTTTAGTAACTTTCAGCAACAATAAATTGTATCTAAACGGACAATAACATTATTTTGTTATTCATGTGTATATTTAACAAATTTTTTTTTTCTGGAGGAATACATCCGTTATTGAAGAAAAAGAAAAAAACAATTGGACATATGAGGTCCACCCGAAACAACGGTTGACCCAAGTCTATAAATTTTCACACACCCAAATAGTACTTGGTTGCTCAGGAATAGGTGAGGATTCCATAATAATCCATATAGTCTAGTGTGAGAAGCCTTTCCAGTTCACAGATATGGACATGTCCCCTAGAATAGTTATCCCAACCTTACTGTTGTTTGTGCTTTTCATTGGAGAAGGCCACAATGGTTGTCCCGAATTACAATGTGGAAATGGTCCACGCATCCGATTTCCTTTCCGACTCAAAGACAGGCAGCCAGACCAGCACCATGGCTATCCTGGCTTTGATCTCTACTGCTCTCATAATAATGATACGGTGCTCGAGCTTGCAACTTCAGTAAAAGCCTTTGTCAATTCCATTGATTATGAATCTCAGTTAATTAAAGTAACTGTTAGGTTCTAAAGATTTAGGAATTTATGTATTTAGAACTCTAATTTGTATTGTTAGCAAACAATTATCAAAACAGATTATTTAGTTTTGTTTAGGCTTGCTCAAAGTTGTGCGTTTATATAAAGTTGGAATCGAGTGGCTGCAGAAAGTATTAGTGACTTTCGGCCTGGCTCGATCGATCGAATATCGGGCAGAACGTGTTTTTCTGCAGAATTCCAATTCAGCCTTAACTCCTAAAACATTTAGGGTTTTATGTTTTTGCCCTAGGTATATAAGGAAAACCCTAGCCACGTTTTAGAGGTTGCTTAGATTGTTGTTTTGTGTAAATCTCTTGTGAGATCTAGAGGAACTTTCCTTTACACAAAACTTAGGGTTTTCAAGGAGGAGATGTTATCTACACCTTAATGATCAACTCAGTTGCTGCCATTGAAGCTTAAAGAAAAACAAGCGTGGGTGCTTGTATCTGGTGGTGAATCCAAGAAAGAAGGAGTCCGTGGATTCGGAGCTTGCACGTGGTCGTGTCAGTAAGTTCTACTGGTGGGTAGCAATAAGAAGTCGAGCGTGGGGGCTTGTAAGTCTTATTGTATGAACTTCGATTCTTTCAAGATAGTGGATTCAAGTTTACCTTGAGGATAGCTAGGTCAAATCCTCCCCAGATTTTTACCGTGTGGTTTCCTGGGTCATCATATCATTGTGTTATTAATTTTCCGCCGCTTTATATTTTTGATATGATTGTTTGATTGTGATAACCTAGATTGGTATAATTTGACTAAGTTAATTACTTGGCTAATTAGCTAGGTTAATCTGGTTGGGTCAAGGGGTCTAAAAACCGTTCAGTAACTGACTCAGATAATTGCTTTCCATGGAAAATTCCGGGACTCCATTTATCTTCCCCTCCTTTCCAACTCACAAATGATCTTTCTAACTATTCCCTTTTCAATTGTACGCCAGATTCATATACTGAATATCATTCTTATCTAATCCCTTGTCTTAGTAGCAGTCGCCACCCAGTTTATGCTATTCGTTCGGATACAGACATCGAAGAGTTGCCCATATTATCATGTACAAAGATGTATAGCGTTTCATCAGTCCCAGATGATATATGGGATTCTTCTCTTGAATTGACATGGTCCGAACCGGCCAAGTGCGGACGCTGTGAAAGGAAAGGCAAGAAATGTAGATTCCAGAATAATAGCACTGATTTGAAAACTGAGTGCTTCCCCAACAAAGGTATTGTATTATTTCTACCCAATTTCCACTTCTATAATCACACAAGTTCTGTTTCATGCCAACATATATTGATTTTATCAAAGCTTGGTTTATAAGTGCTCTGCAACGGTAATTTCCTGTAACCAATCATGAAATTGTTTTTTTTTTTTTTTTCAACCAAAGGAACATTATTTTAGAACTAGGCTTGTAGTCTCTGTATCCGTTCTTGAAGTAATATTTTTTCTTCCATTCAAAAAAACATTATTTTAGAAGTGGGCTTGTCTCATAAGAAAAATTATTAGGTATCGTTAGAGTAGAGCATAAAGCAAGCTAGTTCTTCATTCTTTTACATAAATTATGAATTTTATCATAAATTTAATTATTAGGACTCGCTATTACATGGTAGAAGAGAGTTAAAATTGTACTTTCGTAATACTAAATAATTATGCATGTGTCAAAAGCACTTGAATATGTGGGTAGCTCATTAGTTGAAACTAAACCTTGCAATATCAATATAAAATTTACCTAAAAAGTTTAGCACTGATTAATTGAGGAAAACTCATTGCTTATCACATTAAAAAAGAACACAATTTCTGAATGCACCACTACCTGGCTAATAAAATTAATTATTCAACATCTTAGGAGTACAATAACTTGATACTTCCTTATCACATAATAACTTATTCTACTAAATAAAGTCATAGTGGAATCCACTATTTATGTAAGAGAAGGGACTATCATGTTTATGTACACATGAATTGCCTAAATATTGTTCAACTAATAGTGATCAACGTTTACACAATTATCTTTTGTTTATTAATTAGTGTAATTAGAAGCTGATCATGTTAAGGTATTTTACAGGTAAATCAAGAAAAATAGTGATCACTGGTGAGTTGTCCGTTGGCCATTTGAAAATTTAGTGTAAATTACTTTTTGTTTTCTTGACTCATGAATATTTAACATGCAGGTTCCATCTTGGGTTCATTTTTTTTGGTGCTAATAGTCTATGCACTCTACCATGTCTATCGCTATGACAAAGCAGAAAAAGAAAATCAAGCTAGGATTGAAAAGTTTTTGGAGGATTACGAAGCTTTCAAGCCCACAAGGTACTCATATAATGATGTTAAAAGAATTACAAATCAATTTACTGAGAAGTTAGGGCAAGGAGCCTATGGAACAGTGTTCAAAGGAAAGTTTTCGAATGAAATCCATGTAGCTGTGAAGATCCTAAACAGTTCCAAGGGCAATGGAGAAGAATTCATAAATGAAGTGGGAACAATGGGTAGAATCCACCATGTTAATGTGGTTCGAATGGTTGGCTTCTGTGCTGATGGATTTAGAAGAGCTCTAGTTTATGAGTTCTTACCAAATGATTCACTAGAGAAGTTCATTTCCTCAGTAGATTCTAAACGTTTCCTTGGTTGGGAAAAGCTACAAGACATTGCTCTCGGCATAGCAAAAGGAATTGAATATCTTCACCAAGGATGTGATCAACGAATCCTCCATTTTGATATTAAACCTCATAATATTTTGCTAGACCAAAATTTCAATCCAAAAATTTCTGATTTTGGTCTGGCCAAGTTGTGTGCAAAGGATCAAAGTGCAGTGTCCATGACTACAGCTAGGGGGACCATGGGTTACATTGCACCTGAAGTGTTCTCTAGGAACTTTGGGAGTGTGTCTTACAAATCAGATGTTTACAGTTTTGGAATATTGTTGCTTGAAATGGTTGGAGGTAGGAAAAATGTTGATGTATCCACAGAGAACACTAGCCAAATATATTTCCCAGAATGGATCTACAATTTGTTAGAGCAAAAAGAAGACCTACGAGTCTATGTTCAGGATAATGGAGATGCTAAAATTGCAAAGAAACTCGCAATTATGGGACTTTGGTGCATCCAGTGGCACCCAGTGGATCGTCCTTCAATGAAAGTGGTGGTCCAAATGTTGGAAGGAGAAGGAGATAAGTTAACCATGCCTCCTAATCCCTTTGCGTCTACAGGTCCTACAAGAATCAATGTAAGTATGCCTACAAGGCGTCTGAACCAGGAGTTAGAAGTCATCCTAGAATCAGAGTAGGAGTCCTTGACAATCATAAAAGTTGCAATCATTTTGTACTCAAGGATTGAAATTATTAACTTTGTGGTCAATGTAGGGACTTCAAGTTTTCTTATATCAGGTTTAAGCAAAATTATACTCATAAAAATATACAGTTAATTTTTTGTTGTTTATAAATGTTTTTATATTTATTTTTATAAAATTTCATGGTTTCGTAGAATAAGGCTTTATTTCCTTATTTTAGATAGGTTTTAAAAGAATTTGAGTCAAACTTGAGCCCTTTATTCCTGAACTAGGACTTCCTCGGTGCTTTCCAATATAAATTGGTGGTTGTAACCTTACGGCATTTATACTCTTATTTAAATAAAAAAAATTCAAAGATCATTGATTGGTTTTTTTTTTTTTTTTCCCCTAATGGTTGGTTGAGAACTTGTCGCTCTTCCATAACATTTTATTGTAATCAAATTAAATTCTTACTATGTTTTATTTAATGTAAGTGTGGTTAAATTATGTTAAGAAAGAGCTTGAAGAATGGTTGTTGGAAGAAGAGCACTCAAACCATGTGTCAACTTCACACAATGCCACATCAACGCTATTGCCAAATTAATGTGCAAAATCATTTGCAGGCTGCAACGTTAGTACATTTGCCAAGCTAGCAACTTCTGGCCACGGTCAGTAGTTAGCAATTTGGGATTGGCCGAGTGGTTGGGCACTCGGTCTCAAAGTGGCTGTCTTGAATTTGACTAGGAGCTCCTTAGTTCAAGTCTGGGCACTAGCACTTTGAAAAAACTCCTTAGGCCAGCGATTTATCCCGCTATAGGCCCATCCATCACAAATAGTGATTAGTCTCTGGTTGAAAGTTTTGAGGATACACTGTGAAAAACCAAAAAAATTAAAAAATTTAGCATTGAATCTGGTTACCCGACTAGATCCAACAGGAGTGGCTCTACGAATTGTATGCTTTATTATTTTATTTTTTTTGTTATAATATTATTTGTGTGAATGTGCGTGTAGTATAAATATAATATAATTTTATATAATTTAATAATTAAGAAATGCAGAGAGTTTATTAAGTGTGTGGATTGTTATTATGATATAATAAATTTTTGTTATAAAGCTAGTGATTTAAGGGGAAAAAATAGTAAAGTTAGTGATTGCTCAAACATTAATTGAATGATTAAGTAGACACTAAGTGTATTATTTATGTAAGAATGAGTGTAGCTATGTGGTCAATAATTAATACAGTGTCAATGAGTTGAGGTTTTTTCATTTAGTTAAAAATATTTTTATAAAAAATAACAAACAGATAATGACAATGGCATAAAAATAAACTATTATACAGATTTAACAAAATAAAATAGTCACACATACTCACATTGACAATAAAAAATGACAACTGATAATGAACTAACATATAAAGATTTCAAAATATAAAAACTCGTAAAAGAAATTATAAAATTTCATATATTTACGAGGGTTTTTTTTTTTTAATATCAATAACTCAATATATTGAGGTTTTCTTTTTATTAAATTTTGTTCAACTTAAGTTTCATTACCACCTTCCTGAAAAATTCCTAGAGTCACCCTACGACATGAGAAAAACGTGTAACTCAGAGTTGGACAAATGATCTATGCAAACTGCAAAGATGACGAGAAGTTTCACTTGAAAGTTGACTGAAGAAGGTATGGTCTTTAAAGCACTAGCATCCAGGGATGAAAAAAAAAAAAAAAACATATTTTGCATTCTCAAATACTACTTTATCTATTTTACGAACTCATTTTGCAACAAACCCTACATCCCAGTTTTTATTTACATACAACCCAATAAGATAATATAAATTATCTAATAAAATAATAAAAAGTATTCTTCTCTTTCTCTTTCTCTTTCCTTACTATTTTTTTCTCTTCACACGCAACCACTAGATTAAATATATGCAACCTTTTACTATTCATAGGTTGCAAATTTTTTTAAGTATACAAACCTGGATAGAGTAGGTTTTTGCTGTCTTAAGTTATAAAATAGCAACTAAGGTGTTTACACCCCAATACTAGTGCTCTTAGTCACGGCAATGATAATCCTCCTATCTTATAAGCAATCATGTATCCAATAATTAAGCTACGTACACACACAAAGGACTGATTGATTAGAAAGGACCAATGTCCAAATGGGGAAGAACGATTATTTGTTGAGTAAAAAAATCAGTACTGACCACCTTGTCAAGTTCAATCAATTTTATACCAACTCTTTTTCAAGATGAATTTGTTGACTACTTGAAAAGTTAGTATGATAAAGTGGGCACTGTGCTATTCCACTAATGTCGAATTGCAATAGGAAAGAAGATTTATATATGTTCTAGTTGACCAAGACTAGTAAAATGTTCAAAATCAAGATATAAAATTTGGCATCTCATTCGCACTAAAAACCAAAACAAAAATGGTAGGAAATAAAAACACGTAACTAAGAGTAGGACAAATGATCTGTGTAAACTACGAAGATTATGAGAAGTTTCACTAGCTAGTTGACCGAAGAAGATAAGGTCCTTCTCAGCAAAAAAAGAAAAAGAAAAAGATAAGGTCCTTTGTGACAAAAATAAAAAAAATCCTATCTTATAAACAATCATGTATCCAAAATTGATTTTTGCGCAAATCAATACTGGACACTTTGGTCATGTTCTATCAATTTCTTGCCAGCTTTTTTTGAACATGAATTTGTTGATTATTTGAAAAGTTCTATTTGTATGATAAAGTGGGCACTGTGCTATTCCCCTCAAATTGCGCTAAAAAAGTCTCACCAATATTTGTATGATGTTCCATGCATACATCTTATCAAATTGAAGCCATGAGTCAACAAATAGCTTCCATGAAGCTATGGTTTCATACAAATTTGAATACGACTCTTGCAAGTTGTGTCATTCCTATCTTTGTTTTTCGTTTTTTGTTTTGTTTTGTTTTGTTTTTTTTTCACATTTGAGATTCCATTCCTATATTTTTAACGTAATGAGTGAATGAGATTCATGTTTTACTTTTCCTCCTTAACCGAGAATTACTCAATTATTTTGATGCAAATCTGTTGCTTTTGCTAAAAGCTTCTCTATATTACAATGTAGAATCTAAAGAGAAAAATAATGAAACTTCTATGAACTTGTTAAATTGAGAGGGTACTTGTCAATCTTAGCAACAAAAGAAGAAGAAGAAGAAGAAGAAGAAGAAGAAGAAGAAGAAGAAGAAGAGAGAGAGAGGGTACTTGTCAACGTGACTCATGGGAGAAAATAGGTAACTAATTTTTTTTTTTTTCTAACTATCTAGTTAGTAGTTTCGGTTTTCAAACTATATTATTTACTAGCATCTCGAGTCTAAGAGGCTCGATTTTGGCCTATAAATTGAGTCTGAAAGACTCGATTTCCATGGTCTGATGTGGCATCTTTTTCCACATGGAGACCACCTGAAAATCGAGTCTTAGAGAATCGATTTACAAACCAAAAAAATTTGAAAAAATTTCAAGTCTCCAAGTCTCTCCTGTACAAGCCGAAATACCCAAAAAAAAAAAAAAAAAAAATACAATCAGATCACAGAGAGAGAAAGAATCCAGAAAAAGATCAAGCTCAAATACCCATGTGTTCATCAGAGAAAAAAAAAAAACCCAAAAACAGAAGGTTGCGTGCGGCCTGCGCGACCTGGGTCTCACTGGACCTGAGCCGCACGGCAACCTAGCTCGTGCGCGGCTCGCGCGCAGCGGCCTGGGGTTCGCCGGCCTGAGGTTGTTTTTGGGATTTTTTTTTTTTTTTTTGGCTTTTGGCTTCTTTCCTTCTTCTTCGGGTTTTTTTTTTTTTTTTCCTTCCGATTTGCTGGTGCTGCTGTTCTTTTATATATGGGCTTATAAATCGAGTCTTAGAGACTCCATTTCCATGTGGACGCCACGTGAAAAAAATGCCAACTCAGACCCGATCAAAACATAAAAATCGATCCTCAAAGACTCGATTTATAAACCCAAAATCGAGTCTAAAAGACTCGAGATGCTAGTAAGTAATATAGTTTAGGAACCAGAACTACTAACTAAATGGTTGGGAAATTATGGCTAATTACCTATTTCGTCCCTCATTGTCACCAACCTAAACGAAACACAGTTATGGTTCATGGAATTTTCATGGAAGTCTCTTTATAAATTATTTGGCAGCTCTTCACTTGGTTTAGCTTGTGTGTCATACATACAAAAACAGGACACAAGCAATGTCCCTGTTTAGTAGCTAAATTCCACGAAGCTACACCAGCATCATAAATTCACAATAATCCATTAACACTTCGTTTGAGAGTTTTTAAAAAAGTGAAATAAAATTGAATGAGTAAATCATAAAAAAAATGAAAAAAATTTGAATGAAATGGAATGTATTCAAGTAATGAAATTTATCAAGAAATAATAATGACACTGGTACCAAAATCATTTTTGAAGAGGAGATGCCTCCATATTAAGCCTACAACAGTAAACCTATGCTCTAATACCAATTGTAAATTCGCATTGGAGATACCTTGAAAGTTCAATATGTGTCTAAAACACCCTTGAACGTTTAGACCCCAAATTACAAAAATACCAATTCAAGCTTTATATCAAACAATTAATGTGCGGAATAAGATAACAAGCTTATAACAAAATTGATAAACAATCTAAGCCAAATATAAACACATCCACAGCAGTAAATATAAGGCAAAGATAAAGGGAAGGAAGATGCAAACACACGGATAACACACGATGTGTTATCGAAGAGGAAACCGAAGTCCTTGGCGTAAAACCTCTCTGCCGCCCTCCAAGTGGTCAAATAATCTATTAAAGAATGTAGTTGGGATACATGAATAGCAGAAGACCCTCCAAGCCTAATCTACCCAAGTACCTAAGCCCTCCAAGCTTCTTGCTCCAACGAGGTTACGCCGAACCTATTTCTTCTTTAGCTTCCCGGATTCCGCTACTAGACCATAGCATCAACCAATGTATATTGGTTCCTTCCAAACTGCTTCCCATAGCACCAAATGAGCCTTCTCACAAATGTAGGTGTGGTGAGAAAAGGATTTGGTCAATAACCTCTCAAGGGTATGACAATGGAGAGGAAGAGAGTAGAGGAATTTGTAGAGTCTCTAAGGTAAAGATTGGGGATGAGGCAATCTTGTTTTGCTCTAGGGTTTCTCTCACAAAATTCTCTCTGGAAGCTCTCTCAATTTAGTGGGTATAAGGGTCTATATATAGTGGTGTGTGTTTGGAATACGAAGAGACAGTTTTTGCCAAACAGGGCTGGTTGGCGGCTTGACCTCGCGGCTTGTCCAAGTCGCGAAATCAAGTCGTGACGTAACGGGCTAGCCAGCCTGGGACTTTTGTCCTGTAGTGCGACAGCTGGTGCGACCCTTCAGCTTCCCGCATGCTTCTCACGTGCACAACATTTGGCGGCTTGCAAGCCACGAGTTAGTCGTGAGTCCTAGCCGCGAGTCTCTGCTTCTTTGCACAAAGATGAGCTTTTCTTCACACTCTCTTCACACACTACCCTTACATGAATCCCACTTAAATACAGGGTTACTAAGTGCTTAAATTACAAGCAAATTGGCACGGAATAAAGCCAACAAGATGGTTGATAAATTTCAACCTTACATACCTCCATATTAATATTTGAAACAATGAACCTATACTTTGATAACAATTGAAAAACCGCTATTTAGACCCCTACTTTTGCATCAAACTTGGCACCGAATACTTTTTTCAATTTGGCATTACATTCATCAACTAGTTCTTCCAAGCTCTTGACCTTAACCCTATGGAAGAAATTCTCACTCTTAACTTCATCTAGCAACTTGTTGGTTCTTCAAGTTTCACATCTAAGTCCTCTCACGTTCAAGCTCCTTTAATTTATCCAAGGAATTTTCATCAATTCTTCTATATTTTTCAACCAACTTATTTGGATTCATCAAGTTTTACGATTAAAGATTCTTTTTCAAGCTGACTCTTGTTCAAATTCTCTAGGGATTTCTTAAGAGCGTTTCTTGGATTAATTCCCAAAAGGGCTTGTTACCAACAATTATAAGACCATCAATAGAATTGTTTAGAACTACATTATCACAATCATGAGCATAATGACTCTCAACTTTATTCATGACAAACAGGGTTTAGGATCACCCACGGAACTTAATCCTATAACAGTGAAGTACTTATGCTATGATACCTTTGAAAATTGTTATTTAGACCCTTATACGGCTTACAATCAATTATAATAATCTAACCAATTATTCGATGAGGTAATTAATTAGTCAGTATTCAAGCACAACATGGATAAAAATATATAAAGCAATAAAGAAAACATATACACGCACACTAAGACAAGATTTATTCATGAAGTGAAAAATAAAAATCCAATAGAGAAAAACACTCTGGGGCCAAATCTAACTCACCAAGTCCACTATAAAGATTGTTATGATACAAACTAACTTACTAGACTTCCAATACAAGGAATAGACATTGTATCTGAGCTCTCTACTCCTATTGCAATTGCTGAACCAGCCTTTAGAGTTCACGGTAATTTGGTGTCCCAAGTCAATCCCCGACCACCAAATCAAACTCTTAACTACGAGAAATTATTTGGTCCACCGGGAGGATTGGTGACGTGGTCCTCCCAACCAATGAGACAACGTTATCTATGCAAATGTGTGAGTGGGCTTTCTAATCAGCACAAGAAATAAAAATTAAAAAAATTACCAAGTGAGGTCACATCAATCAATATATATATATAAAAGTAGAGACTTCATGTTGAAGAGTATGGGGTTGTGCCAAGTGGCACATTCCTTGAAATTCTTTTTATTTAGTCTTCTCCTTCAAAGCGTTTGCATTTATATCAAATTATTAGTTCATTGAATCAGCTAATAGAGTAAATGTATACACTAATTATCTATAGTTGTGCATTAATTATATATATTAAATGAATTTGAATGTTCAAATAGTGTGTAAAACATTATGAACGTTTAGACCCCCAATTTACACTTTACCAATTCAAGCTTAATATCAAACAATTAAAGTGCGGAATATGAATATAAGCCAAACACAGAATTGATAAATAATCTAAACCAAATAAAATCACATTCACAACAGAAATTAAATGGCAAAGATTAAGGGAAGAGAGATGCAAACACAAGGACAACACAACGATGTGTTATCGAAGATGAAACCGAAGTCCTCGGCGTAAAACCTCTTCGCTGCCCTCCAAGCGGTCAATAATCCACTAAAGAATATAGTTGGGATACATGAATAGTAATAGACCCTCCGAGCCTAATCTACCCAGTGTACATAAGCCCTCCAAGCTTCTTGCATCAACCCATATGAATTGGTCCTTTCCTAACTGCTTCCTAAAGCACCAAACAGCCTTCTCACAGATATGGGTATGGTGAGAAAATGTTTTGGTAATGTGCCTCTCAAGGATGTAACAATGGAGAGGAAGAGAGTAGAGGAATTTGAAGAGTTTCTATGTGAAGATTATGGATAAATCAATATTGTTTTTCTCTAGGGTTTCTGTCTCAAAATTCTCTCTGGAAGCTCTCTACATTTCGTGGGTATAAGGGGTATTTATATTAAGGTGAGAATGGAATGCGAAGAGTCAGGTTTTTCAAAACAGGTCTGGCTGGCGGCTTGGCCTCGTGACTTGACTGAGTCGCGAGTTCCAGCCGCGAGCTAACAGAACGGGCAGACTGGACTTTTTGTCCTGTAGTGCAACAGCTAGCGCAACTGTTCATCTTCCTGCGCGTCTCACTCGTATGCTGCAGTTGGCAGCTTGCCAGTCGCGAGTCACCCGCGAGTCCCAACCGTGAGTCTCTACATCCTTGCACAATCTTGAGCATTTCTTCACACTCTCTCACTCACTACCCTTACATGAATCCCACCTAAATACAGGGTTACTAATTACTAAAATACAAGCAAATTTCGCACGGAATAAAGCCAACACAATGGTTGATGAAATTCAACCTTACAATCTCCCCCTTTGGCTATTCCGTGACAAAACCCTACAACAGACTTTAGACTTACCGCGTGAGTTGGGAACAGTTGAATAAACTCACTCACACCTAATTCTAGAATCTGAGAAGCTCTTGAATCATAAGAACAAGTATCTTCCTGAAACACAACAACACAGTTTGATCATTGTATGCAAAAAACTTGTAATGCATATGAAACAAGCACAATGCGATCAAGCAAAATGGAGTAAAGCAATAAACCATGGCTTGACCATAAAGGGACAATCACTATAAATAGTGATCACAATGCTCATTCCCACATGGAATGAACATCCGGACATGCAAGCTAATCAACTCTGACAGGAATTTAGACCCCTTAAACAACCAAATTGCGTAGCCTAGATTAATTAGTCAAGTTGTTACTTAGTCAAATTAAGCAATTCTAGGTTAAAACAATTCAACAATCATATCAAGAATAATAATGCAGCGGAAAATAAATAACACAAGATATAATCACCCAGGAAACCATACGGTAAAAACCTGGGGAGGATTTGACCCACCGATCCTCAAGGCATAATAGAATTCACTATGAAAGAATTGAAGTTCTTACAAAAGGCCTACAAGCTCCCCGCTCGACTTCCTAATGCCACCCACCAGTACGAACTTCCTGACACGACCACGCGCAGGCTCCGAATCCACGGACTACTTCTTTCTTGAATTCCTCAATCAGCTACAAGCTACCCGCTTGCTTTTCGTTTAAGTTCCAATGGTTGCAACTATGTTGATCATCAAGATATTGATAATCCTAAGTTTATGTGAAGGAAAGCTCCTCGAAGATCTCACAAGAGATTCACACAAACCGCAAATATGAGCAACAAAACAATATGGACAACCCTCAAAAACGTGGCTAGGGTTTTGTTTATATACCTAGGGTAAAAACATAAAACCCTAAACGTTTAATGAAGTAGGGCTGAGTTAGAAATTCTGCAGAATAATCAACCTGTGCGATTTTCGATCGATCGAGTCTATTCTTCGATCGATCGAGCCAGGCCAAAAGTCCCAAGTACTTCTGCAACCACTCGATTCCAACTGTACAATAATAAACCAACTTTAAGCAAGTCTAAACAAGACTAAATACAATGTTTTGATCATGGTTTGCCAACATTACAAATTAGAGTTCTAAATACATAAAATCCTAAGACCTTAGAACCTAACAAACTCCCCCTTTGGCAATCCGTGACAAAACCATAATTAAAAGCTCAAAGTTTTACAAGTAAAAAGCCCTTTACAAAGATAAAGCTCATAAAATCAAATTCAGCCTAACTACTATCCATCAGTTGCAAGTGTAGACAGCAGCTTAGTTGAATCAACCTGTATCAACCTGTATATTCCTGAAACACTTAACAAACGCATAAACGCATGTGTGACAGAAAAGAGTAAAACAACAGGTATAACATTCTTGTAAGATTCACACAACACAAAATAAAGACATATATGAATGATCAACTCATAAATATTAATCAATAAGCTGTGAATCACAAAACAACAAGAATCAACAAAAAATAACATGTATATCAATCAATGTTACTCCCCCTAACATGAATATCCCCAAAAATGATATACAAAGTGAAGCACCTAGATACAATCTAAAAACTCCACAAGCTCCTCAAAAAGAAAAGTCTCCCCCTAACTACAAAAACTCCTCTACAAGTCAAAAATACCACTCCCCCTTTTTGTGACGGAATGCCAAAGGGCAATCACAAGTCGCCATCAAAAGGAGGTGGTGAGGGTGAATGAAGACGCGCCAAGTCAGCTCGTAGAGCACGAAACTCATCTAGCAAGTCCACCAAAATCTGACCATGAGCCGCCTGAACGGTCATGACAGTCTCCAAAGTACGATGAACATCTAAGTCGGCCGAAGGAGGTGGAGGAACATCAGCAGCAGCAGCATCATCACCAACTGGAACATCCTCACCAGCAAGACCTGCAGAAGAAGAAGGAGGAGGTGCGCTACTAGAGGGTTCAGACCTAGGGTGTTTAGAACCAACTCGAAGATGAGCAGCCCTTTGTCTAAGAAAAGACGCACTTATAGGAGCAATAACATGAACGGGCTCAGAGGAAGGGAAGCCACTAATATCAAGATAAAGGAGAATCCTATGAATGAAAATAGGATGAACAAGAGCATGAGCAGTAGATGAACTCCTATAAACTTCGTTCAAAGAACGAAGAAAAAGATGGGGAAAACTAATAGGAGCATCAGTAACCAGAGCGTACAAAAATACACACCTCTCAAGAGGAATAGTGTGAACATGGGAAATGGGCCAGATAGAATGACACGCTATCCTAAAGTATAGATAATGTAACCCGGAGAGCTCAGCAGAAGTGATCCGAGGATCAGAACCCCACTGGACAGTAGTACCAGTGATGTAAGACAAAACATCGCTAATCTCGGGAGACTCATCATATGGATAGACAGGATGTCGAACCAAAGGTACCCCTAGAGCATCAGCCACTACCTGAGGAGTAATGGAGTACTCTACGCCTCGTATCCAACTCTTGACAAGAGTGTTGGAATCATAGATGCGGATAGAGATGTTCGAATAGAACTCTCTAATCAAGGCAGAAGGTGGAGGAGGATCAGAAACATCCACCAAGGGTAACCAGCCCCTACGCTCAAAGTTTGCCCTAATAGCAGGATCAAGTTTCTAAGTGAACAGAACGCTCAGCCCAAATCTTTCTCCTAATGTTTAGCTTCTCAAAAATCTCTTGGTTTTTCTCACTCGAAAACTTCTCACGGTCAAAGGATGGAGGGGGTGAAGGAGAAGGTGAGGGAACATTCTTACGGGCTCTAGTTTTCCTAGGCATAGTGCTAAGGAAAGGACAGAGACACAGAGTGAAAACCACAAAGAACAAGAGAAAAACAAAACCAAGGGCAGACTGCAAATTAGCACAATAAAAATATAGAACAAAAATCTATATGATGCATGAACATTAATAATGTTGTGATGCATGATCTAATGCAGTAAACAATTAAGTTTAATTGAGAGTAATTTGACAAAATTGGCTTGAACATGGAATTTTTTATCAAAAATCCCCAAAAATTGAAAACCACTTGTTGAAATTTTTAACCAAAATTGATGAATTGAGCATTACAAAACACATCACATAGATTATAATGCTTAATTACAACAATACAACAAGCCAATTTTAGCAAATTCTACCCAATTCAACAAAAGCCCCAATTCGGATCAAGAACAAACCCTAGAATTTTCAATTTTTCACCAAACTCAAAATTGATCAAATTAAACTATTTAGATCATGTCTATAGCATGTCCCCACAAAAACCCAATGATCAATTGCATAAAATATGGCTTGAAACAAAAGAAAAACCCAATCTTTAATCAATTCATTAACCGGGTCCACGAAATTCAAGAACAGATCAGCCCAATCTTTTGCTTCAAATATCCTGGGAATAAATGTTGTTTCCAATGTATCAAATTTGACAACCCTTTCCACCACAGTAGGAGCCTTTCTAAAAATGTTGTCATAGGTCTGTGAGTCAGTTGGAGTTCTGAATTTCTTAATGTTTGAATCTTGAGACGACTGAGTCAAGCGACGAGTCCGCTTAGCAACAAGGGATGGAGCATCAGTTTCAATTTCTTTTCCTTTAGAGGAACGACGTGACATTTGCAAAAGACAAGACACATAGCAGAGGACTAAGTGCAACACCACTAGATACAAACATCAACTTGATTAGATTCAGGTTAAAACAAATGAAGTTCAGAGATAAAACTCACTCAATCAATCACAGAGCATAAATCAAGTCAACAACAAGTAAATATAATCCACATTGATGCATTGTGTATTTAAGAAAGTAGAAGTGTCCAAAAATGATGATTGAACAAGTATGACACAAAACCAAGAGACAATGAACATTACATAGTCACAAGTAACTGTCATTGTGACACTTTATTATGAACATGATGTGTACAGAGCAATACAGTCAAGAAGCACTACTCAGAATACAAACACCATAAACAATGTGAGAAGCATCTAACAATCACCAAACACTCAAAAACACTCACTCAATAGAATAAACCAACCTAAAAGCGAATCCACTCAAATCTCAAATAAAACACACAACTCACTAAAACAAGAAAATAAAGTTCAAAAAAATGAAATAAGTAGTGAGAAAGAGAAAAGCCATACCTTTTCTTTGAAGATTTGAAGTGAAATGATGCAAAAATGAAGGATTTTTTAGAGTGACACGGTGAGTATGAGAGAGGTTTCAGATGGGGAAGACAATGAACAGTCACTAAAATTTGAGGGAAAACTTAATTGATTTTAAAAACTGCCCAATTTACGCAAAACACGCGTTTTTCGCTATTGAATTAAGTCGTCAGTCAATCGCCAGGGTAAGCCGCGAAACACTTTGAGAACAAGATTCTTGAAAATTTTTCTAAGTGTTTTTCGCGACTGGAAGGTCTACCCGCGAGACAGTCGTGAAGTGAGTCGCAAAAATCTCTGTGTACCCATCGCGACTGGACCTTCCACCCGTGAACAAGTCGCCACACTAAGCCGCGAAAAGCATAAAAAACCAAAATTTGAAAAATATTCTAAGTATTTTTCGCGACTGGGACATTGACTTGCCAGTGAGTCGCGAATACCTTCTGAGTAAAGTTCGCGATTAGGGCATACGGCTTGACCAACCCGCGACTGAGTCGCCAAAATAGGGCAACACTGTTTTGAAATTTTGACAATTTTTGTAAAAACAAAGAACTTTCCAAAAACAAACTAAAACATTCAAAAATATTTTTGTGTTTGATTAACAAAGATTGAGCATGTGAAAACACATTTAATCAAGTACAATCACATAAATGAATATGACATTCATTGAACATAGATATGTGTGATGTGTGTGGATATAAAAAATGAGATAGTCCTTAGTCTAATGTGAAGCTTCAATGATTAATTCAATCGAGGCATACATAACTAGCACTAGATAATGTGACCCATCTCAATTATAGAAATATGCATATATGACCTCCCACATAAATTTGAGAACAACTTTGAAGCTTTTCATTTGGCTCCATATACATCATATAATTTGATCTTTTTGAAACAAAAATATCTCATTGTGAGATCGATGCTTGAAATTTTTGATATTTCAATTGATGATCTAGCCTTTGGCTTTTTGGGCATTATACATTTTATTTTTGGACGCTTTCCCTTTTTCCTAGTCAAATACTAGTATGTGCGATAGGATTTTGTAGCTCAATATCTCTTTTTATTTGGAGATTTACATTTGGTGAGCTCTTTAAACCAGACAATAAAATAAAGAGTGGGAAGATATATGGGCATAAGTCTATGCATGTCTCAAGATCAACAAAACCATTCACTAATCATTCATGACAAGGTTGGAGATCTATTTACAACAGTCACATAGATTTCAAGATTTCTCCCACAATGATATGAGTGCATATGGAACAAGCTACGCTCATAAATTCACAAAGCCATTAGTACAAAGGTACAAGGCAAAACATGCTTTGAGACAAAACTCAACAATGTTGATCAAACTTTTTGGATTTTCTACTTTTTATGTGTTTTTGGATTTTTGACACAAAAACAAGAAAAGATTGATAAAAAACAACGCAGTAAAAACATTTTTAAAAAAATGCAAACTAAAAACAAACCACAATTTTCCAAAACAAGCTAACAACTCAACAAAAAGCACACAACCAAGCAAAGTCACAAAACATAAGAAGTATTAATACATGGACATGTTGTAATGCTTATGCATGAGTACCCTTCTTCACCCACTCTTCACGTGCGTTTGGGGTGATATCCTTATAGTATTGGGTACGAGGGTTAGGACTTTCAAACCTTCTAATGAAGCTTTCCAAGCAAGTGGTGAATGCACCGATCATCTTCATCATGTCCATCATAGCAGGATCACCATTTCGACCTCTTGATGACTCAGCAGCCCAAGTCCTTTTGTCATTACTTGGTCCTCGTGACCGAGGAGCACTTGCATTGTTCAATACTCTCAGCTTATGACAGTTGGGTCTGGTATGTCCTTGCAATCCGCAATGGTGGCAAAAATGATTCGTTCTAGGACCCCGTTGTGATCTTGGAAGTGATCTTCCTCTTGCTTCACGTCTGGCTTCTGATTGATTACGGGACTTATTTAGCACCCGTTGATTAGCCACATTCTTCTTATTTTCAATATTAACTCTCTCAGTAATAGACTCTTCTACAACCGGCTCTTTTACCTTCACAAACTTCACTTCTTTGGTGACATTGGCCGATGAGCTACTCCCTCTGGCATATCCCAACCAGGACTTGTCTGAGAAATGTTTTTGATGAGAAAGAACTGTTGGGGTTTGTGCCCTAAAATCCAATTTATTGGCATGTCATGAATAATTAAGTTGTTTAATTATATGAGATCATTTATGAACTAATGAGACATTATCTTAGTCCATGAGATGCATAGTATGTGATTTATGTGAAAAGTCACAGAAGATATAAATCACAAGTTTTTTGTAAGCTCAGAATTTTAGTTCGTAGTCGGTGACGAAATTGGGCATTTCATCTGCGAAGACTATAATATATCAACTAATATGATTTGTCTTGATCATGAAAGTGGAGACTTCTAGTTGATATGTTTTAAGAGTTAAGACATATTGAACTGAACTGCTGTGAGATTTATTATTCTCCTAACGACTGTCAAATGAATAATAAATCTCACGACTTCTATTTACATCAACTCTAAATCCTGAGAGAATAATGGACTCGATCATGAAATGTAGGTTGCTTTGATATATTAGGAGTGAGATCTATAAGTTACGGTCAAAGCCTCAGTTTGTTAGACAGCCGCATTTAATGTTGATGGAACATATATTCTCAAGATGGAATTCATAATCTCTTAATGGAGATATAAAATATTCCCTTGAGATAAGTTTAATGAGTTTGGTTATTTAGAGTGTTGGGCCCAATCACTCTAGTAAGGAATTACTAAAGTATATATTTATGAAATTGGATTTCATAAATGAACGGTTTTAGACCCCTTAAAACACAACAATTGGATTAACCTAGTTTATTAGCCAAGTGATTAACTTAGTCAAATTATGTAATTCTAGGTTATCACAAACATACAATCATATCAAAACATAAAGCAGTGGAAATATAAATAACACAATGATATGATCACCCAGGAAACCACACGGTAAAAACTTGGAGAGAATTTGACTTAGCTATCCTCAAGGTAAACCTGAATCCACTATGCAAAAGAATCGAAGTTCATACAAAAGGACTTATAAACTCCCCGCTTGACTTCCTAATGCTACCCACCAGTAGAACTTACTGACACGACCACGTGCAAGCTCCGAATCCACAGACTCCTTCTTTCTTGGATTCTCCAATCAGCTACAAGCACCCGCGCTTGTTATTCTTTAAACTCCAATGGCAGCAACCGAGTTGATCATCAAGATGTCGATACTATCTCTACCTTGAAAACCCTAAGCTTTGTGTAAAGGAAAGCTCCTCTAGATCTCACAAGAGATTTACACAAAACAGAAAAGTATGAGCAACAATACAACTGGAGCAACTCTAAAAACGTGGCTAGGGTTTTTCTTTATATACCTAGGGTAAAAATAGAAAACCCAAAACGTTTAATGAGTTAGGGCTGAGTTGGAAAATTCTGCAGAAAAGCATTCTGGCCGAAATGCACCAATGCATCTGCAGCCTCTTGATTCCAACTTTACATGAAAGACACAACTTTGAGCAAGCCTAAACAAGACTAAATATAATGTTTTGATCATGGTTTGCCAACATTTCACATTAGAGTTCTAAATACATAAATTCCTAAATCTTTAGAACCTGACAATAAATATATGATGAATAACATAAAGGATTAAACCGGGTACTCAAGGATTAAGATGTAGTAATATTCAAAGTGGCAGTCTATAGTCATGACTTTGTATTACTACAAATATTTTAATGAAGGGGTTGTATGTATAATAAATTCTTGGGATATAATTTATTAATAAAGCCTAGAGTGCAATTATATTCTTATAATGGTATTGAATATAATTAATGGTAACTTTGGACTTGTCAAGAGTTGACAGAAAAGCCCAAGGCCCATTGGAGCTAGAGTCTTATTTGTTCCCTTTGGTCCCATCTCAAGCCACAAACTAAACCCCAATTGGGTAGGCCCAAAAGGCTATCCTAATTAGATAATAAGTCATTATTTAATAAGAGTTATTAAATAAAGAAACTATGAGAATAGTTTTAACGTACGTATGATAAAAAGAAAAGAAATCAGTTTTTCTCCACAAGGAGAAAAAGAAGGTTTTTTCTTTGAGAGTCTATGTACAAAATATTGATTGAGAGACCACACATCTTGGGCACCATGTGGAATTGAGATGAAGATTGAAGGTATTCTCAAGTCATGTTTTGAAATTCATTGCATCAATGTACGCTTTCTGTTCTTTATTCTAGAATTCATGGTTATATGTTATCTTTCATGATTGAAATAGATTCGTGGTTGTTGCGTCCGCTGTGTGTTTTGTATGAGATACAAAACCAGATTTTCCAACAAGAACATCATCAAGCTTCTTAGTGGAGACCCTCTCTACCTTCGCATTTGCTTGAACCACCTCAAGCTCAAGGAATTTGATTTTTGAATAAACTTCAGTCAGCTCACCATTCAGCATTTCTATCTCACACTTGACCTCCTTATAACGCACTAGGAGACTTTTATAGTCCTCCTCTGCCCTCTTCATCTTCTTCACAGCTGCCTTGGCCACCCTTGTATACTCTCCTAACTTCTCAAGGAGTGAATTGAAGTTCTTTTGAAGACCGGTTGTTTTTTCATCTTCTTTAACATCTAATTCTTCAACAACTCCCATTGATTCTTCATAACTATGTTCCCCAAGCTCTTGTACGAGTGAATTCAAGTCCTCTGAAGACTCAACATGAGTAATAGGCATAAACGCGGAGTAATTCCCTTCTCCATCACAGCTTTCCTCAGAATCAGAATTTGATGAATCCAAGTCACTAAGAGTTGTGGCATATGCCTTGCCCTTCGATTTCAAATAATTGGGACATTCTTTCTTGAAGCGTCCATGCCGTTGCACTCAAAACAAGTGATTCCTTGGGTAGATTGGGATTCCTTTCCATTTTTCTTTTTGAATTCCTTTTTCTCCCTTCCTAAACTTTGGAATCTCCCTTTATCACCAAATTTTCCATTGTTCTTGAATTTCAAGAATTTTTGAAAATTTTTCACAAGGTATGCAACATCTTCATCCGATGAGTCATGGACTTCCGCCTTTTTATTAATAGTCTTAAGAGCAAGAGATTTGCTCTTCCTTTGTGTGGGCAACAACAATTCATAAGTCTGAAGTGAACCAATCAGCTCTGGGACTTTGATATCATCAAGGTCCTTACTTTCTTCTATCACTGTCACCTTGGCACGGAAGCTTTCCGGTAATGACTGAAGGATCTTCCTCACTATCTTAGAATCCTTCGTTTTCTCCCCCAAATTGAATTTGCCGACGACCACCTCATTCAGCTTGCTATAGAGAGAGTCAAAGGACTCGTCCTCATTCATTTTGAGCTTCTCAAACCGAGTAGTCAGCATCTGCAGCTTGGTGTCTTTTACTTTCTTTGTGCCTTCATAGGTGGTCTCCAATATCTCTCATGCTTCCTTGGCAATAGTGATGTAAGAAATCCTATGAAACTCATCTGGAGAAACACCACAGAAAATTGCATTCAAAGTTGTACTGTTAGCATTAACTGCCGCAAGGGCTACTTTATCCCAAGTGGATTTAGTGGCCTTTGGCCTAGTCCAACCTACTTCTACGGCATCCCAAACAGTATCATCAATTGAACACAAGAATGCCCTCATCCGGACTTTCCAAAAAGCATAGTTGTTACCATCAAAATATGGTGGAACATTTAAAGATTGAGATCGGTCCATCTCAATACTGGGTCAAGGATCGCATTAAGGTGTTTAAACCACAAAGAGTGCACCCACTCTGATACCAATTAAATGTTCAAAAAGTGTGTAAAATACTATGAACATTTAGACCCCCGATTTACAAATTACCAATTCAAGCTTATTATCAAACAATGTATGTGCGGAAAATGAACATAAGCTATTAACATAATTGATAAAAAATCTAAACCAATTAAAATCACATCCACAACAGAAATTAAATGGCAAACATTAAGGAAAAAGAGATGCAAACACAAGGGCAACACAGTGATGTATTATCGAAGAGGAAACCTAAGCCCTCAGCGTAAAACCTCTCCGCCGCCCTCCAAGCAGTCAATAATCCACTAAAAAATGTAGTTAGGATACATGAACAGTAGAAGACCCTCCAAGCCTAATCTAGCCAGTGTACCTAAGCCCTCCAAGCTTCTTGCTCCAACGAGGTTACGCCGAACCTATTTCTTCTTTAGCTTATCGGATTCCGCTATAGCCCATAGCATCAACCAATATGAATTGGTCCCTTCCTAACTGCTTCCTAAAGCACCAAACAGCCTTCTCACAGATATGGGTATGGTGAGAAAAGGTTTTGGTAATGTGCCTCTCAAGGGTGTAACAATGGAGAGGAAGAGAGTAGAGGAATTTGAAGAGTTTCTATGTGAAGATTGTGGATGAATCAATCTTGTTTTTCTCTAGGGTTTCTCTCTTAAAATTCTATCTGGAAGCTCTCTACATTTCGTGGGTATTTATACTGGGGTGAGAATGGAATGCGAAGAGTCAGGTTTTTCAAAACAGGGCTGGCTGGCGGCTTGGCCTCGCGACTTCATTGAGTCGCAAGTTCTAGTCGCGAGCTAACAAAACGGTCAGGCTGGACTTTTTGTCCTATAGTACAACAGCTGGCGTGACTGTTCATCTTCCTGCACACTTCACTTGTGTGCTGCAGTTGGCGGCTTGCTAGTCGCGAGTCACCCGCGAGTCCCAGCCGCGAGTCTCTGCATCCTTGCATAATCTTGAGCATATCTTCACACTCTCTCACTCACTACCCTTACATAAATCCTACCTAAATACAGGGTTATTAATTGCTATAATACAAGCAAATTTGGCACGGAATAAAGCCAACAAAATGGTTGATAAAATTCAACCTTACAAAATTTATAAGACTATTTTTATAAACTTTATTTAAGAAATAATTTTTAGTTGGAATAATAACATTAGATTTACAATATGACATTATTTCTCATGTTTAGTTGCTTTAACAAAAATTGACACAAAAACTTAAAAAAAAAAAATCAAACATTTGTGAATTCACTAAAAATTAATCTTAACCCTTTAAATTTCCTGATTCCTTTCAGTGACATGTGATATATATATATATATATATATATATATATATATATATATATGTATGTATGTGGAACTAACATTGTGTTATTTATTTTATGTAATTAGAAAGATAACTAATAGAATGAATATGTTTATTTTGTTATATTAATTATTTTAAGCATAATGAAATTTTAATATCATTTTTCTAAGATTTATATGAGAAACAATTGATTTTTTTTTATTTATTTTTTATGTGAGGAAAAATTGATTTGAAATATGGTATTCTTACTAAAATTTTAGTTGTCTTTGCAACTATTGAAACAATGTCCAACAAAAAGGGAAAAAAATAAATAACTTTACTAACACAAAATCCAGAATGTAAAAAAATTAATTGAATGATATTTGCATTTTTTGTAGGCATGAAACATGCCTATTTATATGACCCAATATATCATGCAATTTTCAATTTAAAAACACACACACACACACACATATATATATACTATGATCAAGTCACTACATTATTCTTATGTGGCGTTTGATACGGGTTAATATTTTAGAATTTCCAGGAATGTTTAAAGATTCCCATGTTTGGTTGTAAATCATGCTAGGAAATTAGATGCCAGGGGAATCTGGATTCCCCCTTTAAACCCCTTTTAGTAGCTAGGAATGTGGATTCCCTTTAAAATAAGTGGGTATCCGGATTCCCAAGCTTAAAGGAAATTGTATTTTTTATAAATTGACAATTTTAACCCCTTTTTCCTTATCATTTAAGCAATTAAGATAAAATATAAAACAAATCACTAATATCTTTTCCCTTTTTTTTTAAAGGACTTGGTAGTTCACATTCAAATCTAAGGAAAGAATGGGAAAAATAAATAGTTCATTTAAGATTCCTGGGAATAAACCAAACATTATCATCTTACATTCTTAGGAATCTTAAGAGATTCCCAATGAAACCAAACATAGGAATAGTTACATTTCTAGGCATCCAGATTGCAGGGAATCACATTCCTAGGAATCTAGATGCCAGGAGTAATGTGAATTCTCCCATACCAAACACCACATTAGAATCTTTCTATTTTGTCTATAAAATAACTAAAGATTACCTTTTCTTATTAGGAAAGTTATTGATTTTTTTTATTTTTATTTTTTTATGTGCATTGATAGTTGAGGGTGAGGGATCTAAATCTAAATGTCTCTATTAGAAATTGAAATGTCAACCAGTTAAACTAAATCTTATTGAAATATTGGAGAAAACTAAAATGAGTTGCACCGCACATCGTGCGGGAACTCAGCTAGTTTGCTTAAATAACAAAATTTTATTGGTTGAAAGGTCAAAGAGGATCACGTCACCAGTCCTCCTAGTGGACTTAATAATTTCTCCTTAATTACCTCAAAGCCACTTGAAGATTTTGCAACATCTCTGTGATTTCACAACAGCAATCCAATGTCATAGGTTGTGAATCTGGTGGTGGTAAATTTGTCTCAAGTATGTGGCAATTGGAGAGGTTGAAAGATGATTTGGTTTTGGTAAAGTTTTCTTAATAAAATCCGATAGGCCAAAACGTATTGACCACTTGTGATTAATTAATTGATTAATTAGCCAAGTTTATTAATTAATCAAATTAACATGCAAAGCGTGTGGTAGCACAAACAAATCACCAATTAAACTAAGTGCAACGGAAATTAAATTGACATGGTAATTTGTTTACGAATGGGAAAAATCAACACGGCAAAAACCCCATCGGGTGATTTTAAGGTCACCACTCTCGAGAATCCACTATTATCAAAACAAGCGGTTACAAGTAAAGGAATCTCAGTACCTTCAACCAACCTACAGTTCAACCCTTACCCCAATACCCAATTGGACTTGTTCTGTAGCGACAATCTCTCCTTTTAATGCACGGCTCCTAGTATGTGACTAACCAATTGCGCAGATCCTAGTACACGACTTCAATCACCAACTAGAGAAGGTTGTTAGCTGCAAAGTTTTTCAGTTCATCCAGACGATGAAGATCAAGAAGATGCTTGGTTACAAAACCCTACGGTGCACAAACACAGCAACTTCTACACAAGAACGATGAACTAGGGCAAATTCTGTCTCCGGTCACAATTTGCTTGAACAAACTTTGCTCAACACTTGTGCAACTTGTGTCCACTTTGACGGCCCTTAAAATAATCATTTTATATGTCTAGGGTTGTGAGAAAAGAAAGCCCAAACACATAATCACAGATTGGAAGAAAACAGAACAGAAAATTTGTTTTTCTTAAACCTCGACAGATAGCCATCTGTCGAGCAGCTGTCGAGCCACGGGGCTGGAACAGCTCTTCAAGCTCGATAGATACTAGCTGTCGAGTTTTAATGAACTTGCACTTTTCAGCTTGAATCTTGGACAGACTTGCATGGCTTTAACACTTGATCTTGAAACAAGATTTCTTGAAGTATTAAACACATCCTAGATCTACCCAAATACAAGTAAAGTGCGTTTTGTCAAAGGATTAGCCAATTACATAAAATAGTGACATATGTTCCTAACAAGTGAATCACATATGTCCTAACAATCTCCCCCTTTGGCAATCCATGACAAAACCACAACAAACAAATGAACATATGAGAGAAGTCATAAATCACTCAACTCATATTCACTTGTTGAATACAATAAAATCTATCCTAACACAAACTCTTGAAAAACTTTGCAAGAAGAGAGTTTATGGCAAGTAGACTTTGACAACCTATATTTCTGAAACACTTTAAACAAAACTCATCAAGGCATCTTTGTGTGAAACAGAAATAATAGATTGCATACATGTAATAAGAAACATGTGCATAAAGAGAGAAAAAAAACAACACATGTAAGGGTAAGTGAAAGAAACATACATCAATATATAAAGAAAATAAGTACAATATATGTCAATAATGGTCACAAGACCCAAGGTACAAGAATAAATGTATCTAAAGTAGAGAAAAGAAAAAGATACATATAATCCTCACTATATCCCTCAAATATCAACACTCCCCCTAACAAAATGGTCCTATACTAACTCTCCCCCTAAGTATGACTACTCTTATATACAAAACTACTTCCCCTTTTTGTCACGAGTGACAAAGGGTAAGAGTGTCAAGTAGACATCTCATTAGTACCGGAAGAGCTAGCATCTCCATCATCATCATTCTCGGAAGTATCATCACCATCACCATCATCATCATCATTCTCAGCCTCAGAAGCCGCTGGAGGAGGTGGAGGAGAAGCCTCAGGAGCAATGCCACCCATGACCACCTACCGTCGAGCAATATGACTAACACGAATGTTCACCTGATACAGCTTAGTGGAGAGTGTATCAAGGTGAGTATCCATGCACTGAAAATGCGCCATGATGTCCCGAGAGTCACATCGCTTGTAGAAGAGGAGGGAGCGGATGTGGGTGAAGCAGATCGAGATGGAGCCGAACAGGAGGGAGGAGCTGCTGACTTAGACTGCCTCGACCTAAACTGCACCTCGCTACGTTTAACGGTAGCAGCATCTATGACACACATAAAGGAAAAAAGGGTTGGACACTGGAAAGGGAACAAAAAAATGGCGTAAGATCCTCGTGATAGCCGAATGAAAGATGAGCTTATCATAGGACGTCGAATCCTAATGAACATCTATAATAGAGAGAATAAAGTGAGAAGGGAAATCTATAGGGAGATGCTCAAGAAGGGAAAGCAAAAATCGAGCACGAATCTTTGTGATAGAGTTATAGTGAGAAAGAGGATAAAGAACAAATGTCATCACCATGTTCAAGAACCGAGGGCCTTTTGCAAAGCTTGAACAGTAAGTGAACTGGCGATCACCCCACTCAGAAGGGCGCTCACAAAAAGCATACTTGAGCTCATCCTTGGACACAGTCCTCAGACGCTCACAATCAGGATAGTCAGGAAAGTATACCCTCGTGACATGGAGCACATCCGCAACAATCTACGATGTGATAACTACGCGCGTACCTCGAACGCGAGTGATGAATTGAGGTACTGAACGATTAAATCCATGCATGTTGGAGTAAAACTCCTAGATCAGCACGGAAGGACATGTGGCTGGGATGTCACACAGTGACTCCCAACCCCGACTGTGAATGATATCGGGTAGGTCAGTGTCGGCGAAGTTCGCCAGGATGACTTGGCATTCAAAATGAATGCCTCATCGAGAAAAGTTCTCCAAGAAGGCCTTTCGGGCATCCTCATCACGGAACCGAATATGTGATGGAGTAGGATCGGAGGAAATGGATGCCCCAGAACGAAGAGGGTTCTGGGACGGAGTAGACTTGCGTTTAGGTGCCATAGACACAGATTAACGCAAACATAAGAGAGAGAGAGAGAGAGAGAGAGAGAGAGAGAGAGAGAGAGAGAGAGAGAGAGAGAGAATCAGAAAAGTCCCAACACAATTTAAATATAGCAAGTATATTGAAAAGAGAGTACGTATGCATGAACAAGTGACATGCAATATAAAAAGCATCATGGGCTCAGCCCAATCCAATCCTACTCGCACACAATCAATTTGCACACATCTAAATGCATGATAATACTGTTATAATGCTTATGTGATGCAATGCATGAGATTTTAAACTCATTTAAGCAAAAACCCATCCCAAAATTTCAACAAAAACTCATGAATTTTGAAAAACCCTTAAAGTTTTCAAAAACCCCAAAACCTAAGTTTCAAAACATGAAATGCATGAAAATGAGAGATTAGAAACTCACCAAGTGAAGAAAAACTTAGAAAAACCTTGAAGAAACCTTGAGGAAGAAGTTTGGAGTGAGTGAGAGAGGTTTGGGGGGTGAAAAGACAAATCTGTCGAGAGAGAGATCGAGAAAAGTGAGAATCGAATCGTGCTGAACCTTTATATAGAAGGTTAGTAAATCTCGACAGATAGAGGTGTCGAGACAGGTGTCAAGCAAGGTGTCAAGCAAAAAGGCATCGACAGATTCAGCTGTAGAGAAGGTGTCGAGGAACAAAACAACAGACACGATAAAAGAAGCTCGACCGATCCACCAGCTATCAAGAGGACAGGAGCTTTCTCGATTGATCCACCTAGCTGTCGAGAGGTGTCGAGATTGTGATAAGAAATAGCTAAAGAGCTCAACAGATAAGCTAAGTGTTGAGGAGCTATCGAGATTGCTTAAAAACAGTTTTTCAAGAAGAGAAAAACATAGATATGATTGCAATCAAACATGCCAGTCAACCAAGGATCCAAACAACATTTTAACCTCTCAAAAACATCTCTTAACAATAAAAATGTTAAGCACATAGATCCCAAAACACACACACACACACACGCACTAAACAAGTCTAACCAATTTTATATTTCAAAAACAAGTTAAGACAGTTTAGTGAGCATACATTAACACATGTAAACCTTGTGATGGCCAAATCACATTGTACCTGCACATGTATCAAGGGTAGCAAGGAATATTGCGTGTTGTGTGTGAAAAAAATCGCAAGATTTCATAAGTGTATACATGTTATGACAATTTGAGATATGAGAAAATCACTTTAACTCACACACAATCATAACTGTTTGATGGGGACTATCACATTTGAGTATAACTCCCACATCTCCTAGAATACACGCTTGCAATCATATTTAAAAGCATTTTGATCTTTTTGCTTTTGATTTTTCTTTGCATATTTTTCTTTTAAGCAAACCATGCATGGGCATATAAGAGATAGAAAAGAAATACCCAATTATGTTAAGCATTTGACATTCCAATTTTGCTATGCCAAAGCACACAAATGTCATTCATGATTGACGAGCAACAGTGGTGAGATGGTTATTTATGCCTTTCTCTCAGGATTTTCTAGTCATTCCCATAAAAAAGAGTGATACAAGTGTTAAGTATAAGAGATAATTTAATCTTACTCATCACAAACATGAGCCACAAAGCTCACTTGCTTAGTTGTGCATAGAGATGCTCATCTAAGTTACAAAAGATACAAAGTTTAGAAAACTTTGTTTCAATGGCCATCCAAGGTACACAAGTACCAATGTACACAAAACACACACTGTTTTTGTATTTTTCTAATTTTTCAAAATTTTTTTTTAATTTTTGTATGAAAACAAAAATAAACAAAACTGAAAATAAGCAAACAAAAACATGTGAATCAAAGCAAAGTATAAAACTAGATGCAAATGCATGAGGAAGAAGAAGGAGAGAAAGAGATCAATCCATGGAGATAACACCAATGTTTTGACGAAGGAATTCAAAACGTTTGCTGTCAAGAGGTTTGGTAAACAAGTTAGCCTTCTGATCATTGGTGTGAATAAACTCAAGAGTGAGAATAGCATCTTCGACAAGCTCCCTAGTGAAGTGATGTCGAATCTCTATGTGTTTGGTTCGAGAATGTGCACTGGTATTGTCACAATAGATGGTGAGATGCTCTTGACAAATACCATAATCATGGAGGAGTTTTTGCATCCATAGGAGTTAGGTGCAACAGCTACCGGCAGTGATGTACTTAGCTTCTGTAGTGGATAAAGAGATGGAGTTCTGCTTTTTGCTCATCCAGGAGACAAGATTGTTACTTATATAAAAATTACCCCTGATGTACTCTTTCTATCATCAGCATTCCCAGCCCAATCAGCATCAGAATACCCAGCTAAGACATCATTTGTGTCCTTGCTGTACCACACACCGAACTCAGCAGTGGTTTTGACATACTTTATAATTCTTTTTAAAGCAGTCATATGAGATTCTTTGGGATTAGCCTGATATCTAGCACACACTCCAACACTGTAACTAATGTCAGGTCTACTAGCGGTAAGGTAAAGAAGACTACCTATAATGCTTCTATATAGAGATGAATCTACACTTTTGCCTAACAAGTCCACAGTGAGTTTAACATTTGGGCTCATAGGGGTTCTAACAGAACTAGCAGATTCCAAACCAAACTTTTTCACAAGATTCTTAGCATATTTAGATTGAGATAGGAATATACCTGAATCTTGTTGACGAATCTGCAATCCAAGGAAGTGAGTCAGCTCTCCAATCATGCTCATCTCGAACTCGGCTTGCATGAGTTTTGAGAAGCCATGAGCAAGTTCATCCTTAGTCGACCCAAAGATGATATCATCAACATAGACTTGAGCAACTATCAACTCGCCATCTTCCTTTTTGATGAAGAGAGTTTGATCAGCTTTTCCTTTTGTGAACCCATATGACACCAAGTATTGTGTGAGCCGATCATACCAAGCTTTAGGGGTTTGCTTTAAGCCATAAAGTGCCTTCTTGAGATACAACACATGATTTGGAAAGTGTGGATCAATGAATCCTTTTGGTTGAGCCACATAGACATCTTCTTTAAGTAGTCTATTCAAGAAAGCAGTCTTTGTTAGGACATATGTGTTTCACTTGTTAAGAACATATGTCATTCTTTTATGTAATTGGCTAATCCTTTGACAAAACGCACTCAACTTGTAATTGGGTAGTTTTAGGTGTTTTTAATACTTCAAGAAACAAGGTTTCAAGATTAAGTGTTGAAGTCATCAAGTCTGTCCAAGAAACAAGTTGAAGAAGTGCATAGTCATTAAATCTTGTCACCTGCTTGATAGCTGCTCGACACCTTCTATTTGTCGAGGTTTATAAAATCAGAATTTCTGATCTGATTTCTTGGGATTCGTGGATGTGTCTTTGGGCCTTCTTTTCTTCTAACCTTAGGCATATAAAAGGACTGTTTTAAGGGCCGTCAAAGTGTTTACAAGTTGCATAAGCATTGAGAAAACTCTGTTCAAGCAAATTGTGACAGGAGACAAAGTTATGCCCTAGTTCATCTCTTCTGAAGAAGTTGTTGTGTATGTGCATATTTAGGTTTTGTGACCAAGCATCTTCTTGAATTTCATCGTGGATGAACTGAAGAACTTTGCAGCCAACAACTCTTTCTAGTTGGTGATTGAAGTCGCGTACTAGGATCCGCGCATTGGTTAGTCACATACTTGGGAGCTGTGCATCAAAAGGGGAACTGTCACTACAGAAAAAGTCCAATTGGGTATTGGGGTAAGAGTTCAACTGTAGGTTAGTAAGGTACTTGGGATTCCTTTACTTGTAACTACTTGTTGTGATAATAGTGGAGTTTCAGGAGTGGTGACCTAAAAATCACCCGTTGGGGTTTTTGCCTGTAGGTTTTCCCCATTCGTAAACAAATCACCGTGTTATTTATTTTTCGCTGCATTATTAGTTTATTGGTGATTTGTTTGTGCTACCACACGTTTTCATGTTAAATTGATTAATTAATAACTTGACTAATTAATTAATTAATTTAATCACAAGGGGTCAATACGTTTTTGGCCTATCAAGTGGTATTAGAGCAGACACACTCTGATTAGGTTTAATTTTTGCTGTGTTGATCCATTGACCCCTGTTTGTCATGGATATAGGACAGTCATTAATTATACCTCCTCTATTTGATGGCACTAACTATGCATACCGGAGAGTACGCATGAGAGCTTTCTTGCAGTCTTTAGATGAGAAGGTGTGGCAAGCTGTAAAGATTGGCTGGACCAAGGCAAAAGAAGCACCGGCCGATTGGGATGAAGCCAAGATCAAGGCGGCAAACTTCAACAGCAGAGCGTTGAATGCCTTATTCAGTGCAGTCACCAATGAGGAGTTTAAGAAGATATCCTCCACAGAAACTGCTAAGGAAGCATGGATCATCCTCTAGACAGCCTATGAGGGTACAAAGGCTGTCAAAGATTCAAAGCTTCAAAGACTTACTACAAGCTTTGAAGAAATAAAGATGGAGGAGGATGAGTCGTTTGATAAGTTTTATGCCAAGTTCAAGGACATAGTGAACTCAGCCTTCAATCTTGGGGAAACCATTCCTGAACCCAAGATTGTGAGGAAAGTGTTTAGATCTTTACCCGAGAGATTCCATGCGAAGATTACTGCTATAGAGGAATTAAAGGATATTGACAAGATTCCTTTGATTGAGCTAGTTGGAAACTTGTAGACCTACGAGCTAGGATTATCTAGGATTGGAAGTTGGGTAAAGGCAAGAGCATGGCCTTGAAGGCAAAAAGCAGTAACACAGATAAGTCTTCTGATGATGAAGATTTCAAGATGAAGTCCTACATTACAAGGCAGTTCAAGAAGTTTATGAAGAATGCCAATGAGAGGAGCTTCGATAAGGACCGCAGACAATCCAGTTCTTTTTAGTCTAAGGGCCAAGACAAGGGAAAAAGGATGCTAAGGATGGTGGTCAGTACACTGTTCCTACAGGACCAAAGTGTTTTGGATGTCATGGATTTGGTCACATGAAGTAAGAATGCCTCACATATCTCAAGAGCATTGGGAAGAGTAAGGCACTTGCTGCAATCTTGAGTGACACTGAGCCTGAAGATGATTCCGACAATGAGGATGACAGAATCTTATATGCCTTCACTGCCACAGTCAATCCTACTGAAGGGATTGTTGAAGACATGGAAGAAGAAGAAGAATTGGTGGATTCTAAGTGTGAGAAGATGGATGATCAAGATGATATCCATACAGCCTATGAGAAGCATAAGAAACTGTATAGGCTGGCCAACAAGAAGCTCAGTGATGTGGAACTTGATCGTGAAGAGTTTTCCACAAAGTTTGATGAAGCTAATCAAACGATTGGTGCACTGAGATTTGAGAACAATTTCTTGGCTGAGAAGACCAAGAAGCTTGAAGCAGAGCTATTTCAAGTCAGAACTCAATTGGAGAGGACCTCAAGTGCAAAGCTTGATGAGATGCTCAGCATTCAAAAATCTGCTTCGGATCTAACAGGTTTAGGGTATGGTCTTTCTTCCTCTAATATTGCTTCTACTAGTGCTATTGTGTTTGTTTCTCCTACTAATAATATTGAAATTGAGAACGCTGATGTTAAAACTGAATTAGCTAGTGAGAACTTAGACAAGGGTAAATCTATCTTAGGAGCACCCCCTAAACAGGATAAGGAAGATGTTAAAAACCCTAGGGCTAAGAAGGCTAACTCTCAAAAGCCTAAATAGAAGAAGCAGCATCTCTGTCATCATTGTGGAGCTGCCGACCATACACGACCAAATTGCTACAAGTGGTTAGCCACTCAACAGAGCAACGGCATGATCGCATCTGGAAGCCAGAATCAGCTTCAATCCTCTTTTGCTTCTCTTGGTGATCTTCTCAAAGCCCTCATGTTTCTTTTGAACTTGAACGGTTTCAATTCTTCCCCCTCACTGCCAGTTCAAGGGTTTAATCAAAGGAAAGGTTCTTCTAAGGTGTGGAAGAAAAAGGACTCTAAGTGATTTTATCACTTTCTTCTATCTTCTTGTTTTTGTTTGTTGCATTACATGTGTGTTTTGCATTTATTTTGAGTCAGTCTAGTTTTATGCTTTACTTTGTTTAACATGTTTTTGCTTGTTTGTTTTTCAGTTTTGTTTATTTTGTTTTTCATATAAAAATAAAAAAAAAAATTGAAAAATCAGAAAAATACAAAAACAGTGTGTGTTTTGTGTACTTTGGTACTTGTGTACCTTGGATGGCCATTGAAACAAAGTTTTCTATACTTTGTATCATCTGTAACTTAGATGAGCATTCTTATGCACAACTAAGCAAGTAAGCTTTGTGGCTCTTGTTTGTGATGAGTAAGATTAAGTTATCTCTTGAACTTAACACTCGTATCACTCTTTTTGATGGGCAGGACTAGAAAATCTTAAGAGAAAGGCATAAATAACCATCTCACCACTGTTGCCGCCATTCATGATATGACACCTGTATGCTTCGGTATAGCAAATATGCAGTGTCAAAGACATCCGTATGCTTCGGCATAGCAAAAGTGCAATGTCAAATGCTTAACATCTTGGGTATTTCTTTTCTTTCTCTTATATACCCATGATGATATGCTAAATAAAAGAAAAAAGTATGCAAAGAAAATAAAAGGCAAAAATATCAAAAATGCTTTAATTATGATTGCAAGTGTGTATTCTAGGAGATGTGGGAGTTATAGGATGTACCTCGAAGGTGATAGTCCCCATCAAATAGTTATGATTGTGTGTGAGTTAAAGTGATTTTCTCATATCTCAAATCATCATAACATGTATACACATATGCAATCTTGCAATGTTTTTCACACACAACACGCAATATTCTTTGCTACTCTTAATACATGTGCAAGTACAATGTGATTTGACCATCACAAGGTTTTACATGTGCTAATGTATGCTCACTAAACTGTCTTGACTTGTTTTTGAAATATAAAATTTGTTAGACTTGTTTAGTGTGTGTGTGTGTGTTCTTGGGGATCCATGTGCTTAAAATTACTGTTGCGAGATGATTTTGAGAGCTTAATATGTTGATTGGATCATTGGTTGAGTTGCATGTCTGATTGCATTCATGTCTGTGTTTTCTCTTCTCGAAAAATTGTTTTTAAAAGCAAGCTCAACACCTCCTTGATACCTCTTCGATACCTATCTATCTGTCGAGCTTCTCAAGCTTTTTCTTATCGCAATCCCAACACCTCCTTGACACCTGGTGGATTGATCGAGAAAGTTCCTGTCTCCTCGATAGCTTCTCGACACCTGGTGGATCGATCGAGATTCTGTTCATTATCAGGTAATTCTTGTTCCTCGATACCTTTTGACACCTGCAGTTGTCGACGTTCTTTTTCTCGACACCTTCCTCGACAGAATCCTCGACACCTCTCGACACCTTAGCTGTCTAGATTTACTGAGGACTCTATATAAGCTCCTTGTGCGATCCGGTTCTCACTTTTCTCAATCTCTCTCTCGACAAACTCTCTCTTTTCACTCCCAAACACTTTTCTCTCACTCAAAACCTTCAATCCACGTGATTTCGGCCTTTCTTTGCTTCAAATCACTTGGTATGCTTTCTCTTTTCTTCATTCTTCATGCATTTCATTCTTTGAAACCTAGGTTTTGGGATTTTTGAAAAATTTTGGGGGTTTTTCAAAATTGATGAGTGTTTATTGAAATTTTGGGATGGGTTTTCACTTACATGTGTTTAAAATCTCATGCATTGCATCACATTAGTATTATAACAATATTTTCATGCATTTAGATGTGTGCAATCTGTTTGTGTACTGATAGGTTTGGATTGGGCTAAGCCCATGATGTATTTTCTTTTGTATGTCACATGTTCATGCATTTCCCATGCATACGTACTCTCTATTCAATATATTTGATATATTTGAATTGCTTGGGACTTTTCTGATTGTCTCTCTCTCTCTCTCTCTCTCTCTCTCTCTCTCTCTCTCTCTCTCTCTCTGTTTACATTAGTTGTGTCTATGGCACCTAAACGTAAGTCTGCTCCGTCCCAGAACCCTCTGCGTTCTAGGACATCTTCATCTTCTGATCCTACTCCTTCTAACATTCGGTTCCGTGATGAGGATGCTCGTAAGGCTTTCTCGGAGAACTTCTCTAGACGAGGTGTTCATTCGGAACACCAAGTCATTTTGGCGGACTTCGTCGACACTGACCTTCCCTCTGTCATTCACAGTCGGGGATGGGAGTCACTGTGTGACGTCCTGGTCACTTGTCCTCTCGTGCTTATTCAGGAGTTTTACTCCAACATGCACGGGATTGATCGTTCAGTACCTCTTTTCTTCACTCGCGTTCGAGGTACGCGCTTTGCTGTCACACCGTAGCTTGTTGCGGATGTGCTTCGGGTTCCTAGGATAGAGTTTCCTGACTATCCTAGTTGTGAGCGTCTACGGACTGTGTCCAAAGATGAGCTCATGGCTGCTTTTTGTGAGCACCCTATTGACTGGGGTGAGCGTCAGTATACACCATGTAAGCCTTTTGCTAAAGGCCCTCGCTTCATGAACATGGTGATGACTTTTGTACTCCATCCATTCTTTCACTATAACTCCATTACAGAGCCTTGTGCTCAGTTTTTGTTATCTCTACTTGAGCATCTTACCATAGACTTCCCTTTTCATTTCACTCTCTCTATTATAGATGTTTATTTAGATTCGGTGTCCCGTGATAAGCTCATCTTTCCTTCTGCTATCACGAGGATCTTACGCCATTTTTCTGTCCCTTTTCCTGTGTCCGACCACTTCACACACATTTGTGCCATGGATGCCGCTACTGTAAAACGTAATGCAGCGCAGTTTAGGTCGTGACAGCCGGATTCCACTCCTCCCTCCCATCTAGCTCCATCTCGTTCAGCTCCATCCACATCCGCTCCCTCCACTTCCATGGGCAATGTATCACTTGGAGACATCATGGCGCAGCTGCAGCGCATGGATGCTCGCCTTGATACACTTTCTACTGAGTTGTATCAAGTGAACGTTCGTGTCGGTCGTATTGCACGACGGTAGGCGACTATGGGTGGCTTTGCTCCTGAGGCTTCTCCTCTTCCACCTCCTCTAGTGGCTTTTGATTCTGATGCTGAGGATGATGATGATGATAGTGATGACGATGACGCTTCGGATGATGATGGAGATGCTAACTCTACCGATGAGATGTCTACTTGACACTTTTACCCTTTGTTACTCATGACAAAAAGGGGGAGTAGTTTTGGATATTGAGAGCAGTCATACTTAAGGGGAGAGTTAGTGTAGGACATTTTGTTACGAGTAGAGTGCTGATATGAGGGATGTAGTGAGGATATGATGTATCTTTTTCTTTTCTACCTTATTAGATACATTGTTCTTATACATTAGGTCTTGTGACCAGTTTTTACATACATTGTACTTATTTTCTCTATATGTGGATGTATGTTTCTTTCACCTACCTTTACATATGTTGTTCCTTTTCTATCTTTATACACATGTTTCTTATTACTTATATGCAATCCATTATTTCTGTTTCACACAAAGATGCCTTGATGAGTTTTGTTTAAAGTGTTTCAGAAATACAGGTTGTCAAAGTCTACTTGCCATAAACTCTCTTCTTGCAAAGTTTTTCAAGAGTTTATGTTAGGATAAATTTTATTGTATTCAACAAGTGAATATGAGTTGACTGATTTATGACTTCTCTCATATGTTCATTTGTTTGTTGTGGTTTTGTCACGGATTGCCAAAGGGGGAGATTGTTAGGACATATGTGTTTCACTTGTTAAGAATATATGTCATTCTTTTATGTAATCGGCTAATCCTTTGACAAAATGCACTCAACTTGTAATTGGGTAGTTCTAGGTGTTTTTAATACTTCAAGAAACAAGGTTTCAAGATCAAGTGTTGAAGTCATCAAGTCTCTCCAAGAAACAAGCTGAAGAAGTGCACAGTCATTAAATCTCGACACCTGCTATACGTCGAGGTTTATAAAATCAAAATTTCTGATCTGATTTCTTGGGATCCGTGGATGTGTCTTTGGGCCTTCTTTTCTTCTAACCCTAGGCATATAAAAGAATTGTTTTAAGGGATGTCAAAGTGTTCACAAGTTGCACAAGTATTGAGAAAACTCTGTTCAAGCAAATTGTGACCGGAGACAAAGTTATGCCTTAGTTCATCTCTTCTGAAGAAGTTGTTGTGTATGTGCACCTTTGGGTTTTGTGACCAAGCGTCTTCTTGATCTTCATCGTGGATGAACTGAAGAACTTTGCAACCAACAACTCTTTCTAGTTGGTGATTGAAGTCGCGTACTATGATTCACGCATTGGTTAGTCGCGTACTTGGGAGCCGTGCATCAAAAGGGGAACCATCACTACAGAACAAGTCCAATTGGGTATTGGGGTAAGGGTTCAACTGTATGTTGGTAAGGTACTTGAGATTCCTTTACTTGTAACCGCTTGTTGTGATAATAGTGGAGTTTCGGGAGTGGTGACCTGAAAATCACCCGGTGGGATTTTTGCCGTCAGGTTTTCCCCATTCGTAAACAAATCACCATGTTATTTATTTTTCGCTGCATTATTAGTTTATTGGTGATTTGTTTGTACTACCACTCGTTTGCATGTCAAATTGATTAATTAATAACTTGGCTAATTAATTAATTAATTTAATCACAATGGGTCAATACGTTTTTGGCCTATCAGTCTTTACATCCATTTGATAAAGTTTGAACTTCAAATAACATGCTAGAGCAAGGAGAATTCTAATGGACTCCATACGGACCACTGGGGCAAATGTTTCATCATAGTTTACTCCTTCCATTTGTGAGTATCCTTGAGCTACAAGCCGAGCCTTGTTGCTTATCACATTACCCTCCTCATCAGTCTTATTGCGGAATATCCACTTTGTGCCAATGATGTGCTCACCCTCCGGTCTAGGTACTAGAGTCCAAACATCATTCCTCTGAAACTGAAGCAGTTCATCATGCATTGCTTCGACCCAACTTTCATCCTAAAGAGCTTCCTTAACTTTCATGGGTTCAACCTGTGACAAATAACAAGAATAAGACACAAAGTTAGCAACACATTTATCAACTGTACGTTTTCTTAATGTGAGTTCATTCATGTTTCCCACAATAACTTCTGGAGGATGATTTAATTTAATCTTGGAGGAAGGTCCTTTCTTTTCATGAGATTCAGAATCTGGTGAAGTGGGTATATCTACAGAATCTTCCACAACACTAGGAGTATCGAGAGTACTTGGAGATGCAGGTTCTTGTTCAACAATTTCTTGAACTTCCTTAGGCTCAGGAGGAAGAATTTCTTTGGGGAATTCCTCAATACCTTTCTCAGAACCAGAATCTGAAGACTCATCAATAACAACATTCACTGTCTCCATTACCTTCATAGTTCTTTTGTTGTATACCCAATAAGCCTTGCTTGTGGAGGAGTATCCCAGAAATATACCTTCATCGCTCCAGGAGTCAAACTTTCCCATATTCTCTCTATCCTTACTTTCCATAACTCATATGGAGTCTTCTTGGTACCGAGTTTGAAGTACACCCTATTAACCGTATGACATGCAGTTCTAACGGCTTCTCCCCACAAGTTTCTAGCCACATCTTTGTTATGCAACATAGCTCTGGCCATCTCCTGAATAACCTTGTTCTTTCTTTCTACTACACCATTCTGCTAATGAGTAATAGGAGTAGAGAATTCTTGAGATATACCTAATCTTGTACAAAAGGACTCCATATATGAGTTCTCGAATTCTTTACCATGACCACTTCGAATTCGATCAATCTTCAGGCTTTTTTCATTCTGTAGTCTTGTGCACAAAGCTTCAATGTGCTTAAGAGCATCAGACTTGGATCGTAGGAGAATGACCCAAGTGTACCTAGTACAGTCTACCACAACCATGATGTATCTCTTGCCACCAAGAGACTTAGTTCTAGTTGGACCCATAAGATCCAGATGTAGAAGCTCCAATGGCCTAGATGTAGCTGATGTATAAGTGCTCGGATGCTTAGCTTTCATCTGTTTCCCAAGCTGACATGGTTCACACAACACATTGCTCATTCTACTAAGCTTTGGTATCCCCAAAACTGATTCACGCTTAGATACAATAGAAAGATGTTTGTAACTAGCATGTCCCATCCATTGATGTCATAGATCTTCATTTGGCAACCGAATGCTATTGCACACAATATCAGCATCAAGAACAAGCCATAATAGTTGTCTAGAGTGTGAACCCCACTTATGAGTTTCTTTCCAGACTCATCCATGACAAGACACTTTTCTTTTGAGAATAGCATCATGAAGTCTTGATCGCATATCTGACTTATGCTCAACACGTTCACCCTCAGACCTTCTACATATAGAACATTTGCAATGTTCGGCAATCTAGGTAGAGAGATAATTCCCTTTCCTTTAATCTATGATTTGCTCCCATCACCAAAAGTGACATCGACACCTTTTTTAGACTCGAAAACCTTGAAGAGAGATTGGTCTCCAATCATGTGTCTTAAACAACCGTTGTCAAGGTACCACAAACATGTGTCCATAACTTTAAATGCGGACTTCATCATAAAACACACTTCGTGCTTAGATGACAGATCAGTAGGAATGGTGCTTTCTCTCATCTTCCTTTTACAAGCTAAGCCTTTAATTTTTACTCTTCTCAGACGAACTCATTTGTACATTTTCATTCTGAGACAGTCTAGTTTCTTCTAGTCAAACTGAGATCTTTTCCAATAGTCATCATAAGAGAATTCAAATAACTTTTAGACTTGTATTTTCCGAGACACTCAAACAAATAAAGAATAGAAAAACAAGATGTATTTGAAAACAAAGATCTTTTCAAGCCGGTTACAGCCATGACAACAGGGGTCAATGGATCACACAGCAAAGATTAAAACCTAATCAAAGTGTGCCTGCTCTGATACCACTTGATAGGCCAAGAACGTATTGACCCCTTGTGATTAATTAATTGATTAATTAGCCAAGTTTATTAATTAATCAGATTAACATGCAAAGCGCGTGATAGCACAAAAAAATCACCAATTAAATTAAGTGCATCGGAAATCAAATTGACAAGGTGATTTGTTTACAAGTGGGGAAAACCAACACGGCAAAAACCCCACTGGGTGATTTTAAAGTCATCACTCCCGAGAATCCACTATTATCAAAACAAGCGGTTACAAGTAAAAGAATCCAGTAACTTCTACCAACCTACAGTTGAACCCTTACTCTAATACGCAATTGGACTTGTTCTATAGTGACAATCTCTCCTTGTAATGCACGGCTCCCAGTACGTGATTAACCAATTGCGTGGATCCCAGTATGCGACTTCAATCACCAACTAGAGAAGGTTGTTGGTTGCAAAGTTCTTCAATTCATCTAGACGATAAAGATCAAGAAGATTCTTGGTTACAAAACCCTACGGTGCACAAACACAACAACTTCTACACAAGAATGATGAACTAGGGCAAATTCTATCTCTGGTGACAATTTGCTTGAACAAACTTTGCTCAACAATTGTGCAACTTGTGTCCACTTTGACGTCCCTTAAAATAATCCTTTTATATGTCTAGGGTTGTGAGAAAAGAAAGCCTAAACACATAATCATGGATTGGAAGGAAACAGAACAGAAAATCTGTTTTTTTAAAACCTCAACAGATAGTCATCTGTCAAGCAGCTGTCGAGCCACGGGGCTGGAACAGCTCTTCAAGCTCGATAGATACTAGCCGTCGAGCTAGTTGTCGAGCTTTAATGAACTTGCACTTTTCAGCTTAAATCATGGACAGACTTGCATGACTTTAACACTTGATCTTGAAACATGATTTCTTGAAGTATTAAATACGTCCTAGATCTACCAAAATACAAGGAAAGTGCGTTTTGTCAAAGGATTAGCCAATTACATAAAATAGTGATATATGTTCCTAACAAGTGAATCACATATGTCCTAACAAAATCTATTGCCACATTTTTTTTTTGTCTAGATATTAGGGTTATTTTCGTTCTTATAAGCTAGACAAATCAAGGGTTAATTGGCTATAACTAAATTATGAAAGCAAAGTCAGTTGCTTTCAATAAGAGGTTTGCTCGATTGAAACTCAAACAAAGACCAGGCGAAACTTTTTGTTCAATAAAATTTTAAACTACTTGATTTTAGATCGATTGATCTTGATTATACTCAACCATAATTCTCCAGACTTGCACAGTAACAACTCATATTTTACTTCATCCTTGATTACCCCAAATAATTACAAATGACATTGAAAATAATTGCCTTGGAACATTGTCATTACAAGTAAACTTTAGGAGAGATTACAACCAAATTTTCTATGGAGTTAGCCAACACCTAAAATATCTAACACGTTCCCATGTAATTCAACCCACTAACATATCACCTAGTTTGCATTTGAAATTGATCTGATTGACTTGATTCACCTGATTGAATTGATGAGGAAGTTGGATTTAAGTTGTCTCCTACATCTCTTAGTGATGATAGGAAAGGCTTGGAAGGCATTTGTAAGCATTCAACTTCTCCTTCAAGCATTTCTACTACTTTGTTCATTGAAGGACGATCACTAGGCTTCATTTGTATGCACCATAATGCAACCATGATCATCTTCTTAACTGTTTTCTTCTCCTCCTCCATGGCATCTTCCATTACTATCTCATTTCCCTTGCTAACTTGGTCATAGACCCAAGTTGGGAAGTAAATTTGGCTTGAATGGTCTACAAATGTATTAAAGTTCTTTCTTTTGCTTGCCATTTCCAACAATAACATGCCAAAACTGTAAACATCAGCTTTATACGAGACGCCTCCAATGTTCTTATAGAACAACTCTGGAGCAATATATCCTAGTGTTCCTCTTGCAGCAGTCAAAGATACTATGCTATCATCTGTAGGATAAAGTTTTGCAAGACCGAAATCAGAAACTTTTGGGGTAAATTTTTCATCAAGAAGAATGTTATGAGGCTTGATATCAAAATGTAGAATTTGCATGTCACATCCTCTATGTAGAGATTCAATCCCACGAGCCACTCCAAGAGAAATCTCATATGTTTTCTCAATACTTAAGGGGATTCCTCATTCTCTAAGAAAAATGTATTTGTCAAGAGAACTATTAGGCATGAATTCATATATAAGACCACGCTTTGATCCCTCAGTATAGAAGCCAATGAGTTGCACTACATTCATGTGGTGAATCCTTCCAATTGTTGCAACTTCGCTAATAAAGTCTTGCCCGTTGGCTTTGGACTTGCCCAACATCTTTATAGCTACAAGATGGCCACTTTCAAGCTTTCCTTTAAATACAGAGCCATAGCCACCTTCACCCAATTTGTCCTTGAAACCTTTGGTCATCTTCCTGATTTGTGAGTAAGAGTACCTAATTGGCATGAGGTTATTTTGACTTTGTAGAAATTCTTCAACAGTGTCATACATTGGTAAATGTCTTCTACGCCACTTATATATCAAAAAAGCAACCAGTTTATGCTTTTTCTTCGGATTATGACATTGACCAGTTGCCCACGTTAATATTATTATGTAAAAAGATGTATAACGTTTCATCAGTTCCATCTGATATATGGAGTTCTTCTCTTCAATTGACATGGTCCGAACCGAAGTGCGGAGACTGTGAAGTGAAAGGCGACATCTGTAGATTTAAGAATAATACCAAAATTTTCGAAACTGAGGGCTGCCACCTCACCCCCAAGGCCCCCAACAAATACAAAGACAATGAAGGTATTGTTTTCTACCCTATCTCCACTTTTATAATCTAGTAATGCTACCGTCACAAACTATTTTACAACGTTTTTACAAATTGTTGATCTGTCCAACTTCTTATTAGTTTTTATTTAGACCCACCACTAATATAACTTTTTCATTTATCAATAATCACTCACTAAATTAGCCATTTGTAAAAAAATTTGTATCTCTAGCATTACTCTTTATAATCACACAAGTTCTTCACGTTTCAAGCCAACATGTATTGATTTGACCAAGCTTAGTTTATAAATCTGCTCTGTAACGGCATAATCCTATATTCTTGTAATCACCACACACCTTTGATGCGATGGTCACTCACAAGTATAAGTGCTTGTGGAGTGTTATACTTGTGGAGTGTGGGGGGCAAGGGTTGGGGTTCAAGTCTCCAGGAGAAAGTTTCACACACATATACACTTAGATTAGGCTAGAGTAATATTCCATCTTGTATCAAAAAAAAAAAAAGAACTGATCTTGTATTTCGAGAAATTAATTAGTGAGATTATGTAATGTAAGAATACATAATACTCTTTGTACTCTCAAAACACTAAATAAGTTTTTTTTTATTAGACCTTTAAGATGCCTAAACTTGGACATAAGGTTTGAATGCAATATAACCTAGCTAGTTAACATTAATGATCAATCCCACCATGAATTTAATTTGAGGGATTGACCAATCATATGAGAGGAAGGAATACTATGTTGTTTTACTTTGAAAATACCAAATGATTTTCTTGCTATTAGTGATATAAATACACACCATTATCTTTTATTTTCAAATAGGTGCAATTAGAAGCTAATTATGTTAAAATCTTTTACAAGTACAAAGATAGTGACTACTGGTGAGTTGCCTGTTGATCATTTGAAATTTAATTTATATATATATATATATATATATATTTTTGTTTTCTTGACTCACAAATGGTTAACATGCAGTTTCCATCTTAGGGTCATTTCTTTGAGAACTAGCGGTTTATGCAGTGTACTATGTCTATCACTATGACAAAACAAAAAAAGAAAATCAAGCAAGGATTGAAAAGTTTTTAGATGATTACAAAGCTCTCAAGCCCACTAGGTACTCATACAACAATGTTAAAAGGATTACAAATCAATTTACTAAGAAGTTAGGTCAAGGAGCCTATGGAATAGTGTTCAAAGGAAAGCTTTCAAATGAAATCCATGCTGCCATGAAGATCTTGTACAGTTCCAAGGGCAATGGGGAAGAATTCATAAATGAAGTGGGAACAATTGGTAGAATCCATCATGTTAATGTGGTTCGCTTGGTTGGCTTTTGCGCCGATGGATATAGAAGGGCATTAGGTTATGAGTTCTTACCAAATGATTCACTAGAGAAGTTCATTTCCTTAGTAGATTCTAACCATTTCCTTGGTTGGGAAAAACGACGAGACATTGCTCTTGGCATAGCAAAAGGAATCGAATATCTTCACCAAGTATGTGATAAACGAATTCTCCATTTTGATATCAAACCTCATAATATTTTGCTAGACCAAAATTTCAATCCAAAAATTTCTGATTTTTGTAAGGTTGAATTTAATCAACCACTGTGTTGGCTTTATTCCGAGCCAAATTTGCTTGTAATTTAACAATTAGTAACCCTGTATTTAGGTGGGGTTCATGTAAGGGTAGTGAGTGAGAGAGTGTGAAGAAATGCTCAAGTTTATGCAAGGATGCAGATACTCGCGGCTGGGATTTGCGGGTGACTTGCGACTAGCAAGCCGCCAACTATAGCACACGAGTGAAGCGTGCAGGAAGATGAACAATCACGCCAGTTGGAGCACTACAAGACAAAAAGTCCAGACTGGCCAGACTGTTAGCTCGCGACTTGAACTCGCGACTCAGTCAAGTCGCGAGGCCAAGTCACCAGCCAGCATGTTTTGAAAAACCTGACTCTTCGCATTCCATTCTCACCCCAGTATAAATACCTCTTATACCCATGAAATGTAGAGAGCTTCCAGAAAGAATTTTGAGAGAGAAACCCTAGAGAGAATTTTGAGAGAGAAACCCTAGAGAAAAACAAGATTGATTCACCTACAATCTTTACATAGAGACTCTTCAAATTCCTCTACTCTCTTCCTCTCCATTGTTACATCCTTGAGAGGTTCATACCCAAATCCTTTTCTCACCATACCCATATCTATGAGAAGGTCATTTGGTGCTTTAGGAAGCAGTTAGGAAGGGACCAATGGTTATTGGTTGATGCTATGGGCTATAGCGGAATCCGATAAGCTAAAGAAGACAAAGGTTCGGCATAACCTCGTTGGAGCAAGAAGCTTGGAGGGCTTAGGTACACTGGGTAGATAAGGCTTGGAGGGTCTTCTGTTGTTCATGTATCCCAACTTCATTCTTTAGTGGATTATTGACCGCTTGGAGGGCGGCGGAAAGGTTTTACGCCGAGGGCTTCGGTTTCCTCTTCGATAACACATCGTTGTGTTGTCCTTGTGTTTGCATCTCTCTTCCCTTAATCTTTGCCATTTAATTTCTACTATGGATGTGATTTAATTGGTTTAGATTGTTTATCAATTATGTTTTTAGCTTATGTTCATTTTTCGCACATACATTGCTTGACATTAAGCATGAATTGGTAATTTGTAAATTGGGGGTCTAAATGTTCATAGTGTTTTATACGCTATTTGAACTTTCAATTTTGGTCTAGCCAAGTTGTGTGCAAAGGATTAGAGTGTAGTATCCATAACCACAACTAGGGGGACCATGGGTTACATTGCTCCCAAAGTGTTCTCTAGGAACTTTGGGAATGTGTCTTACAAATCAGATGTTTACAGTTTTGGAATATTGTTGCTTGAAATGGTTGGAGGTAGGAAAAATGTTGACGTAACCATGGAGAATACTAGCCAAATATATTTTCCAGAATGGATATACAATTTGTTAGAGAATAAGGAAGTCCTACGAGTCTATGTTGAGGATAATGGAGATGCTAAAATTGCAAAGAAACTAGCAATTGTGGGACTTTGGTGCATCCAATGGCACCCAGTGGATCGTCCTTCCATGGAAGTTGTGGTTCAAATTCCAGAGAGAGAAGGAGATAACTTAACAATGCCTCCAAATCCCTTTGCCTCTACAAGCCCTACAAGAATCAATGCAAATACAGTTGCAAGGCATCTAAATCCATAGTTTTCAGACCCGGACCGGACCGTACAGTCCGACCGGGTTAACCGTGACCCTCTCATCAATCCGGTTCTTTTAACCCTAAAAACCGTTCTATGCATAAAAAGCACAAAACCGTTCGAACCGGGGTTTAACCGCCTGGGTCTGAAAACCGTCCACGGTTTTCATGGTTCAGATCAAAGCATTAAAAAAAAAAAATTTAAAAATTGTTGAACCTCCTTCTTCTTGCGTGTCTCTCTATTACTCTCTTTCCGCTCTCAGATCTTCCATTTCGTGTCTCCCCATAAAGTTTGGATCTTTTTTCTCAAGTGATAGAGAAGAGAGGGCAACATGAGATAGAGAAAATGAAAGAAGTTGTAGACAAGAAAAAAAAAAAAAAAGGAAGAAAGAAGCAAAGAACAGAAATTCACAAGCACACGGCGGAGGATGCTCAAGTGAAGAGAAGAATAGAAATTCACTTGAGGTCTTGACTCTTGAGCACTGCATCTGAAACTTTGAAAGAAGTAAAGAGTAGTTTTGAACTGTAAAATGCCAGCTTTGAAGCACTTTGCGTGGAGGTGGTGCTGCCAACGCATACTTGGAAGTTGAGCACTTTCATTTTAAATTAATACTCTTTACTTTTCTTCATTTGCTTTATTGGTCTGTCCGCCACCAAAACAAGAAACTCCAAGTGTTGTCCTAGCTAGTTTACTGTCAGAAGAAGAATGAGGCTTCAAGTGTATCATCACATCAATTCACAACTAATGTCTAATGGGCTATTTACGGCTTTCTTTTAAGTTAAATCACAAGGCCCAATGTTTCTTTGTTTAGCCCAAAAAGCATTTCCACTACATGTGCAAAATATGAAATTGCTAAAAGTATGTTGAGAACTTTTGAGTGAGTTGAACCAATTTGATTCGAGCTGATTAAGAAAAAATATCCAAGATATAATAATGGGTTAAAATGAAAAAAATATCATAACTTAATTGAAAGTTATGATATAATAACTTAAGTTACATATTAAGTTACATAATAACTTAAGCATGATTTTGTAACATAATCGTGAAAGTTATGATATGAAAAAATACATTTGAAATATAGATTTCTATATTTAATTGGGTCATTTAATTTAATTTTTTCTATTTATACTAATTTAATATATTTATTTATATTTAAATAATTATTAAATTAATTATGACGTCATCACGGTTCGACCCCGGTTCAACTTCGGTTCGACCTTAAAAACCTTGAACCTCTTCTTTTTACAGTTCAATGAACGGCCCGGGTCTGAAAACCTTGTCTAAATCTAGATATAGAAGTCATCCCTGAATTAGAGTAAGTATTTTTAAACTAAAGGCCCTCGATGATGATATGGGTTGCAATCATGGTGTACTCAAGGATTATAATTATTAATCTTGTACTTACTTTAGGGACTTCAAGCTTTCTTATATCAAACATGACTGTATGAGCAAGGCGACGCTTATAAAATGTACCTCTTTATTAATTTATTATTTATATAATTTACAGAATTTTGTAGAATAAAGTTCTATTTCATTATTTTAGAGAGTTTTTAAAAGTATTTTAGTCTAAATTGACCCTTTATATGGTATGATATAATTAAGATTTGTTTAAGAATATTTTGTTGGCAAAATTCCCTTTTTTAGTCTAAAATTGAAATTCTATTATAAATGGAAAATCCTAAACTCACAAACAATTTTACAAAATACTGATATGATATAAATAAGTGGTTGTAGTCTTAGGGTATTTACACCCTATTTATTTTGACGTAAAATATTTTCAGAAAAATATTTTCCTATTTTACGGCGTTTGTTTTGCAGTAAAATATTTAATCAAAAGTAAAATATTTTCAGTCAACCAAATCAAGGAAATTTATGTAAAATATTTTACACTTAAAATTTTGGTAAAACATTTTACATTTTCTTTCAAGCTCTCACCATGATACTCCATTAGACCTCACTCCTCAGTCCCTCTCACGCTCTCTCCCTTCTCACTCTCAAGTTCTCCCTCTCCACTCTCAAGTTCTCCCTCCCACAAACCAGAGCCACCAAGCCACTCTCAGTTTCGTTGGTGCCACTCATCTCCAGCAGCTCTCATCGCCGGCTCCACCTCTGCCATCATCGCCTGACTCGCCTCCACACCTCCACCCACCGAGTTTGGTTCAACCACTCAAACCCACCGATTCTTTTTTCAATTTGACCATACACCAGCTCTTACTCCACCGATTTTCTTACCACCATCACACCGGCTCTACCTCCACCTTCATCAACTCACCCACTGGTTCTCAAATCTAGTTTTTTTTTTTTTTTTTTTTTAATTATTATTACCACTATATGGGTTTATTGATTTGGGCTTTTTGGCTGGTTTTATGGGTTGTGGTGGGTGGCTGGGTATTTGAGTTGCAGTGGGTGGCTGCATTTTTTGGTGGCTGGGATGTTTGTAGGTCCGTTGATGGCTGAGTTTTTGGGTGGCTGGAATGGTTTGTGGGCCATGGTGAGGACTGGGTTTGTGGGTTATGGTGGGTGGTTGGCCAGCTTTGGCCTCTCTTTTTTTGTTTTTCATTCCTCAATTTGTGGATTTGAGTGGTCAGTAAAATGTCGAGGTGGTGGTGGGTGGGTTTATGCCGATCTAGTGGTGGTTTGGTTTTGTGAGATTGTTTTTTTTTTTATAGCTAAAACAATAGAAAGCCTTTATTTAACTAAAGAAATTACATGTAAAACTAGTAACTAACAACTTCATGTAGTGGTGTCCCCAGAGAAAGCACCGAAATACAATGGAAAACTCAACCCCAGAAACATTATACTCAGCTCGTTCAAACCTATGTAGCCATTAGTTGTTGATATTCCTCCAAAAAAAACCACTGACACCCTCCATGATTGTCTTCGGGTGGACCTAGACTTGCTCAATATTGTTTTGTGAGACTATTAAAATTCTTTGATATATGCATTTTTTTGCACTTTCAAGAATACAAACTAAGCACAGTAAAATGAAAATATTTATAGTAAAATAAAGGTAAAATATTTTATATCGAAACAAACAGAGCTTTAGACTATTTAGTGTATAAAAATTGCAAAGAGTGTTCATCTTATTTTTCCAGTGGATGCCAGAAAACATTTCCCTGTGGCTTTAACAAGCCCCTTATTAAGGATTTAAGAGCTCGTTCTTTGGTTTTAAATATTACGAAATTCCATATTTACAAATCATGGTTGGTATTGTAAGGAAATAAATTTAGTTAGATTACATAGTACTGTTTAAATCCGTTAAAGAATCTCCCAAGAAAATTGAAGACATAAAGGTTTGCTGTAGCTAAAAGAAGATTCACTCATCATGCAATCATTAATCAAGAAACATAAACTTAAGACACTCGCGAGATGTTCCCATTCACTCGAGCGAGATTTGTAGATTTTGAATTCCTAGTGCAACTTAAAGACATAATAGTACGTACATGTTGCATGACTTTTCTGTAGTAGAAAGGTTGTCCTACCCAGAGCTATATATTCACATGTTGAAGCTTTTCATCTTGAGACAAAAACTGGAAAATTCTTCTTGTACCTAGTAAAAGTTGTAATTCAAAAGTTATAATTGATTGGGTGCTTTGAAACCATAGAGATTGTTATTACACTAAGTTCACTGTTGTAAGTTCTTAAGTTCCTAGGAGTACTGGAGTTTCAGGATGCAAATAGGGTTCATTGGTGGAGGAGATTCGTATAGAAAGATTAAAAAGGTTTTGGAGCCACTGCGAAGGCAAATGTGGCATTCATAGAAGTTACCATAAAGAGTCTAGTTGTGTAAAGGTTTTTTGAGTTATAACTGCTTTTTCTATAGTGACTTTTACAAGAGGCTGGATTCTTATAATGTTTTTTCTATAGAGGGGGGTTTTTATTTCTTTATTTATTTTTGTAATTTGTTTTCCACTTCACTTCATCACCAAAATCCGAGTGGGGTTTTATTGTTTATACTGCTTTTTCTATAGCGACTTTTATAAGAGGCTGGATCCTTCTAATATTTTTACTATTGAGGACGTTCTTATTTATTTATTTTTATAACATGTTTTCCACTTCACTTTATCACCAAAATCAGTGTGAGTTTTTATTGTTGCTTTTAAGATGATATTTCCGGAGGTTGAAATACCGTTTTGTGCAATTTGTTTGGAGTAAATTATAAATTAATGCAATTAATCTACTACCTAAATAATTTGGGGTCTAAATTGAAATTTTCAATTAGTATCAAAGCATAGGTATACTGGGAATTCTGGCATTTTACCCTTTTTTTTTTTTTTTTTTTTTTTTTTTTTTTTTTTTAATTTAGCAATATGCCCCTGTTTCCAAACTATCTAAGTTTATGCCCCTGTTTCAATACTCGATTACCTTAAAATCGAGTTTCAATGAAATACTCGATTTGTACAAAATCAAGTTATGTCCGATCAAACTTAAAAAAAAAAAAAAAATTCATGGAACTCAAGTTCCATTAAAAACGCCACTATAGGACAACAAAAACGTAGCTATAGTTTATGCCCGATCAAACTTAAAAAAAAAAAAAAAAATAATAATAATAATAATAATTGCATGGAACTCGAGTTCCATTAAAAACACCACTATAGGACAATCAAAATGTAGCTATAGGTTATGCTCGAGTTCCATGCAATTTTTTTTTTTTTTTTTTTTTTTTAAAAGTTTGATCGGGCATAACTCGATTTTGTACAAATCAAGTATTTCATTGAAACTCGATTTTAAGGTAATCGAGTATCGAAACAGGGGCATAAACCTAGATAGTTTGGAAACAGGGGCATATTGCCAATTTTTTTTAAAAAATAGGGGTAAAAGGCTAGAATCCCCTAGGTATACTTGTTTAGGAACTTTTTCATGAGTGTAATCCTTAACCCATACTATCATGGATAAAGTACAATTCCTCATTGTTTCCCTCGTTTTTAGGGAACAATTATGTATATTAAAACTTGAAAGGCCCTCATAAAATTATTGGATGAGAGAGTTTGGCTATATGTAGGGAAAGGTTGGACAAAAACCAAAAACTAAAAGGGAAGAGTGGTGCATACCAATTCATGTTTCCTACTGTGATCCTTTCTAAAATTATAACCAATCAGCCTTTTGTGTGAGCTTATCATAATTATTGCATATTTGATTAAGAATAAGATGGGGGTTTTATTTATTTAATTAATTATTTTATTATTATTATTATGTTCTGATTTCATTATCTCAAACATCAAGGTCACACCTGTGGTTATTGAGGACCATAGCATTTTCAATCAACTAGCAACTAGTAAGTGAAACTTCTCACCATCTTCGTAGTTGGCATGGGACTAGGGCCAATTTACACGAATCATATGTTCTACTCATGACTTATGCGTTGGTACTGATTTAATTTTCTAGTCAACAAATAATTTTACTATTCCATTTTGGAGGGTGGTCCTTTCTAAATTCTAATCAATCAGTCTCTTGTACGTGTGCCTATCATAATTATTATAAGATAGTTTTTTTTTTTTTTTTTTTTTTACATTATTTCAAACTTCAAAGGTCATTGCGGTCATTGAGGACCATGTCTCCTTCAATCAATTAGCAACTAGCAAGCGAAACATCTCTCCATCTTCACAGTTGTTATTATTATTATTTTTTTGTTCTAGTTTCATTATCTCAAATGTCAAGGTCACACCTGTGGTTATTGAGGACCATATCTTCTTCAATCAACTAGCAACTAATAAGTGAAACTTCTCACCATCTTCGTAGTTGGCATGGGACTAGTGCCAGTTTACATGGATCATATGTTCTACTCTTGACTTACGCGTTGGTACTGATTTAATTTTCTAGTCAACAAATAATTTTACTCTTCCATTTTGGAGGGTGGTTCTTTCTAAATTCTAATCAATCAGTCTCTTGTACGTGTGCCTGTCATGATTATTATAAGATAGTTTTTTTTTTTTTTTTGGTTTACATTATCTCAAACTTCATAGGTCATTGCGGTCACTGAGGACCATATCTCCTTTAATCAATTAGCAACTAGCAAGTGAAACATCTCACCATCTTCGCAGTTGTTATTATTATTATTATTTTTTTGTTCTGGTTAATTTCATTATCTCAAATGTCAAGGTCACACCTGTGGTTATCGAGGACCATATCTTCTTCAATCAACTAGCAACTAGTAAGTGAAATTTCTCACCATCTTCGTAGTTGGCTTGGGACTAGTGCCAGTTTACACGGATCATATGTTCTACTCTTGACTTACGCGTTGGTACTGATTTAATTTTCTAGTCAACAAATAATTTTACTCTTCCATTTTGGAGGGTGGTCCTTTCTAAATTCTAACCAATCAGTCTCTTGTACGTGTGCCTATCATAATTATTATAAGATTGTTTTTTTTTTGGTTTACATTATCTCAAACTTCAGAGGTCATTGCTGTCACTGAGGACCATATCTCCTTCAATCAATTAGAAACTAGCAAGTGAAACATCTCACCATCTTCACAGTTGTTGTTATTATTATTATTTTGTTCTGGTTTCATTATCTCAAATGTCAAGGTTACACCTGTGGTTATCGAGGACCATATCTTCTTCAATCAACTATCAACTAATAAGTGAAACTTCTCACCATTTTCGTAGTTGGCGTGGGACTAGGGCCAGTTTACACGGATCATATGTTCTACTCTTGACTTACGCGTTGGTACTGATTTAATTTTCTAGTCAACAAATAATTTTACTCTTCCATTTTGGAGGATGGTCCTTTCTAAATTCTAATCAATTAGTCTCTTGTATGTGTGCCTATCATAATTATTATAAGATTTTTTTTTTTTTTTTTGTTCTGGATTACATTACCTCAAACTTCAGAGGTCATCGCTGTCACTGAGGACCATATCTCTTTCAATCAATTAGCAACTAGTAAGTGAAACATCTCACCATCTTAACAGTTGGCGTAGAACTGTGGCTAGTTTACACAAATCATAGGTTCTACATACCCTAAGTTATGAAAAACTTTACCAGCCTTGGTAAAGTAGAACATAAATCTTCTGTCCCATACACCTTATATGTCTTCTTTATACTCTGAATATTGCAATTGGACACCCGTTAGTACTATCAAATTGGTTGTTAATTTTTATACCCAACTAAACTATAAGTGCTCTGTATATGCCCTAGTTATCTAGGGCAAAATTTCAACAACTGAAAAAAGGATATATATGAGCCATGAAAAGAAAGAAAGAATTATCTTATATGTTTTGCTTCAATTGCATTGGCTAATTAAGTTTTTTTATTATTTATTTTTAAAATAGGTAATAATTGTTAAAATATTTTGTATAGATTGTTTACGTGAGAAGGGGTGTGAATTTGTGTTTTAAGACTGGACATATATAAAGCAATTTTGAAAATTTATGGACATATGTTTTCTAGAAAGCTTTTTATTTTAGAAAATTTATGGACATTTTAGAGTATGTTAGCGTGTGTGGTGCACTTGAACATGAGTGTGCGATTTTACAAAAAGAAAAATTATTTGGATGACAAACTCCTTTGACCATGACAATTATCAATTTAAAGAAATGGTTTTTAACATTCGTCAAAGTTACATTCTTTTTCAAATAATTATCAATTTCCTTAACAATATGTGGTACCTTAAAATCTCACTAGGTCCCATGATGTGTATAGTATCAACTAGACTTCACAGAGTCCATGATAATTTAAGGTGTGAATCGTATGACAAAGGAATAAGGAACATCTTGGCCCCCTTGTCATGTTCAATCAATTTCATACTAGTGCTTTTTTTCTTTTTCTTTTTCTCTTCTTTTTTTCCTCCTCGTGGAAGAATGGTTTTATTTATTTATTGGTTTTTTCACTTCACTTCTCGTCACCAAATTTAAACCCAAAATCAAACCCGATCAACCCAAAATCCATAGAAAATCAAATCAAAATTAAACCATCAACTGAAAACCCATAACCCAAACCCAAAATCAAAATCAAAATCAAAATCAAAATCAAACAGAAATCCAATGGTGGCAGAGCACTTGAAATCAGATGAGAGAGATATCTAACAATGCAAGCTGAGAGAGAGAGAGAGAGAGAGAGAGAGAGAGAGAGAGAGAGAGAGAGAGAGAGAGAGATTTCTTCAGATCCTTGAGATTCGACGAGCATGAGAGAGATATGATAGGAGAACTTGAGTTTGGGGTTCAGAAGAGAGAGAAGAGAGATACGGGCTGAGAACTGAGGAGAATGCGTGAAACAGATAAAGACTTTAGATAAAATATTAAAAAAAATGAATTACTATGAATATTTAGATAAATTGGAAGATAAAATAGATATTTTGATGTGGGTGTTTTGTAAAAGTGGTCTTGTAAAATAGAAAAAGTAGGTTGTTGGTGTAAAATAGATGGAAAAAATTAGCCGGACTAATGCAATTGCTCTAACATTGGCAAATAGCCAAAATTTGGATTTTAACCCTTGATATAAAGAGTATATATCGTAGGAGATTGAGAAGGGTACAAAAAAAAACCTCTATATAAAGAATTTTTAGATGACAGATATGGATATCTAGGAGATTTAAGACCATAGATATGGATATTTCTTATAGAATAGTTATCCCAACCTTACTGTTGTTTGTACTTTTCAACATAGACCTTGAAGAAGGCCACGATAGGTGTCCCCAATTATGGTGTGGAGAAGATGGCCCAGGCATCCGATTTCCTTTCCAACTGAAAGACAAGGCAGTGGCAATTGCTTGGAGAAGAATGCCTGAGGCAGGAGGCCACCATCTCTAGTGAAGGGCAGCAGCATTACGGTGGCTAGGCTTGGGCTTGTTCAATCCCTCTCTCCCCTTCTCTCTCTCTCTCTCTCTCTTGCTCTCTCTCTCTCTCGGGTTTGTGAATCTCACATTAGATTTCAAATTGCAAAATTGAGTTTTGTTTTGGAACCGAGTTAGGATTAGGATTTAAAATTTGGAATGGGTTTACTTTGTTTCTTACGTGTAAATTCAATTTGTAATTTTTTAATAAAAAGAAATGCCAGGTTATTATTTCATTGGCTAAGTAAGCAAAAAGACTTATATTGCTCATTTTGAAAACTTGAAGGACCAATTGCACTCATTTGAAACTTGAGTGACCAATTGTGCTTATAGGGTAAACTTGAGAGACCAATAGTATAGTTTTTCCTAAAATTAAATATCTCATTGAAACAAAGATTAATTGAATGAGTGCAACTAGAATAGCAAATATAAAATCCTATTTTCTTCAAAGTTTTACATGCAACCACTCAAAGGTTCTCTGAGCTTGATCTTATGAAGCCGCATTAGTTCATATGACTTTCTAAAAGCATTCCTATTTTCATGTTACCTACCGTGGTCTCAATGGCAATAAATATTCATAATTCCTAGAGTAATGCTTATTATTATTATAGGAGGTGTGATTCAAATCACCAACATGAAACACCACAAAATATTAATGGACTATCACTTTGACCCATACTTCTTACAGATCTAGATTTGATGCTAGTAAATCATTGGATGAGATTGAAAATTAAAAATCACTTTTAATTTTAGTCAAGGAATGTTTGGAAACAATAGCTCTAAGGAAAGCTTTTGAATGAAATCCATGCTGCCATGAAGATCCTGAATAGTTCCAAATGCAATGGAGAAGAATTCATAAATGAAGTAGGAACAATGGGTAGAATCAACCATGTTAATGTGGTTTGCTTGGTTGGCTTCTGTGCTGATGGATTTAGAAGAGCCTTAGTTTATGAGTTCTTACCAAATGATTCACTAGAGAAGTTCATTTCCTCAGTAGATTCTAACAGTTTCCTTGGTTGGGAAAAGTTACAAGTTGTTGCTCTCAGCATAGCAAAAGGATTTGAATATCATCACCAAGGACGTGATCAACGAATCCTTCATTTTGATATTAAACCTCATAATATTTTGCTAGACCAAAATTTCAATCCTAAAATTTTTTATTTTGATTTGACCAAGTTGTGTGCAAAGGATTAGAGTGCAGTGTCTATGACCACAGCTAGGGGGACCATGGGTTACATTGTACCCGAAGTATTCTCTAGAAACTTTAGAAGCGTGCCTTGAAAGTAAGATGTTTACAGTTTTGGAATGTTGTTACTTGAAATGGTTGGAGGTAGGAAAAATGTTGATATAACCGTGGAGAACACTAGCCAAATATATTTCCCATAATGAATCTACAATATGTTAGAACAAAAAGAAGATCTACGAGTCTATGTTGAGGATAACTGAGATGCTAAAATAGCAAAGAAACTAGCAATTAATTGTGGGACTCTGGTGCATCCAATGGATACTTCTATGAAAGTTGTGGTTCAAATGTTGGAGGGAGAAGGAGATAAGTTAACCACACCTCCTAAATTCCTAATCCATTTGCTACTACAGGCCCTACAAGAATCAATGCAAGTATGCCTCTAAGGCGTCTAAACCAAGAGTTAGAAGTCATCCCAAAATCTAAGTAATTATTTTTAAACTATGAGTCTCCAACGATAATATAGGTCGTAATCATGTTGTACTTAGGGATTAAAATTTTTAATGTTGCTGTCATTGTAGGGACTTCAAGTTTTCTTATATCAAGTATAAGCGAAATGATGCTTATAAAAATGTATCTCTTAATTCCTGTTGAGGTAGTAAAAAATATGCAGTTAATTTTTTGTTGTTTATTAATGTTTTTATATTTATTCTTATAAAATTTCAGAATTTTGTAGAATAAGGCTTTATTTTTCCTTATTTTAGATAGTTTTTAAGAGTATTTTAGGCTGTGTTTGTTTTGGCTTCAAACCATTTTCGAAAATGCTTTTACACCAGTGTGTGTGTTTGGTAGGTACAGAAAATTGGGTCAAACGGAATTGGTTTTCTGCGTTGACTGTAAAATAAGGCTTGAAGGGTGTAAAACCATTTCAGGTTTTATTTTACCTTCAAATGAATTACACCCCAGGAAAATAGAAGAGAGAGAGAGAGAAACAGCAAAGAGATCACACCAGAAGCACCGGTCTCGTCGCACCCAGCACTGGCGAGATCGCACTCATAGTTGCCGCTGGAAGCTCACTGGCGCCGCCATCTAGATCATCACCACCCAAAACCGATCCACCCAAAACCGATATTGTCCTCGACCCACCCAAGACCAAGCTCGTTCATCGAGCAATGCCTAAACCACAAGGCGTCGTCGAAGTCCCCTCCAGCTTCGTCGTCCCCTCCATTTTTTCTTGTTCAAACTCAACCCGATTTGGTTGCATCCCACCACGCCCATCCCTAAAACCCAGAAAACCCATTCCTCAAACCCACTCCGACGAACCCACCACTCTGACGAACCCATTCATCAAACCCACCACTCCGACGAACCCATTCCACAAACCCATTTCTCAAACCCCCACTAGCCGCCGCCGCCTCCATCCACTCCGATCCTCTCTTTCCCAATCTATCTCTCTTTCCCTCAATCTCTCACTCTTTCTTCCTCCCCTCACCGAGTTTGTGAATAAAAGATGTTTTTATTTTGATTTTTGATTGTGTTTATTGTATATTTTGAATTTTTCTGTTATAAAATTTGTTTGAAAGCTGAGAAAATGGCTAAGAAAATGTTAAAAAAATTTAGGAAAATAGCATTTTCATAATGTTACCAAACACCGGAAATCGTTTTCTAGACTATTTTCCATTGCAGAACCAAAAACCTAGATTTCATTTTCTTTACGGAAATTCACTTTCTCCTGCATTCATTTTACACTCGGAATTCGATTTACATTAAACTAAATGCAGCCTTAGTCAAACTTGATCCCCTTAAGATTTGTTTAAGAGTAATTTTTGGCTATATATTTTTTCCCAACTTGTAGCCTTAAGGCATTCATACTTTTCTTTAATAAAAATTTTCAAACAGTGTTTAGAACTTTTCGCTTATTCTATAACATTTTCTTGAAATTCTTAATATATTTTATTTTATGTAAAATTGGTTAAATTATGTTAAGAAGAGCTTGAAGAATTGTTGTTGAAAGAAGCCCACTCAAGCCATGTGTCAATTTCACACAGTGCCACAAACAGCGCTAGTACCACATAATTAATGTGCCACATCATTTGCAAGTTGCAACGTTAGAACATTTGCAACAACATTTGCCAACGCTAGAACATTTTCTCTCATATATATTTTTTACTTTCCCCTTCGAATTACAATATTTGGATTTCAAAGAAGATAACATCTATAGGAAAGAAGATTTATGTTCTAGTTGACCAAGACTAGTAAAAATGTTCAAAAACAAGATATACAATCTGGCATCTCATTCGCACTAAAAACCAAAACAAAATGGTAGCTAAACGCGTAACTCATAGTAGGACAAATGATCTCTGCAAACTGCGAAGATGATGAGAAATTTCACTTGATAGTTGACTGAAGAATACGTGGTCCTCCTTAGTGGCGGCAATGACAAAAACATTTTAAAAAAAAAAAAAACATTAAAAAAAAAAAATCCTATCTTATAAGCAATCATGTATCCAATAATTAAGTTACGTACACGCACAAAAGATTGAAAGGACCACAGTCCAAACTGGAGGAGAATGATTCTTTGTTCGAGTAAAAAAATCAGTTCTGGTCACTTTGTCATGTTCAATCAATTTCATACTCTAGCTTTTTTCAAGACGAATTTGTTGACTTTTGAAAAGCTCTATTTGTATGATAAAGCGGTCACTGTGCTATTCCCCTAAAATTGCGCTAAAAAGTAATGGTTGCCGTGTGATAAAATCTCAAGCCAGTAGAGAAAACTATGTCTTTAACTAGATAACAAGGGAAGGGAGAACGATTGAAAGGAAACTAGATAGAGAGGGAATTTAGACAATTTCCTGATATTATTCTTGCTTAATTATCAGTCTGGATCCAGACAAAGTATTTATACAACCATATCTATCATAACAGAATAATTACATTCCCAAGAAATACGGAATTGATCCGTGAAAGGCGGAGTTTGTTAACCGTGAAAGGTGGAGTCAGTTAACTCACTATTCCGCCAATTATAACTGAACTATGGCCCACAATACTGACAACGTTGAGTAAAAATTAGACGCGTGGCTTGTCATTAACTTTAAGTGAGACGACACTGTTTATACATAGCCGTTGGTTCTCTTGTTTAACAATTAACATCGTGCATGATGTTCCATGCACCTTTGAATCAAATTGAAGTTGCAGTTCCATACAAATTTCAATACGACTCTTGCGAATAGTGTCATTCATATTTTTTTGTTTTCACATTTGAGATTCTATACGTATTTTTAGCTTGAACCAGTCAAGCTAATGCACCCAATCTAGTCAGAGTTGTAAAACCATAGTTCCAGTAGATATAGGTAATACTACTCCAGGAATGATTATAAATTTCACTAATATGCAAAAGTAATGTTCCGTGTACCTGTTATATAAAGCAACATCCCTTTGTACACACCTATAACAGATAGATGTTATCAAAAGTCTTATCACTCAACTAGTTGGTATTTTGACTATTTTCTAGTATTTTCAATAGAGATATCATGAGTTCAAATCTCTCTCCCTTATTATCACTATCGTAAAATAACTTTCTAAACGGAGAAGAGTTAGAAAATTGTGTCATATTATTGTCAAATTCATAATGTACATTCGTATTATCTCCATATATTAAGAGAATTCGAAAAGTTAGTTATTATTTTTTTTACTGTCAAAAATACCCATAATTTAATTAAGGCAGAAATACCATTTTCGTCCCTACATTTTCACGCGATTCCCACTTTGGTCCCTAACTTTTTTTTTCACCGATTTTAGTCCATATTCTGGAAAACGCGTCTCGTTTTTGTCCCTACTGTTAGTGCCCTAACGGTAAAGTCCTAGGTGGCAGACGAAAGCTGACGTGGCGCTAATGTGACAATTAAAATATTATTAAAAAATATTATTTGGCTTTTTTTTAATGCCACATCAGCTAATTAATTTTTTATAAAAAGCCACGTCAGAAAATTTTAAAAAATAAATTAAATTAAAAAAAACCTTTAATTTAATTTAATTAAAAATTTTAATTAAAAAAAAATTTCTTAATGTTCTTAGTGTTCTTCAACTTGTTCTTCATTTTACAACTTGTTCTTCAAATTCTTCCCAAATCAAACCCAGCATCCAAGAACTCATATCCATCACAAGATCACAAACCCAGCAGCCCAAGAACTCAAACCCAAATCACTAGGACATAAATGAAAACAAGAAGAAAAAATTAAATTAAATGCTAACAGGAAGAATGAAGAAACCAAGAACTCAAATCTCCAGCAAATCAAGAACTCAAACCCAGCAAATCAAGAACTCCCAAATCAAACCCAGCAACCCAAGAACTCAAACCCAAATCTTCAACAAATCAAAACCACAAACCCAGTAACCAAACCAATCTCCAACAAACCCATAAACCTATAATCAAACCCAGATCCCAAAACCACCACCACCACTACCACAATCAAACCCAGATCCCAAAGCCACCACCACCACCACCGACCAACAGATCCCAAAACCACCACCACCACCACCACCCGCCGATCAAACCCATTTCCCAAAATAGTAAACACCATGACTCCGACGAGAGAGAAAGAATCGGAAATGGAAGAAGAAGGAGGGATTTTTTGAGACCCAACAGTTCGAGGTAGCGGCGAAGAATGGGTTTGCATTGGAGGAGCAGTAGCGGCGGAGGAGTTGGCCACAAAGGAGTCCACCGCCACCACCACCGACCAACAGATCCCAAAACCACCACCACCAACACCCCGCCGATCAAACCCATTTCCCAAAACAGCAAACACCATGACTCCGATGAGATAGAAAGAATCGAAAATGGAAGAAGAATGAGGGATTTTTTGAGACCCAACAGTTCGGGGTAGCGGCGGAGAATGGCTTTGAGTTGGAGGACCAGTAGTGGTGGAGGAGTTGGCCATGGAGGAGTCGTCGATGTCGATGTCGATGCTGCCGTGCCGCCGCCGATGATGCAGATTGTAATGGACAGAGAGAGATAAATAGATCACACTACTTGTGAGTTTGACCCGAGAGGGAGAGAGAGATAAGAAAATGAAATTTTGGTTTTATATATTTTATTTAGGCTTTAATGTTTGTTTTTAATTTATTTTATTTCTTGGATTGTGTTAGATCTGAGTTTGTGTTAGATCTGTCTGGGTTTGTGTTTTTAATTTAAGTTTTGTTTTTTAATTTATTATCTTTTTTGGTTTAAATTTGCTGACATGGCTTTTTATAAAAAAATAATTAGCTAACGTGGCATTAAAAAAAAGTCAAATAATATTTTTTAATAATATTTTAATTGTCACATTAGCGCCACGTCAGCTTCCGTCTGCCACCTAGGACTTGCCGTTAGGGCACTAACAGTAGGGACAAAAACGAGACGCGTTTTTCAGAATAAGGACTAAAATTGGTGAAAAAAAAAGTTAGGGACTAAAGTGGGAATCGCGTGAAAATGTAGAGACGAAAATGGTATTTCCGCCTTTAATTAATCTACTCTTATTCCTTAAAAAGAGAAATAAGGTTAAAATGGTAAATAAAGTAAAATTTTCCTCTACCCTCACACTTCCCACTTCCCAACCCCACATTTCTAACCAAAAATAAGAAAGACAGGCTGCCCACCCACGGTTCCTGTAAAAAATAATAATAATAAAAATAAAAAATAAAAAAAAAACCAACGGTTCCATTAAGAAAATAAATAAATAAAAACTTCCATAAAAAAAAAAAAAACTTCCATAAAAAAAAAAAACTCACATCACATAAAAAAAAAAAAAAAAAAAAAAACCTAGCCTCTGAGTAACTACTCACATCACATAAAATTATTTCACCACAAACACTTAACACTCATCAAACCTCTAGATTTTTTTTTTTTTAATTGGAAAATATATTAATCTACCCATGTTTATAAAACTACCTCATGTTCTATAAAACTTCCCACTACCCTATGTACACAACCAAAACTACACCCATGTTCCTATAAAAAAAACTATCCCATGTTCTTAATAAAAAAAAATTAAAAAAAAAAAAACCTACCCCAACTTCTTATTAAAAAAAAAATAAAAAAAAAAAGCCTCATTGCACATGCAAAGCACATGTGATAATATAAAGTATCTATACTATTATTTAAGGGGCTTCCCCTGTTTGAACCGGATTTTTTTTAGTTCCAAAATACCCCTCACCCTGGGTGTAAATAAGGGCAAAACTTGGTAAAAATACATCTTTAACTCCCGCTAAAACACTGCCTACAAAACAAGACATTTCTCCTGATAATTTTCAAATTGCTTTATTCATTTATTAAAAAATTAAAAATTAAAACAAACACACGGTTTCTTTTTAAAAACACATCTGCCATACTTATCACGGAAAAAAAAAAATCTGCTGTTACTTAAAAAAAGAAAAGAAAAAAGAAGATGTACACCCATATTTTAGTCACACACAACTCCAAACTTCTACCCAACAATTTTAAATTTCCCCATTACCATTAAGCATTTATCTGTATATATTAAGAGGATTCAGAAAGTTAATTATTACTTTTTTTTCTGTCAAAAATACCCTTAAATTAATTAACCAACAACTTAAAAATGGGGTTAAAATAGTAAATTGGAAAAAGAAAGTTAGTTATTACTTTTTTTACTGTCAAAAATACCCCTACGTAAAACTTAAAAATGGGGTTAAAATAGTAAATTGGCAAAAATAATAAATTTCTACTTCTACGTTGAAATGCCTTCATGCTTCTAATAAACTTCTACTTTTATCTATACTACTATTTAAGGGGTTGCACCTGTTTGGACCGAATTTTTTTTGTTCTAAAATACCCCTACATCCCTATGTTTAAGTAGAGACAAAACTAAAGGACAATTAAATAAAAATACAACCCTAACTTTCACTAAAATAATGCCTAAAAATTAGGGTCACTCTCCTGTTGATTTTCAAATTAATTTATTTACTTATAAATAAGATTCTCAAAATAAAAATTATATATATAACTTCTACTAAAACAATGCCTAAAAATTAGGGTCACTCTTCTATTGATTTTCAAATTGATTTATCCACTTATAAATTAGATTCTCAAAATAAAAACTATATATATATAATAAAAAACATAGGTTTTTTTTTTTTTTTTGCTACTACCACTAAAAAAGAAGAAAGCCTCATTACACGCGCGAAGCGCGTGTGATGAGGCTAGTAAGTAGTTATGATGTTATCAAATTACTTCCCATCTCCAACTCTCTAACATATATCACGTTGCTTTCTTTTCTTTATTTATTTTTTTTTTCTAAAAATCTCATACAATTTTTGTTAACATCAATCCAATACTCCAATCCTTCATTGAGTGCTGAGATGAAGAAGAGATTTGTGACATTCAAGAACACTGTGGTGGATCCAGGTATTTTGATCAATCACAATTTTGGAAGCCTCAATTTTAAACACGTTTATAGGTATGCCGTATGCTCCCCTTTGCTTTTCATATACAATTTTACAGTTTTAGACTACTATGCTAGTAAAACGACCTTTTTGATTTTTTATTTTTACAAAAAAAGGAGTAGAAGAAGAAGGAATATGAAGCCGACTAAAAAGAGTTCCCTCTGACTTTTTGGTTAACAATGACTCCGACGGGTAACTATTCTTTCTTTGACTTTTTTTTTCCCCACAAATTTAAAGTTAAATTAGTTCCGTTATATGTTTTCATATTTTACAATTGCAGTTGGATTTTGGTTCCAAAAATTAGGGTTAAGGAAATCAAAATTATGATATGTGGCTATTTTTATTAAATATTTTTGGTAATCGGCTTCTTTGAATTCTTATCTTTTGGATTTAAATCATTCAATTTCTTTCTTTGCAGAAATGAAGCATAATATTTCTACAATCTAGAGTCTCTAATCTAATCAAAGCAAAGGTACTAATTTCTTTTCCTAATATTCTCTTCCATTATGGTTTGCTCTTAATTTAAGAATTTGGATTCGTAACCCTTTTCCTCTCTATTTGTTAAAATTTGGGAAAATCTTACCTGAGTTTTAATGGCCTGTTACCTATTCTTTTTCTTTTTCTTTTTCTTTTTTGTAAGGGTGGGTGAAATTGTGGGATTTTGAAATCTAATAGTATAACTTTATTTATACTAAATTTATTACTTTGTAGATTTTAGTTGGTATTTAAAAAAAAAAAAAAAAAGACTTTTTAAGTCTTGATTTTTTTTTTTTTTTTTTGGTTTTAATGGGTTTAAATTGTGAAATCTGAAATTATAATATTCTTTGTACAAAGTTGATTATTTTGTAGGATGTGGCAAAGATTAATTTTCTAAGAGATTCCTAAGCTTTGGATTCGGTGTTTACAATGTTTTGTTTTTTGTTTTTTCATGTAGTATCACATTCTTGAAAGTTAATTAGGAATCTGTTTGAAACTGAGAAAAGAATACCATGAAAATTTGTCTTGTAGTCCCGTGAGAAAATTCAATAATTTAAGGCTTTATATGGTACTTAACTCAATTGAAATTTTTTTCTTCTAAATTTGTGAATGATAGAAGTATATGATTTACCTAAATTATAGTGTAATATATCAAGTTACTTCTGTTAGTTTTCTTAATCCTCTTATAACTTTAAGGTCTATTTTGGAAGAGAGTGATGGGTGGCACCGTAGCAAAAGCATATAAATAGAGGGGTTCACAAACTGAAGAAGCCACAATATCGGGTAATATGTCTTTAGTAAACTTCGGTACTTAGTCTTACTACAGGTTGAAAATGTACTACAATTTGACGGTGGGCATGATATTTTGTTTTTGTTTCATACTTCCAGTTGTGCTATATTGATCCTGAAGTTTCCAGTAGGGAGGAGATGGGAACTACTAAAGAGAATAGATAGCGTACAATTATAAAGTAATTTATTCTTCTTTAGTGCTTCTTTTAGGTACTATTTATCTATTTCATTATGTTATTTACCTCATTCAATGCCTTTTCTGTTGTAACATATGATAAACAATATTCCAAAGTTATTATATGAAGACCAAAAGAAAATTACAATTGTATGGTTGTTTGTAATTTTGTTTAGCAAGTCAATGTAGTTAAGTTTTGTGATAGGTGATCTACAAGATTAGAAACTCACAATCCTATTAGGTAATTCACAACTTAAATCACAAAAGATATCCATCCATGACTAGAGAATAACCACCAAAAGCAAAATTGAAATTTGATTATGCACACCAACTTAGTCTCATTTAGTATTTCATTTAGAACTTTCAGTTTATCATTGTATAAGCATTACAAAAAAATGTATACATAGATGGGCTGAATTTTTCAGCTTATCCCCACTTTTAGTTTATTTTTGCTACCATTCATGAGTCCCACTGCATTTTTTTTAATACTATGCACCTTATTTTTTAACATTTCTTTATACTTTCAGCAAAAAGTTTTCAGTTTCAACAAATTAAGTGGATTCCAAATGGATACTTAGAGAGAAATCATCAATGTTAAAAACATCAGAAAATTTCTCCCTATATGCCCTCATTTAGTTTTTGTTTTATTTTTTCAGGTCTGAGAAAATAGTATTATAACTTATAATTTAATATACTGGAAACTAAATTTAGAGTTATGTCTGTTTTATGAGGGAAAATGCTATATTGTAGAAGACTTAAATTTATAGCTCTCTTTTTCCCTACATTATGCTAATTACCCATGATAAGTCAATGAATCACGTTGCATAAACTGTTATGTTCTAGTTCATCAAAGAAGACTGTTATGTTCTAGGTGTTCACTACTCTTATATTAAAAGCTTTAATATTGCCTATATTGATTCTCAGGATAAAACTTCAAATGGAAGTTTAAGACCGAGGGTAAAAGTGTTTGTGAACATGTGTGGAGAGAGAAGCCTGTAACTGCTAGATAAGAACAATGGCTGAAGAGTTACAAAAAGGTAACGGTCAATAATATAACTTTTCCAAAAATATTTGAAACTCTTCCACCTTTCTTCTGATTTGGCAGCTACAAGCTCCTCTAGCTTATGATTACTTATGTGCAAAAAGGTTTTGAAGTGCTGTGGAAAGAACATTTTCTTCGGTTATTACTTTTTTGCTGTAGAAACATCTATGATATTACTATCCTTCTAATGACCATTATTCAACTATAATATACCTTTTGATATGGTCTTCTAGGGTAAATATGAAGGAAAATGTTTGATGATTCAAAAAAATTTCTTATCATAACTTGTGTAATTTATAAATTTGTATTTTTCCTAAGTTAGACCATATTTCTTTCTGATGTCTTATGCTTTATTTTTTTTTTCAAAAATTTTAAATATGTGTGCAGGGTATACCGTTGGCTATGTGAATATTAAAGCAAAAATGTTGTTTATACTTTTCTGGTTGAACTTAGACATTGATGCTCAAGATATGTGTATGCATGAGTAGATTTACAATATCAGCCAAGTCATAAGTAGTTAAGCAAACAACCATAAACAGACATGCGTTAAGCAAAAACCCCATAAACACCACACCCCTATACAATCGACACATCCCAAAGATGAAATGATGTATTCATTCGGTAAAAAACAAAGCAAGAAAAGAAAATATCTTCCTCCTTACAATTTTTACTCTCACATCTTCTGTACTTGCACTTTTCGTTATGTTTTGTTTCTTCTATGCATATACCTAAGGTCAGCATAGCGTTATTATTTTCCTTCTTCAAATACTGTATTTGCAATCCAAAGTTTCTGCCGTTGCTTTTCCTATTTGAATTAGCATCTCCATTTTTACTTATTTCTATACTTTGGAATTTTGTTTTACTTCATTGGCTAGGGTTCTTCTTTGATCACATTTTGTTAATTGCTTGGGTTATGCTCTTTATTTGGATTTTTTCTCCAAATTTACAATAATCCGCCTTTTGGTTTGGTGATTTTAGGGGTTTAGCACTTGAATATTTGTAGAAAGAGTCATATTCCATTGGATGGTTGATTTTTCAATGCTACTTTGAGCATCTGTATCTGAAGGGATAGACTATATAACCCTTGGATGTTTGTGGTAAAAAGTTATGTTTTCTATTGTATGGTTTATTGACTTTATTTATCAATGCTGAGTCGATCGACTATATTGAAGGTTGAAAGTCTTAAGGAATTTATGACTTTTTTTTGCAATGACATTTTTATTTGTTATTTTCACCGTTTGAGTTGAATTTGATTAATGCTTTTTTTTTTTTTAAAATTAAATATCCAACATATCGCTTAACATTTTGTTATTGAATATTTAGGGATTATTTACTAAAGATGGTTGTGTGATGTACACATTAATGTTTTTGATTAGTCCGTGGATCTTTAGAAATAGCTTTTTTCCCCCTCTTAAAATAGCTATGTGGAATCAATCTTGCACATTTTTGCTGTTCAAACCAGATTTGAAAGTTTGCATATATCTTTGTGTTTTCCTTCAACTTTTTTTGTAGTCTCTCTTTTATCATATTTTTTTGTAATTTAAAAACCCTTCTTTGCCTGTCCTTTTGTCGAAGAACAAATTTACATAGTTATTTACCAGATATGACAATTGGGTATTTTGCAAGAAGAGCCACTAAATCAATCTGAAACGTTAGAATAGCCTGATTTTTCTTCTGTTTATCTTATCTTTTGGGTTAGATTTTTTTGAAGGATTCATTTGGGGTGTTTCAATTAGTTTTGTTTTGGATATTTAGTTAGAATTTTTTATTTTTTATTTGGATTCAATTAAAATTTTATTTTGGATTAAATTGACCTGTAAAATTGTTATGTCCCGATTAATTTTTTCCCCTTTTTTCTAGTGGCCAAATAGATGGTTAGAGTTCTCAATTTATTTTTATGTTTGCTCTGCTTTGCAATCAATTTGGCTTATTTGTTTTTGTGCGATTTTACTATTCAGTCTAGCTCAATGATTACATTGTGTTGGTTTTGAGGGATTTGAGTTTCTATTAGTGATGATTATGTAATCATTCATTTGAGTTTCAAACCAGGTTTTATATTTGGTTTGTGGTCTCTATAACATTTATTCTTTTTTGGTGTTTGTGGGTTTTGGTGTTTAGATTTCATGGAAGAACAACTCCAGTACTCTGCTATTTACTAATTTGTTAACTATATTTATCATTTGATGACTTTATAATTTACTTTTGTTTGTACTGGGATTAGAAACAAATAAATATGAAAGTCAATTAAAAAGCACTAGCATATGCATAACTAGCATTTATTTATTTATTTTTCCATGTTGTTTGCTTATCAGGGATAGGTTTTTTGCTTTGCTATCCAATTGGGTTTTCTTTATTGTTGCTCATGCCCTTTTTTGTTGTATAATTATTTTGCATATTTTAGTTTTTTTTTCTCTCAAGTATTTGGATTCAATTGACCTGTAAAATTGTTATGTTTCTTTAATCTTTTCCCACATTTTTCGAGGAGCTAAATAGATTGGTAGAGTTCTCTTTGTGTGTGTGTGTGTGTGTGTTTTTTTTTTCCCCCTATGCTTAATAATCAATTTAGCTTATTTATGTTTGCATAGATTTACATTTCAATCCGCCTCAAAGATTACATTGTCTTGGTTCAGCGGAATTTGATTATTTCGTAATTGTTAATTTCAAGGCCAACCGGGTTATATATATATATGTGTGTGTGTGTGTGTGGTTTGTGGTCTCTGGCACTTATTCCTGCCAGTGTTTGTGGGTTTTGGTGTTTAGATGTAAAATTTCTTGAGACACTTTGGCAATTACATTGAAGTACAATTTAATCTACTTTTTCCAACATATGTAGAAGTATTATGTTTATCATATTTGCTAACTTCAAAAGAAGCATATTACTTTGGGAGTTATACCTAAGACAACCTTTACATTCTCCATTATTGAGTAATTTTGCAGATTGTAAATGTTTCTATTTTTAATGTAATTAAAATTAAAAAAAAAAAAAAATCTGTTTTATGCATTTTCTTACAGAATATTATTGTGGGCGTTTATAGGAAGAAGAGCATGAACGTTGAACCCTACTGAATTGTGATAGCAGTGTTTTGAATACTAAAGCGTGTGTATTGAACACGTACATAATCATAAGATATCAATGGATCAAACAGCATGATAACTAATGTTTGTCTGATTTAATCTATAGTCTGTAACTTCACATTTTTTCTCTATTGTACATTCTCCTTTGTCTTGGTATTTATAATGTTTATATGTTTTCATTAAAAATAAAAGGATATGTTTCAAAAAAAATATAACAAAAGTTGTTCATGAAAGAGAAATTAGTTTGCCCAAAAAATATTAATTTTTTGTACTATTTAATCAATGGGATTGTGGGTTTGAATTCATTGTGGGAGCTGCTCCTAAGTGATATATAGTCTCTCTTTGATTCCAATTTGTTCGATTAAATTCCCAAAACAATATTTGTTACTTGCTAAAATATGCAAATTAACCCAGTGCGATTTCTTAAGATATATGGATGATATATGCCAATTGAAGAGTGTTTAATAGTATTGGTATCATAGAAGTGATAAGATTACCAATTGAAAATCAGTCCTTTTAAAGAAAGATTGACTATGACAATGAGGTATTTTGGTACTTTATGAATTTGTTTTAGATATGATCAGACATGCTTGGAGATTGGGTGAGCTTTGTTTACATTATGTTGGAGCATTTTAATATTAAATAAATAAAATGAATAAATGTAATAACATAAATGTAAAGATGTGAGAGTGAATATGGAAGATGAGAAGTTAGTGAAAATGTTTAATCTCACATTGAAAAGGAGAGAGACTATTTTATTCTTTTTAATTGTGGTGATTAATGGGCTAAAATGTATTGACTCAGATATTGAGCTAGATACGTGCGCAAGGGAGAGGTGAAGAGCTTGGTGACTCTAGCAAAACCAAGGTTCTTGGGAGTGGTGAGGTTGAATTGAAATTCACTTCTGGACGCGTGCTAACATTGAAAGATGTTCTTTACACTCCGTCCATGAGGAAGAATTTGATGTCAAGTTTTTTGCTTAACAAGGCTGGCTTCAAGCAAACTATGGAATCTGATAATTATGTAATCACTAAAAAGGGATTATTTGTGGGCAAGGGTTATGCTTGTGATGGAATGTTTAAATTGAATATTGAGAATAACAAAGCATCTACCAGTTCAGTTTATGTGCTTTCTTCTATTAATTTTTGGCATGCTCGTTTGTGTCATATAAATAGTAGATATGTGGGAATCATGAGTAGTTTAGGATTAATTCCAAGACTATCAAAAGATTTTGAAAAATGTGAAACTTGTAGTCAAGCTAAGATTACAAAAAGGCCTCATAAAAATGTTGTAAGAAATACCAAATTGCTTGAGTTAATTCACTCTGATTTATGTGAATTTGAGCGAATTTTAACTCGTGGAGGAAATAGATATATTATCACTTTTATTGATGATTTCTCAAAATATACAACTATTTATTTGTTGAAAAATAAAAGTGATGCTTTTGAAAAATTTCAAGATTTTTTAAAAGAAGTTGAAAATCAATCCGGTAGAAAAATAAAAAGAATAAGAAGTGATAGAGGCCGTGAGTATGAATCAAGTGCATTCAACTCATTTGTTCAGTCTTTGGGAATTATCCATGAAACTACTGCACCATATTCACCCGCTTCTAATGGTGTGGCTAAAAGGAAAAATAGAACTTTAATTGAGTTAACAAATACCATGTTAATTGAATCTGGTGCACCTTTGCATTTTTGGGGTGAAGCTATTTTAACTGCATGTCATGTTTTGAATAGGGTGCCACATAAAAAGTCACACACCACACCTTTTGAGATGTGGAAAGGACATAAGCCAAATTTGGGATATTTGAGAGTATGGCGTTGTCTTGCTTATGTAAGGCTTACTGACCCTAAAATGCCTAAATTGGGAATTATAGCTACTACCTGTGCTTTTCTTGGTTATGCAATTAATAGTACAGCCTATAGATTTTTTGATCTTGAAAACAAAATAATTTTTGAATCTGGTGATGCAATTTTTCATGAAGAAAAATTTCATTTTAAATTGAAAAATAGTGGGGGTGAAGAAAATATTTTGTCACAACCTAGTTCTTCTACTTCACATTTACAAAGTCAAGAAAATTTTGAAATGGAACCTAAAAGGAGTAAAAGAGGTAGAGTTGAAAAGGATTTTGGTCCTGATTATTATGTTTTTAACATTGAGGAAAATTCCCAAAATTTAAAAGAGGCTTTAACATCACTTGATGCTATATTTTGGAAAGAGGCTGTAAATGATGAGATGGAATCTCTAATTTCTAATAGAACTTGGAAATTAGTAGATCTTCCACCGGGTTGTAAGACCATAGGTTGTAAATGGGTCCTTAGAAAAAAGTTGAAACCGGATGGATCAATAGATAAATTTAAAGCTAGACTTGTTGCAAAAGGCTTTAAACAAAAAGTTGATCTTGATTTCTTTGATACTTTTTCTCCGGTAACAAGAATTACATCTATTAGATTGTTAATTGCTATTGCTGTAATTTTTAATTTGAAAATTCATCAAATGGATGTAAAAACTGCTTTTCTAAATGGGGACCTAGAGGAAGAGATTTATATGGATCAACCCGAAGGCTTTGTAGAGCCTGGACAAGAAAGCAAGGTATGTAAGCTAACTAAATCTCTATATGGCTTAAAACAAGCACCTAAGCAATGGCATGAAAAGTTTGATTCCTGCATGATTGAGAATGGTTATAAATCAAATGAATGCGATAAATGTATTTATTCTAAATCATGGAATAATTTACATGCTATTATTAGCCTCTATGTGGATGATATGTTGATTTTTGGCTCAAATATGCATGTTATAAATGAGACAAAAAATATGTTTAAAAGCCATTTTGATATGAAAGATCTTGGTGAGACTAATTTTATTTTGGGCATGAAAATTACAAAAGTATGTGATGGAATATGTCTTGATCAATCACATTATGTTGAGAAAATATTGAGAAAATATAATTTTCATAATCACAAAAGTGTAGCTACTCCTTTTGATTCTAGTGTTCATTTATTTCCCGTGAATAATGATGATGAGATTTTTAATCAAAAGGATTATGCTAGTATCATTGGTAGTTTGCGTTATGCTACTGATTGTACTAAGCCTGACATTGCATATGCAGTAGGAATGTTTAGCAGATTTACTAGCAAGCCTAGTAAAGATCATTGGCTAGCTATTGAGCTAGTCATGAGATATTTAATTGGTACCAAAAACTATGGCTTATTATATAAAAAGTACCCTGCTGTGATTGAAGGTTTTAGTGATGCCGATTGGAATACTTTGTCAGGTGATTCTCTCTCTACCACTGGTTGTATTTTTACCTTAGGTAGTTGTGCTATTTGTTGGAAATCTAAAAAGCAAACAATAATTGCTAATTCAACGATGGAAGCTGAATTAATAGCATTAGCATCAACTAGTGAAGAGGCAAATTGGCTTGAGATTTGTTATTTGAAATTCCACTATGGGAAAAGCCAATTCCACCTATTTTAATTCATTGTGATAGCACTGCCGCAATTGGTAGAGTTAAAAACTGTTACTATAACGGTAAATCCAGACCTATAAGAAGAAAGCACAGTACCGTGCGATCTTATTTGAGTGGTGGCATCATAACTGTGGATTATATTAAATTTAATGATAATCTTGCAGAACCATTTACCAAGGCCTTGGCAAAAGATAGAGTCTAGAATACATCGAGGGGGATGGGACTAAAGTCCATAGAATTATGAGCCATGTATGAGGATACCCAACCCAAGGACTAGAGATCCTGAGAATTGGGTTCAATGGGAACAACGAATCATACAATGGTCGTAAGAAATGCACAATTTTATTTATTTTTAATTATTTATTTTGTAAATAATTATTTAATTGTTCATCCCTATTGTTAGGTCACAATCTGAATGACCCCTTGTGATAAACCCTAATTAATTAATTAATTAGCCAAGTTGTTAATTAATCAATTAAGCATGCAATTGCGTGGAAGTACAAACAAATCACCAAATACTAAATATGCAGCGGAAAATAAATAACATGGTGATTTGTTTACGAATGGGGAAAACCCTAACGGCAAAAACCCCACCGGGTGATTTTCAGGTCACCACTCCCGAAACTCCACTATTATCAAATCAAGCGGTTACAAGAAAGGAATCCCAAGTACCTTACCAACCTACAGTTGAACCCTTACCCCAATACCCAATTGGACTTGATCTGTAGTGACAATTTCCACCTTTGATGCACGGCTCCCAAGTACGTGACTAACCAATGCGCGGATCCCAATACGCGACTTCAGAATACCAACTTGAGGAAGAATGGTTGGCTGCAAAGTTCTTCAGTTCATCCACGTGATGAATAGCAGGAAGATGCTTGGTTACAAAACCCTATGGTGCAAAGACACAGCAACTTCTTGATGAAAGATGAACTAGGTCAAGAACTTCGTCTGTTGATCACAATTTGCATAAACAGAGATTGCTCAATGATAATACAACTTGTGTCACCCAAAACGGCTCTTAAAATAATCCTTTTATATGTTTAGGGTTAGAAGAAAAGAAGTCCCAAAAACATATTCACGGATCCCAAGAAAATCAGATTTGGAATTCTAACTTTTTAAATCTCGACAGATAGCAGGTGTCGAGGTAGCTATCGAGAGGTGTCGAGCTTTAAAAATTCTGCACTTCAACTTGCTTTCTCTTGGACAGACTTGATGACTTCAACACTTGACCTTGAAACATTGTTTCTTAAAGTATTAAAAACACCTAGATCTACCCAATTACAAGTAGAGTGCGTTTTGTCAAAGGATTAGCCAATTTACATAAATAAGTAAGACATATGTTCTTAGCATGTGAAACACATATGTCCTAACAATCTCCCCCTTTGGCAATCCGTGACAAAACCACAACAAACAAATGAGCATATGAGAGAAGTCATAAATCACTCAACTCATATTCACTTGTTGAATACAATAAAATCTATCCTAACACAAACTCTTGAAAAACTTTGCAAGAAGAGAGCTTATGATAAGTAGACTTTGACAACCTGTATTTCTGAAACACTTTAAACAAAACTCATCAAGGCATCTTGTGTGAAACAGAAATAAATAGATTGCATACAAGTAAAGAACATGTGTATAAAGATAGAAAAGAAACAACACATGAAGAGAGAGGTGAAAGAAACATACATCCACATATATAAAGAATAAGTACCATGTATGTAAAACTGGTCACAAGACCTCATATACAAGAACAATGCATCTATAAAGAATAGAAAAGAAAAGATACATCAAACCTCACTACATCCCTCAAAAGTATCAACACTCCCCCTATCAAAAACAACACTCCCCCTATCAAAAATGTCCTATACTAACTCTCCCCCTAAGATGACTACTCTCATAACCCAAAACCTACTCCCCCTTTTTGTCACGAGTGACAAAGGGTAGAGTGTCATGTAGACATCTCATCGGCAGAGCTAGCATCTCCATCATCATCATCATCAACATCATCATCATCATCATCCTCATCCTCAGAATCTGAAGCTACTGGAGTAGGTGGTGAAGGAGTAGCCTCTGGAGCAAAACCACCCATGGTCGCCTGCCGTCGTGCAATACGACCCACACGAACATTCACTTGATACAACTCAGCAGAGAGTGTATCAAGACGAGTGTCCATGCGCTGCAGCTGCGCCATGATATCACCAAGGGATACATCGCTCGAAGAGGAAGAAGGAGCAGATGTAGATGGAGCTGATCTGGATGGTGCTGAACGGGAGGGAGGAGTGGCACCAGGCTGTCTCGACCTAAACTGTGCCTCACTACGTTTTACGGTAGCGGCATCTATGGCAGATATGTGTGTGAAGTGGTCGGACACAGGAAAGGGAACGGAAAAATGGCGTAGAATCCGCGTGATAGCAGAAGGAAAGATGAGCTTATCACGGGACGCCGAATCAAGATAAACATCTATGATAGACCGGATGAAGTGAGAAGGGAAGTCTATGGTAAGATGCTTAAGTAGAGAGAGCAAAAATCGAGCACGAGGCTCTGTGATAGAGTTATAGTGAGACAGAGGATGAAGAACAAAAGTCATCACCATGTTCATGAATCTAGGACCTTTAGCAAAAGGCCTACATGATGTGAACTGATGCTCACCCCAATCAGCAGGACGCTGACAGAAGGCAGAGATGAGCTCTTCTTTGGACACAGTCCTCAGACGCTCACAAGAGGGGTAATCTGGAAACTCTATCCTAGGTACCCTAAGCACATCCGCAACAAGTTGCGGTGTGACAGGAATGCGCATACCTCGAACGCGAGTGGAAAAATGAGGTACTGAAAGATCAATCCCGTGGATATTGGAGTAGAACTCCTGTATCAGCACGAGAGGGCAAGTGACTAGGATGTCACACAGTGACCCCCATCCCCTACTGTGAATGATAGAAGGAAGGTCAGTATCGGCGAAGTCCGCCAGAATGACTTGGCGTTCCGAATGAACACCTCGTCTAGAAAAGTTCTCAGTAAATGCCTTTGAGGCATCTCCATCACGGAACCGAATGTTAAAAGGAGCAGAATCAGAAGATGAAGATGCTCTAGAACGCAGAGGGTTCCGAGCAGGAGTAGATTTACGTTTGGGTGCCATAGACACTACTAACGCAAACAAATGAGAAAGAGATAGAGAGGGAGACAAACAGAAAAGTCCCAAATCAGTTCAAATATGACAGATATATGAACAAAAAGTACGTATGCATGGGAATGCATGAACATGTGACATGCAAAACAGAAATATCATCATGGGCTCAGCCCAATCCATTCCTAACAGCATATAAACAAAGTACTCACATCTAAATGTATGAAAATATCATTATAATGTACATGAAATGCAATGTATGACATTTTGAAATCATTTAAGTCCAAACCCAACCCAAAATTTCAATAAAAACTCAGCAATTTTGAAAAACCCCAAATTTTTATGAAAAATCCCAAAACTAGGTTTTCAAAACATGAAATGCATGAAAATGGAAGAGAAAAGAAATCTTACCAAGTGATTTGAGCAAGAAATGAACAAGATCCAACAGGGTTGGAGGATTAGAGTGAAAGGAGAGTGAAAGGGAGATGAACAGCCACGGAGAGATCGAGAGAGATCGAGTGAAATGAAGAAAAATCGCGATCTGCACTTAAATAGGCACCTCAGTAATTCTCGACAGCTGAGGTGTCGAGAGGTATCGAGGTATCTGTCGAGAAAGGTATCGAGGAATAAGCCTTCGACAGATGCAGGTATCGAGAGGTATCGAGATGCAAGGAGAATTTCAGATACGCGAAGCTCGATCGATCCAACAGGTGTCGAGAATCTATCGAGAGGACAGAGACATTCTAGATCGATCCACCAAGTGTCGAGGGAAGTGTCGAGATTGCGATAAGAAAACCTTGAGAATCTCGACAGATGACCAGGTATCGAGGAGGTGTCGAGGAAGGTGTCGAGACACAGAAAAAGAGCAGTTTTTCGAGAAGGGAAAAACGCAGACATGAATGCAATCCAACACACATCTCTATCAAGGATCCACTCAACATATAAATCTCTCAAAAAGAAATTAAGCACAAAGATCATGCAAAACACACACACACACTAAACAAGTCTAACCAATTTTATATTTCAAAAACAAGTTATGACAGTTTAGTGAGCATACATTAGCATATGTAAACACTTGTGATGGCCAAATCACATTGTACCTGCACATGTATCAAGAGTAGCAAAGAATATTGCGTGTTGTGTGTGAAAAACATCGCAAGATTGCATATGTGTATACATGTTATGACGATCTGAGATATGAGAAAATAACTTTAACTCACACACAATCATAACTGTTTGATGGGGACTATCACCTTCGAGGTACATCCTATAACTCCCACATCTCCTAGAAAACACGCTTGCAATCATATTTAAAGCATCTTTAATCTTTTTGCTTTATATTTTCTTTGCATATTTTTCTTTTAAGCATATCATGCATGGGCATAAAAAGAGAGAAAAGAAATACCCAAGATGTTAAGCATTTGACATCGCAATTTTGCTATGCCGAAGCATACGAATGTCTTTGACACTACACTTTTGCTATGCCGAAGCATACAGGTGTCATACTATGATTGGCGGGTAACAGTGGTGAGATGGTTATTTATGCCTTTCTCTTAGGATTTTCTAGTCCTACCCGTCAAAAAGAGTGATATGAGTGTTAAGTTTTAAGAGATAACCTAATCTTACTCATCACAAACAAGAGCCACAAAGCTCACTTGCTTAGTTGTGCATAGAGATGCTCATCTAAGCTACAAGAGATACAAAGTTTAGAAACTTTGTTTCAATGGCCATCCAAGGTACACAAATACCAAAGTACACATAACACACACTGTTTTTGTATTTTTCTGATTTTTTTTTCAATTTTTATTTTTTATATTAAAAACAAAGTGAACAAAAACTGAAAATAAACAACCAAAAACATGTTAAGCAAAGCAAAGCAAAAACTAGACTGACTCAGCAGAAAAGTAAAACACACAAGCAATGCAATCAAACAAGAAAAACAAGAAGGGAGAAGAAAGTGATGAAATCACTTAGAGTCCTTTTTCTTCCATGCCTTGGAAGAGCCTTTCCTTTGATTGAATCCTTGAACAGGTGGTGAGGGGGAAGAATTTAAACCGTTCAAGTTCGAAAGGAACATGAGGGCTTTCAGAAGATCTCCAAGAGGAGCAAGAGAGGATTGAAGCTGAGATTGGCTTCCAGATGCTATCATGCCATTGCTCTGTTGAGTGGCTAGCCACTTATAGCAATTTGGTCGAGTGTGACCGGCAGCTCCACAATAATGACAAAGATGCTGCTTCTTTTGTTTGGGCTTTTGAGAGTTAGCCTTCTTAGCCCTAGGGTTCTTAGCATCTTTCTTGTCTAGCTTAGGGGGTGCTCCTAAGATAGATTTTCCCTTGTCTAAGTTCTCACTAGCTAATTCAGTTTTAACATTAGCGTTCTCAATTTCAATGTTATTAGCAGCAGGAACAAAAACAGTATTGCTAGTAGAAGCAATTTTAGAGAAAGAAATACCATACCCCAAACCAGTTCGATCCGAAGCAGGTTTTTGATTGCTAAGCATCTCATCAAGCTTTGCACTTGAGGTCCTCTCCAGTTGAGCTCTGACTTGAAACAGCTCCGCTTCAAGCTTCTTGGTCTTCTCAGCCAAAAAATTGTTCTCAAATCTCAGTGCTCCAATAGTTTGATTCGCCTCATCAAACTTTGTGGACAGCTCTTCACGATCGAGTTCCACTTCACTGAGCTTCTTGGTGGCCAGCCTATACAATTTCTCATGCTTTTCAGATAGCTTGTAAAGCTTCTCATAGGCTGAATGGATGTCATCTTGATCATCCATCTTCTCAAATTTTGACTCCACCAATTTTTCTTCATCCACTTCTTCAACAATCCCTTCAATAGGATTGACTGTGGCAGTGAAGGCATTTAAGATTCCGTCATCCTCAGTGTCGGAATCATCTTCAGGCTCAGTGTCACTTAGGGTTGCAGCAAGGGCCTTGCTTTTCCCAATGCTCTTAAGATATGTAGGACACTCATGTTTCATGTGTCCGAACCCATGACAACCAAAGCACTTTGGTCCTGCGGGAACAGTATACTGATCGGCCTCCCTAGCATCCTTCTTCCCTTTGTCTTGGCTTTTGAACTGAGAAGAACTGAACTGCCTGCGGTCCTTGTCGAAGCTCCTTCCATTGGCATTCTTCATGAACTTTTTGAACTGCCGAGTAATGTAGGACTTCATCTTAGAATCTTCATCGTCGGAAGATTCATCTGTATCACTGCTCTTCGCCTTCAAGGCCATGCTTTTGCCTTTATTGGTCTTGCCAATCCTAGATAAACCTATCTCATAGGTCTGCAAGTTTCCAACCAGCTCAGTCAAAGGAATCTTGTCTATATCCTTTGATTCCTCAATTGCCGTAATCTTGGTATGAAATCTCTCAGGTAGAGATCTGAGCACCTTCCTTACAATCTTGGGTTCAGGGATGGTTTCCCCAAGATTGAAGGCTGAGTTCACTATGTCCTTGAGCTTGGCATAGAACTCATCAAACGACTCATCCTCCTCCATCTTTATTTCTTCAAAGCTTATTGTCAGCCTTTGAAGTTTTGAGTCTTTGACAGCCTTTGTGCCTTCATAGGTTGTCTGGAGAATGGTCCAAGCCTCCTTAGCAGTTTCAGTTGAGGATATCTTCTTGAACTCCTCATTGGTGACTGCGCTAAAAAGAGCATTCAGCGCTCTGCTGTTGAAGTTGGCCGCCTTGATCTTAGCATCATCCCACTCGGCCGGTTGTTCTGTTGGCTTAGTCCAGCCAATCTCTACAGCTTGCCACACTTTTTCATCTAAAGACTGCAAGAAAGCTCTCATGCGTACTTTCCAGTATGCATAGTTAGTGCCATCAAATAAAGGAGGTATAATTAAAGATTGTCCTCTATCCATGACAAACAGGGGTCAATGGATCAACACAGCAAAGATTAAATCCTAATCAGAGTGTGCTTGTTCTGATACCACTTGTTAGGTCACAATCTGAATGACCCCTTGTGATAAACCCTAATTAATTAATTAATTAGCCAAGTTGTTAATTAATCAATTAAGCATGCAATTGCGTGGAAGCACAAACAAATCACCAAATACTAAATATGCAGCGGAAAATAAATAACACGGTGATTTGTTTACGAATGGGGAAAACCCTAACGGCAAAAACCCCACCGGGTGATTTTTAGGTCACCACTCCCGAAACTCCACTATTATCAAATCAAGCGGTTACAAGTAAGGAATCCCAAGTACCTAACCAACCTACAGTTGAACTCTTACCCCAATACCCAATTGGACTTGATCTGTAGTGACAGTCTCCACCTTTGATGCACGGCTCCCAAGTACGTGACTAACCAATGCGCGGATCCCAGTACGCAACTTCAGAACACCAACTGAGGAAGAATGGTTGGCTGCAAAGTTCTTCAGTTCATCCACTTGATGAATAGCAGGAAGATGCTTGGTTACAAAACCCTATGGTGCAAATGCACAGCAACTTCTTGATGAAGGATGAACTAGGTCAAGAACTTCGTCTGTTGATCACAATTTGCTTAAACAGAGATTGCTCAATGATAATGCAACTTGTGTCACCCAAAACGGCTCTTAAAATAATCATTTTATATGTTTAGGGTTAGAAGAAAAGAAGTCCTAAAAACATATTCACGGATCCCAAGAAAATCAGATTTGGAATTCTGACTTTTTAAATCTCGACAGATAGCAGGTGTCGAGGTAGCTATCGAGAGGTGTCGAGCTTTAAAAATTCTGCACTTCAACTTGTTTTCTCTTGGACAGACTTGATGACTTCAACACTTGACCTTGAAACATTGTTTCTTAAAGTATTAAAAACACCTAGATCTACCCAATTACAAGTAGAGTGCGTTTTGTCAAAGGATTAGCCAATTTACATAAATAAGTAAGACATATGTTCTTAGCATGTGAAACACATATGTCCTAACACCTATGATGTAAGTGCATTTATCCTGTAACGTGAAGAGGTTGAGTAAAAAACTCTTAATGAAATTTGTAGCTCATATGAGTGGGGTGTCAGAATTACAGGAGCACCCTTGACAAATTTCACCTATGTGAGTGTGGGGGTGGGGCCGCTCCCTATGAGATTTGGACTTAATCTCAAATACACTCATGAAACCGGGATCAGCACACGGCCGTAAAGTGCTAGCTATAAAAGCTCATGTCAACACCTGGGTTGTTATGTGTAAGCAATGACGCTTAATTTTCCTAAAGCAATCCTAGTTCAAGTCGGAGACCACTACGACTCTGGAGTTGAGATCGCTGTTTTACTAAGTGAAGGTTCAATGCAGAGCACACCTTCATGATGCATAGTGACCTGTCTTTACCTGGTAATCTCTCTTTAACTAAAAATTTAATATTAAAATGAGTGGGGGATTGTTGGAGCATTTTAATATTAAATAAATAAAATGAATAAATGTAATAACATAAATGTAAAGATGTGAGAGTGAATATGGAAGATGAGGAGTTAGTGAAAATGTTTAATCCCACATTGAAAATGAGAGAGACTATTTTATTCTTTTTAATTGTGGTGATTAATGGGCTAAAATGTATTGAATCAGATATTGGGCTAGATACGTGCGCAAGGGGGAGGTGAAGAGTGGAGGTATCAAAATTGGAAATAAATCAGCCTAACTCCAGCCCATCAGATTAATATCCAACAATTAATCTTGTAACACCCACTACATCAGAATAATGGACCTAATTAATCAGAATAATAGAAAAAAAGAAAAAGAAAAAGAGAGTATAATGCAAGAGTAGCGTGACAAAGAAAGGGACGATAAAGTTTGAGAGGCGAACCAAAAGAAAATGGCGTGGAAGACAAAATACTTTCCAAATTATGGGTGCTAGAAATGGTCCAACCAAAGCTAGGAAATACGGGAGAATGGCCCTATCAAAGCTAGAAATGGTCCTTACCTGCCAATGTGAACTATGGAAAAAAAGTTATACGCGTGAGAAAAATTTTGAGGATAACAGCCCTTGCTGAATCAATGAATCCAAGTAAAAGTAAAAGACAAATGGACTTATGAAGTCCACCCGAAGCAACGGTTGACCCAAGTCTATAAATTTTCACCCACCCAAATAATACTTAATTGCTTAGAAATAGGTGAGGATTCCATAATAATCCATATAGTCTACATCTAACTTAGTCTAGAATCTGTGAGAAGCTCCAGACCACAGATATGGATATTTCCCTAAGAATAGTTATCCCATCCTTACTGTTGTTTGTGCTTTTCATCGTAGACCTTGGAGAAGGCCACAATCGTTGTCCCGAATCACGGTGTGGAGATGATGGCCCACACATACGATTTCCTTTCCGACTCACAGACAGGCAGCCAGACCAGCAGTGTGGCTATCCTGGCTTTGATCTCTACTGCTTTCATAATAATGATACGGTGCTTGAGCTGCCTACTTCAGTAAAAGTCTTTGTCAAACAAATTGATTACAAATCTCAGTTAATTGAAGTAACTGACTCAGATAATTGCTTTCCATGGAAAATTCTGGGACTCCATTTATCTCCTTTCCAATTCATCAAAAATTCTCTTTATAACTATTCCCTTTTCAATTGTACGCCAATGCCATATATAGATTCTTCATATCTGGTCCCTTGTCTTGATAGCTCTTCAATCTCAGTTTATGCTTTTCCTTTGTGGAGAGACATAGACGACTTGCCCATATTATCATGTACAAAGATGTATAGCGTTTCATCAGTTCCATATATATGGAATTATCCTTATTCTCTTGAATTGACATGGTCCGAACCGGCCAAGTGCGGACACTGTGAAAGGAAAGGCTAGAAATGTAGATTCCAGAATAATAGCACTGATTTGAAAACTGAGTGCTTCCCCAACAAAGGTGTTGTATTACTTCTACCCAATTTCTACTTCTATAATCACACAAGTTCTTTTTCATGCCAACATATATTGATTTTATCAAAGCTTAGTTTATAAGTGCTCTGCAACGGTAATTTCCTGTAACCAGTCATGAAATTGTTTTTTTTTTTTTTTTTCCAACCAAAGGAACATTATTTTAGAACTAGACTTGTAGTGTCTGTATCCATTCTTGAAGTAATATTTTTTCTTTCATTCAAAAAAAAATTATTTTAGAAGTGGACTTATGTCATAAGAAAAATTATTAGGTATAGTTAGAGTAGAGCATAAAGCAAGCTAGTGCTTCATTCTTTTACATAAATTATGAATTTTATCATAAATTTAATTAGTAGGACTCACTATTACATGATAGAAGAGAGTTTAAATTGTACTTTCATAATACTAAATAATTATGCATGTGTCAAAAGCCCTTGAATAGGTGGGTAGCTCATTAGTTGAAACTAAACCTTGCAATATCAATATAAAATTTACCTAAAAAGTTTAGCACAAGTGTGCACACTTGTGCTAAACTTTACCACGTGGTAATTCATTAATTGAGGAAAACTCATTGCTTATCATATTAAAAAAGAACACAATTTCTGAATGCAACACTACCTTGCTAGTAAAATGAATTATTCGACATCTTAGGAATACAATAACTTGATACTTCCTTATCACATAATAACTTATTCTACTAAATAAAGTCACAGTAGAATCCACTATTTATGTAAGAGAATGGACAATCATGTTTATGTACACATGAATTGCCTAAATATTGTTCGGCTAATAGTGATCAACTTTTACACAATTATCTTTTGTTTATTGATTAGTGTAATTAGAAGTTGATCATGCTAAGATATTTTACAGGTAAATCAAGACAAATAGTGACCACTGGTGAGTTGTCCGTTGGCCATTTGAAAATTTAGTGTAAATTACTTTTTGTTTTCTTGACTCATGAATATTTAACATGTAGGTTCCATCTTGGGTTCATTTCTTTTGGTACTAGTAGTCTATGCACTCTACCGAGTCTATCGCTATGACAAAGCAGAAAAGGAAAATCAAGCTAGGATTGAAAAGTTTTTGGAGGATTACAAAGCTTTCAAGCCCACAAGGTACTCATATAATGATGTTAAAAGAATTACAAATCAATTTACTGAGAAGCTAGGGCAAGGAGCCTATGGAGCAGTGTTCAAAGGAAAGCTTTCGAATGAAATCCATGTAGCCGTGAAGATCCTAAACAGTTCCAAGGGCAATGGAGAAGAATTCATAAATGAAGTGGGAACAATGGGTAGAATCCACCATGTTAATGTGGTTCGAATGGTTGGCTTCTGTGCTGATGGATTTAGAAGAGCTCTAGTTTATGAGTTCTTACCAAATGATTCACTAGAGAAGTTCATTTCCTCAGTAGATTCTAAACGTTTCCTTGGTTGGGAAAAGCTACAAGACATTGCTCTCGACATAGCAAAAGGAATTGAATATCTTCACCAAGGATGTGATCAAAGAATCCTCCATTTTGATATTAAACCTCATAATATTTTGCTAGACCAAAATTTCAATCCAAAAATTTCTGATTTTGGTCTGGCCAAGTTGTGTGCAAAAGATCAAAGTGTAGTGTCCATGACCACAACTAGGGGGACCATGGGTTACATTGCACCTGAAGTGTTCTCTAGGAACTTTAGGAGCGTGTCTTACAAATCAGATGTTTACAGTTTTGGAATATTGTTGCTTAAAATGGTTGGAGGTAGGAAAAATGTTGACGTAACTACGGAGAACACAAGCCAAATATATTTCCCAGAATGGATCTACAATTTGTTAGAGCAAAAGGAAGACCTACGAGTCTACGTTGAGGATAATGGAGATGCTAAAATTGCAAAGAAACTCGCAATTGTGGGACTCTGGTGCATCCAGTGGCACCCAGTGGATCGTCCTTCAATGAAAATTGTGGTCCAAATGTTGGAAGGAGAAGGAAATAAGTTAACAATGCCTCCTAATCCCTTTGCGTCTACAGGCCCCACAAAAATCAATGTAAGTATGCCTGCAAGGCGTCTGAACCAGGAGTTAGAAGTCATCCTAGAATCAGAGTAGAAGCCCTCGATAATAATAAAAGTTGCAATCATTTTGTATTCAAAGATTGAAATTATTAACTTTGTGGTCAATGTAGGGACTTCATGTTTTCTTTGCATCAGGTTTAAGTAAAATTATACTTAATTCCTATTGAAATAGTAAAGAAAATACAGTTAAATTTTTGTTGTTTATAAATGTTTTTATATTTATTTTTATAAAATTTCATAGTTTCGTAGACTAAGGCTTTATTTCCTTATTTTAGATGGGAAATGATATATCTACAATATTTTTACAACATTTTTACAACAAATCCTAAGTGGCAGGTTGTTACTGATTGTTATTATTGGGGCAAAAAAATAATCTTAGTATTAATTTCAAATTTGAACCAATAACAACTAACCACCTGTGATTTGTTGTAAAAATGTTGTAGAAATGTTGTAGATGTAGCATCTCTCATTTTAGATAGGTTTTAAGAGAATTTGAGTCAAACTTGAGCCCCTTATAAGATTTGTTTAAGAATATGTTTTCGCTAAATTTTTATTTTTAGCTTAATTCGGTGCTTAACCTGAATGAAGTTTCCCGAACAAGGACTTGCTCGGTGCTTTCCAATATAAATTGGTGGTTGTAGCCTTACGGCATTTATACTCTTCTCTAAATAAAAGAATTCAAAGATTATTAATTGGTTTTTTTTTTCCCTAATGGATGCTTGAGAACTTTTTGTTCTTCCATAACATTTTATTGGGAGAAAATGGGCAAATTCCCTTTTCGTGCAAACAAAGCAGCATTTTGCCCCATTTCCTAAACTAATTAGGGAAATGCCCATCTTTTAAAAATTGATTTTCTCAAAATCGAGTTAAGCTCTATAGTGGTGTTTTTAAGGAGCCTATAGTGACGTTTTAAAGACCTATAGTGGCGTTTTATAACTCGACCTCCATGAACTCGAGTTATAGGTAAAAAAAAAAAAAATTGCCTATAACTCGAGTTCATGGAGGTCGAGTTACAAAATACCACTATAGGTCCTTAAAACGTCTCTATAGGCTCCTTTAAAAGGCCACTATAGGGCTTCAAATTTTTTTTTTTTTTTTTAACTCAATTTTGAGAAAATCGATTTTCAAAAGAGGAGCATTTCCCTAATTAGCTTGGAAAATGGGGCAAAATGCCACTTTGTTTGCACGAAAAGGGCATTTGCCAATTTTGTCCCATTTTATTGTAATCAAATTAAATTCTTAATATGTTTTATTTAATTTAAAATTGGTTAAATTATGTTAAGAAAGAGCCTGAAGAATTGTTGTTGGAAGAAGCCCACTCAAGCCATGTGTCAATTTCACACAATGCGACATCAACGCTATTGCCAAATTAATGTGCAAAATCATTTGTAGGCTGCAACGTTAGAACATTTGCCAAGCTAGCAACTTCTGGCCACGGTCAGTAGTTAGCAATTTAGCATTGAATCTGGTTACCCAACAAGATCCAACAGGGGTGGCTCTACTTTTTTTTTATACAGGGGTGGCTCTACTAATTATATGCGTTATTATTATTATTATTATTTTATTGAACTGGAGAAAATAACAAAGCGTCTTGAATCACCAACAATTCAATGAAAGATAGACAATCTTCTATCCAGGTTACAAAAGAGTCTAAATCTTTAGCATAGGCTTCTAAGGTATGAGCTGGCTTATTAGCCTATCGTTTCACATGCAAAAAATCATAAGTACGAAAGTTTTGAAGTCTTCGGTGTGTCCCAAAGATTAGACTAGAGATGGAAATAGGTGCAGCAGGAGAATTAAGAAATGTATGAATAATCAACAAATTTGAATACGACTTTCATAAATTTACGGTTTCATCCAAATATTAGACTAGAGATGGAAGCTATTTGTTGACTCTTCCATGAATTTACGGTTTCATACAAATTTGAATACGACTTTTGCTAGTTGTGTCATTCCTATCTTTGTTTTTTTTTTTTTCACATTTGAGATTTTATTCCTTCTTTTTTAACGTAATCGAGTGATGGAGATTCATGTTTTACTTTTCCTCCTAAACCGAGAATTACTCAATTTTTTTGATGTAGACCTGTTGCTTTTGCTAAAAGCTTCTCTCTCTCTCTCTCTCTCTCTCTCTCTCTCTCTCTCTCTCTATATATATATATATATATATATATATATTTTTTTTTTTTTTTTGAGAATCAAAGCTTCTCTATATTACAATATAGAATCTAAGGAGAAATAATAATGAAACTTCTATGAACTTGTTAAATTGAGAGGGTACTTGTCCTCTTCAAAAAAAAAAAAAAAAAAGAGAGGGTACTTGTCAACATGACTCACCGTCACCAATCTAAATGAAACACAGTCATGGTCCATGGAAGTTTCTTTATAAATTATATGGCAGCTCCTCACTTGGTTTAGCTTGCGTGTCATACACACAAAAACAGGACACAAGCAATGTCCCTATTTAGTAGCTAAATTCCGTGAAGCTACACTAGCATAATAAATTCACAATAATCCATTAGCACTTCATTTAAGAGTTTTTAAAAAAGTGAAATAAAATTGAATGAGTAAATCATAAAAAAAACGAAAAAGAATTGAATGAAATAGAATGTATTCAAATAATGAAATTTATCAAGAAATAATAATGAAACTTGTAATGAAATCATTTTTAAAGAGGAGATGCCTCCATATTAATCTTACAACAGTAAACCTATGCTCTAATACCAATTGTAAATTCGCATAGGAGATACCTTGTTAGAGTCCTTAGTAATTTACTCTCTAATTCTCTTACTCACTCAATATGGTAGTTCTTCGAGGGAACTAGTCCTCCATTGATTCTTTGAGGGAATCAACCTCCAAGTTAGTCTCAATGAGAGCTAAGTAAATGTATTCTTATTATATTTCTTTTGTTACAATCATCTCAGTCTTTATACTAGTTATTGTCTTACTGTTGGTACACCTATTACAGCTCACACTCCAACTTACTCCAACTAACAATGTACAATACTTTGATGCTTGCTCTAACTGATTTTGTACAAGTACCTACTGCACACAATTGTCACAGCTGTGATGTCTCGTACCTAACATTACCCTCCCCTTTTAAAGAACCTTGCCCACAAGGTGAGGGAATTGGTGCTGCAGCTTGTGAAGGAGCTCCCAAGTAGCATCATCTGGTGAAGAGCCATCCCACTACACGAGAACCTCAGTAACCTGTCTCTGCCTCCTTAACTGGACTGATCTCTGCTGCAATATTGCAACGGGTTCTGGAGATAAGTGACCCTGGTAATCCACTGGTGGTAGTGTAGGAATAGGAGTGATGTGCTGACCAAGCTTAGCCTTCAAGCATGAGACGTGAAAAACTGGGTGAATGCATGAAGTTGTAGGTAAGTCCAGCTTATAAGCAACAGAGCCAATCTTCTACAGAACTTGAAAAGGGCCAAAGAACTTAGGTGCCAATTTCCCAACCTTCTTTAATCGAATGGGCAGCTGTTTAAAGGGTTGCAACCTGAGGAAAACCCAATCCCCCACCTCAAAGTGTCTCTCCACTCTATGCTTGTCAGCCTGAAGTTTCATTCTGTCCTAAGCAGCCACTAAATTAGTCTTGAGAAAACTCAAAATCTGCTGTCTATTTTGCAAATACTCCTCCACAACAGCAGCCTTAGTAAGTCCAGGAATATAATCCAAAAGTGTGGGTGGTTGAAACCCATAAAGAGCTTCAAAGGGAGTAAGTTTAGTAGCTGTATGATAGTTGGTATTAAACCAAAACTCAGCTAGAGGCAACCACTCCACCCATTGCTTAGGTTTGTCTCCTGCAAAGGCTCTGAGATACTGCTCAAGGCTTTTGTTGACCACCTCTGTCTGGCCATCAGATTGAGGGTGATAGGCAGATGACATAGCCAACTCAACCCCTTGCAATCTAAATAATTCCTCCCAAAAATTAGAAGTAAAGATAGGGTCCCTGTCACTAACTATAGAGGTAGGAATCCCATGTAACTTGAATATGTGTTGCATGAACAAAGAAGCAACCTTAGCTGCTGTATAGGGATGGGATAAAGGGATGAAATGAACAAACTTAGTAAGTCTATCCACCACTGCAAGCACAACATCCTGTTTTTGAGATTTGGATAATCCCTCAACAAAATCCATACTGATAGAGGTCCAAGAAGTATGAGGAATAGCCAAGGGTTGTAAAAGACTAGCAAGTCTACTGGTGTCATGCTTGATTCTCTGGCATATATCACAACATTTAATATAGTCCTTTAAATCCTGTTTCATTCCCCGCCAAAACCAATCCCTTTTGGCTCTATGAAACGTTTTCAAATAGCCTGAGTGCCCACCTAAAGGACTGTCATGCACCAAGCTCAACACTTTAAACTTCAAACTGCAGTTTCTGCCTAGAAAAATTCTGCCCTTGTAAAGCAACAAGCCATTCTACAAACTGAACTTGCCAGTAGCTTCAGAACTACCAGCAATGGACTACAAAATCTGTTAGACCTCTGCATCTCCATGATAACTAGCCTCAAGCTCTTCAATCCAAGTAGGAGTAGGAAAGGAAATGAGAAACAAACAGTTATTGGAATCAACTTGGAAGTCAATACAAAACAAACTGCTAACTGCCTCTGTAAGTTCTTGTTGTTCATCAAGGTCCTCACTCCCAGGTTTCCTAGATAAGGCATCAGCTACAACATTTTCCTTCCCTTTCTCATAGGCAATAACAAAAGAGTATCCTAGCAACTTAGTGATCCATTTCTATTGCATAGGAGTTCCAATTCTTTGCTCCAACAAATGTTTCAAACTTTGATGGTCTGTTTTAATCACAAATGGTTTACCCAATAGGTATGGTCTCCACTTTTTCACTGCTGTAGCCAAATCAAGTAACTCCTTCTCATAAGTGGATAAATGAATGCTCCTGCCTTTCAAGGCTTGACTATGAAAATCAATTGGTCGACTGGCTCGCATTAACACAGCTCCAATACCATAACTTGAAGCATCACATTCTACCAAGAAAGGCTGAGAAAAATCTGGTAAAGCAAGGACTGGAGGATGAGAAACAGCCTCTTTAAGATTTTGGAATGCCAAATCAGCCTTTTCATTGCACTCAAATGCATCCTTCTTGAGTAAAGCAGTAAGTGGGGCAGCAATAAGACCATAATTTCTAATAAACTTCCTATAATATCCAGTTAAACCAAGGAAACCCCTCAAGGACTTCACAGTTTTAGGAATTGGCCAATCTAACATGGCTGCTGTCTTCCTAGAATCTGTCTGCACCCCTTCTCTAGAAATAATATGCCTTAAGTACTCAACTTCAGAACATGCAAAAGCACATTTGCTTCTTTTGGCAAAAAGCTTATTGTTTAGTAAAGCTTGTAAAACAGTTTTGAGATGCAATACATGAGAACTCAAATCAGGACTATACACTAGTATATCATCAAAAAACACCAGCACAAACTTCCTAAGAAATGGTTTGAATACATCATTCATGAGAGATTGAAAGGTTGAAGGAGCATTAGTCAACCTAAAGGGCATAACTAAAAACTCATAATGGCCTTCATGGGTTCTAAATGCTGTTTTCTCAATATCCTCCTCTTTCATTCGAATTTGATGATAGCCAGATCTCAAATCTAACTTAGAAAATACCCAAGCACCACTTAGTTCATCCAATAGCTCATCCACCACAGGAATAGGAAACTTATCCTTCACTGTATCTTTATTGAGAGCTCTATAATCCACACACATTTTCCAACTACCATCTGCTTTCCTTACTAATAAAACAGGAGATGCAAATGGACTTTGGCTATTTCTAATAGAACCAAAGTTAAGCAAGTCTATAACAATATTCTCAATTTTTGATTTCTGATAAAAAGGGTACCTGTATGGTCTCTGACATATTGGTTGAGTTCCTGGCTTGAGAACAATCTGGTGCTCATGTCCTCTACATGGTGGTAAGCCTTTTGGTTCCTCAAAAACCACAGCAAAGTCCTCCAGCAAAGACTGCACCTCTAGTGGAAGAAGGTGCTGTGCAAATGACTCCAGTGGCTGCTGTGACACAATTTGCAGAAGCAGCCCCTGTTGGGTTGATTGTTTAAGAAACTGATCTCCATCTTGTATTACTGAACTTGTGGGCTTGATGCCTTGCAGCCACACCTTTGTACCTTGATGCATGAACTCCATCTCCAATTGTTTAAAATCCCAACTGATCAGACCAAGTGTACTTAGCCATTGGGTGCCCAAAACCACATCACAACCCCCCAATGTTAAAACATGCAGATCCACCAAGAAGTCTGTGCCTTGCATTTTGATCAACAAATCTTTACATTCACCCTTAGTTCTGATCAATTCTCCATTAGCCACCCTAACCTCCAAAATCCTTGTAGTGTCTATAGCCAATTGCAAGGTTTTAACCAACACAAAATCAAGAAAATTATGAGAACTTCCAGTATCCAAAAGTATCACAACCCAATGCCCTTTAATCTGACCCAAAACCCTCATAGTTCCTGGTGAAGGGCTGCCCAATAGAGCATATAAAGTAATATCAGCTTGATCTAACTGAAATTCTGCATTATCCCCCACTTTTACAACTTCAACTTCATTAACCTCTTGCACTTCTTCTATCATGAACAGCTTAAGACCTTTACACTTGTGTCTAGGCTGCCATTTCTCATCACAATAGTAACAAAGACCCTTTTTTCTTCTTTCTTCCATTTGAGTTGAAGTAATCTTTTGTATAGGAACTCTTGCCTTAGACTCATTCTTACTGTCAGATTTTTCCATTGGTTGTTCTTGCCAATTGCTTCCGCTAAACTCAGAAAATGGCCTATAGACCTTCTTGCAAGTGGACAAATACTCTTCTTTAATTTTAGCTAACCCAAAGGCAGCATTCAGAGTTCTTGGATTTTGCATCCTCACTGCCAATCTAACTTCATCTCTTAAACCACTCAAAAAACAACTAAGCTTGTGAGATTCAGATAAGTTTCTAATTCTGTTACTTAACATCTCGAATTGACTCTTGTAAGCAGCCACAGTAGTAATCTGTTTTAACTTGGTTAAAGCTTCCATGGGATCATCATATGATGAAGGTCCAAATCTAACTTGAATGGCCCTGACAAAGGTCTCCCAAGAATCCAAAGATCTTTCACAATCTTGGAACCATATCAATGCCTCATCATCAAGATGATAAGAAGCATTCAAGATCTTTTCTTCCTCAGATATTTCATAGTAACGAAAAAATTGCACAGCCCTAAAGATCCAAGCAGAAGGATCACCACCACTAAATCTGGGAAATTCTAACCTGATAGGCCTAGGAATTAGAGCACCAACCTCAGGTCGTGGAGGGCGCATAGGCTGTTGCAGCACCTCTGCTTCAGGACATCGATTTTCTTGGTGATGAGCTGTTCTTTCCCCTTGATTAACTGGTTGTTGTACTGCTGGTAACCTCTCTTCCATCATAGCTTGCATTCCTTTGAAATTGCTATCCAATTGCTCCAATCTTCTTGAAATAATCTCCATGGTAGAAGTATGATCATCCAGTCTCTGTTGTACCAGCGAAACAGAGTCACTCAACAGAGAATATCTGGTTTCTTGCACCATTGTTGAACCGGCTCTGATACCAAATGTTAGAGTCCTTAGTAATTCACTCTCTAATGCTCTTACTCACTCAATATGGTAGTTCTTCGAGGGAACTAGTCCTCCACTGATTCTTCGAGGGAATCAACCTCCAAGTTAGTCTCAATGAGAGCTAAGTAATTGTATTCTCATTATTCTGTTCTGTTACAATCATTTCAGTCTTTATACTAGTTATTGTCTTACTGTTGGTACACCTTATTACAGCACACACTCCAACTAACAATGTACAATACTTTGATGCTTACTCTAACTGATTTGCTCTAACTGATTTTGTACAAGTACCTACTGCACACAATTATCACAGCTATGATGTCTTGTACCTAACATACCTCCATATTAATCTTTGAAACAATGAGCCTATACTTTGATAACAATTGAAAAATCGCTATTTAGACCCCTAATTTTGCATCAATCTTGGAACCAGATACTTTTTTCAATTTGGCATTACATTCATCAACTAGTTCTTCTTCCAAGCTCTTGACCTTAACCCTATGGAAGAAATTCTCACTCTTAACCTCATCTAGACACTTGTTGGTTCTTCAAGTTTCACATCTAAGTCCTCTCACGTTCAAGATCCTTTAATTTATCCAAGGAATTTTCATCAATTCTTCTATATTTTTCAACTAACTTATTTGGATTCATCAAGTTTTACGATTAAAGATTCTTTTTCAAGCTCACATTTGCTCAAATTCTCTGGGGATTTCTTAAGAGCGTTTCTTGGATTTCGTTAATTCCCTAAAGAGATTGTTACCAAAAATTATAAGACCATCAATAGAATTGTTTAGAACTACATTATCACAATCATGAGCATAATGCCTCTCAACTTTTTCCATGACGCGGAACTCAATTCTATAACAGTGAACCTATGCTCTGATACCTTTGAAAAATTGTTGTTAGACCCGTATACGACTTACAATCAATTATAATAATTTAACCAATTATTCGATCAACTAATTAATTAGTCAATATTCAAGCACAATATATGGATAGAAATGTATAAAGCAATGAAGAACAAATATACACGCACACTGAGACGAGATTTATTCATGAAGTGGAAAATGAAAAATCCAACAGAGAAAAACACTCCAGGCCAAGTCTAACTCACCAAATCCACTATAAAGATTGTGATGATACAAACTAAATTACTAAACCTGCCTCCAATACAAGGAATAGACATTATATCTAAGCTCTTTGCTCCTGTTGCAACTGTTGAACCAGCCTTTAGACTTATGGTAATTTAGTGTCCCAAATTGATCGCTGACCACTAAACCAAACTCTTAATTACTTCTAAGCCACTTGAAGATTTTGCAACGTCTTTGTGATTTCACAGCAGCAATCCAACATCATAGGTTGTGAATCTTGTGGTGGTAAACTCCTCTCAAGTATATGGCAATTGAAGAGGTTGAAAGATGATTTGGATTTGGTAAGGTTCAATCAATTTCAAGATGAATTTGTTGACTGTTATTTGTATGATAAAGTGGGCACTGTGCTGTTCCACTAAAATTGCGCTTAAAAGTTTCACCGATATTTGTATGATGAAGTGGGTGGCTGTTGTGCATGATGTATCCAATTCAAGCCACGAGTTAACACATAGCTTCCATGAAGCTACAATTCCATACAAATTTGAATACAACAGTCAAGCAAGTAGTATCATTCCTATGTTTTTTTTTTATCAAACGAAAATAAAAGGAAAAAAGAGAAGAGAAAAATGTTACATCTATAATATTTTCACAACAAATCTTAAATGATAGGTTATAATTGATTGTTATTAGTATGCAAAAAAAAAAAAAATCATTTCAATTGTGGGTTCAAATTAGAACCAGTGACAACATTCACACCAATTGAGTTGGCAAGTTTTTACTAGTTTTTGTCTAGATCAACCACAAAATCATTTTTTTTTTTTTTTTTTACTTACTACTATGAATTTGCCACATCAACATATATGAAAAGTTTTGTCAAATTTTTTGTATCAATAGATTTTCTATAAAAAAAAAAATTCTACAAGTTTAGTAAAACAAGAATGCAAAATTTTAATTACTTATTTTGCATCTCAAAAATACAAAATTATAGATAGTTTATATAATATTTAAATACTTTTTCAAAATGTCATATTTAAATATATAAAAGATCTAATTTAGTTGTCAATTTCTCTTTAATTTTGTAACTAAATAAATCAAGAAGAAGTGAGTTCATAAAAGACAAAAAAAATGTGCGTTCCAATTTGTTCAACCAATAAAGTTTTTATTAAAAGAATTGGGGTTATCTTTGCTTTTACCAAAATAATTTGAGCCCTTATATGGAATGGTATAAATTAAGATTTTTTTAAGAATATTTCTTGGTGATTTTTTTTTTTTTTTTTTGGGTCTAATTATGTTCATAACACGAATGAAGTTTCCTAGTCACACTAGGACTTCCTTGGTGCTTCCAATATAACTTAGGAGTAGTGTTACAGATACTATAAGTTTTACTATATTGAGCTTATAAATTGATGTGTCACACTGTCACCCATCATAAAGAAACCATTCAAATATTCATTTGCGAGGTGGTTTAAGTCCATCAATCATTTTCATTGCCACATCAAATAAATTGCACATGTGATGTAGAAGAAAATGATGAAGGCAAACTGAATATGGAACTTACTCAAACTCATACCTTTTTTTTTAGAGAAAGTTTCAACCTATGGCATTCGCTTCTGATGATACCAATCGGTATTTTGTATAGCCGAGAATTGAACCTCAGATATCTTATTCAACCATCAGAAACTTTACTTGTTGAGCTAAATGGAACTCATAAACTCAATTTCATACTTAGTAAGTAACTCTTATTGTAACTATCAAATTATCAATAACAACAGCAACAACAAAAAAATCTTAAATTTACACAACCTAACATTTTTTTTTTCAATACAATGATAGTTTGGGGTGGTGGAGTTTAAATCTGATGTCCCCATTAAAAAACACTATAAGTTGCTAGTTTAGCTACAAAGTTCCTAGCAATCCAAGTCAAATAATACAAAATAATTAAAATTATATAGTTCGAAGTTGTTCACTAATCTTATCATCACCACAAAAGAACCAAAAAAACAAAAACTAGATGTGGAGCATCTAATGTTATCAATCTCGACAGCTCCCATGTGCAAGTAAAATATAAATAAAGTTGGTTTATCTACAAAAGATAACTAGTTATTTAAAGTTTCAAAAATAAAACATAGTATATTAGGTAGAGAAAAATAAGTAAATAATTATTATGAATCGCATTTTAATTTACTTAATATTAGTTGTAGATCTAATAACGAAAAAAATTTATACTTGAGAATTACACATTATGTGTCCGTTTGGCATGATTAAGTGTCCGTTTGGCATGATTAAGTGTGCGTTTGGATACCGCTTATTTTGCTAAAAACTGAAAACAATAAAAAAAATAATTTTCGGTTACTGTTCACATGAACAGTGCACTGTTCATTTGCCTTGATGCACTGTTCATATCCCATGTACAGTGCACCAGCTGCTGGTAAAAAAAAAAGAAGCCAGACGTAGACGCATCTGACGCAAACGCAGACCAAACGGACACTAATTTTGCCAACTTATTTGACTATTCGGCTTATTTTTACTACTATTTATGGGTTTCACTATACTTTTTGGTACTATTCATGAGCCTCATTGTACTATTTCAGTTAACTTTTACCTTTATCTACAGTACTTTCAGTAAAAAGTTTTCAGTTTCAGCAAAATAAGCAGATCCCAAACAAACTCTAAGCTAGTGAATAATTTTTTTCAGTATTTTCAATTACAATATAAATTTTTAATATACAATAATAATGGGTGAATAAAGAACTAAAATTTTATAACTACAACTATTCTTTTAATGGATTAAATATTACCTTCAAACTCATGGAACTAAAATCAAATGATAATATTTATATTAAATAAGAATTTGACCTCCAATACTAAAGTGAAAAGAAACAAAAGAAAAAGGCCCAAAAATTAATAAAAAAAGGTTCATGTGTTAGAAAGGGAGTCAAAGGAAGGGAGCACGGTCACTTTAGTATATGGTCCTCTAGTGACGGCAATGACCAAAAAAAAAAAATAATAATAATAATAATAATAATAATCTTATCTTAAATTTGGATGAATTTGTTGATATTATCTGTATGATGAATTTGTTGATATCACACGGTCACTAGTACATGTTCAATCAATTTCAAGATGAATTTGATGATATTATCTGTATGATAAAGTGGGTACTGTGCTGTCCACTAAAATAGATGAATTTGATGATATTATTCATTTATTTGTATGATAAAGTGGGCACTGTGCTGTTCCACTCAAATTGCGCTAAAAAATCTCACCGATATTTGTATGAGAAAGTGGTTGGCTGCTGTGCATGATGTATCCAAATAAAGCCACAAGTCAACAAATAGCATCCATGAAGTTGTACAAATTTTAATTCGACTTTTGTAAGCAAGCTGTGTCATTCTTTTTTTTTTTTTTTGTTTTTTTTATCAAATGAAAAATAAAGGAAAAGAGAAAAGAGAAAAATGCTACATTTACAATATTTTTACAACAAATCATAAATGATAAGTTATTACTAACTATTATTGGTAGTCAAAAAAAAAAAATTTCAATAGTGGGTTCAAATTAGAACCAATGATAACTTTACACTTAGAATTTATTGTAAAAATATTTTGAATGTAACACTTCTAAAAAAAATACACAAAAAAAAAATTCACAATATTTTTTACACCAGTTGAGTTGACAAACTTTTATTAGTTCTTATCTAAGTCAACCACACAATCACTTTTTTACTTACCACTAAGAATTTGTCACAAGCTATATGTGTAAAGTTTTGTCAATTTTGTTTTGTCTCTAAACTTTCTCAAAAAAAAAAAAAAGCATGATTCTACAAGTTTTTTTGAGAAGATGAATCTACAAGTTTAATAGAACAAAAATGCAAAATTTTAATTAGTCATTTTACATCTGAAAAATAAAAAATAATAGATTTTATATAATATTTAAATATATTTTCTTAAAATATCATATTTAAATATATAAAATATCCCAATTTAGTTTGCTTTACGCCCAAAGGCTTGGAGTTGCACTAACGAAGGTAGATTCCATGCCAAGCAACTGGAAAAGGCCAAATAGAAACTGTACATAAACAGTGACACTTTTACCATTATCAGTTGTGCCATTTTTTTTTTTCAGGCTTACACCTCTTTGGACTTTGGTAGATGAGAAAGAATCTAATGCATTGACATTCTCCTCTTTAGAGTTAGCACATACATGTGGTTTCGGACAAAAACATCTTTTGGGCCAGGTTCTAGCCCAAGGATTTCTCCGGAGATCCATTAGGCTTGGGCACCAAGAATCTCTTGGTTCAGGATTCGGCTCAGAACCCAAGGGCTCCACTTTATTCCCTCAGCTACTACACAAAAGAAAACATATTGGAGAAATAAAATGAATCTTATTTGAAGCAGAGGAAGAAACACTTGAGCATTTGTTCATAGATTAAACAACATCAAAAATCATATGGGCTCTCTCACCTTGGCACATCAATTTCTTTGAAATAAATTTCAATTCATCTCAAACTAGGTTGAATTGGTTATCCAACCAGAGGATAGCCTAAGAATTCCAAAAAAAAAAAAAATAGAAGCAATGAATTTCACCATATTCATAGCAATCTATTGTGGCACTATTTGAAAGATAAGGAAAACCATCTTCTTCTTTTTGGTAAAAATCGTCAACATTCAACACACCTTATTATCACACTGAGACTTACATGGATATCTGAAATAAAACTAGTATAAACAAAAAAATTTGTAAGATTCAATTATAAAATGGTCATTCAATTGGAAAATAAAGTTGCCAATCTAATGTTAGAAATTATTTAATATATTTTTGTTTTTAGAGCTTTAACCATCTAGAGACTGTTGTTAGAAATCTCTTGAAAATGTGTTGATTGTAATGTGCAAAGGTTATTGGATTTGCAGGCACCTATAGAATTCAGTTCCTGTTCAAATCAAATGACGTGACCATGATCTAGATACAATGGCTCAAACAAGAGAAGAAAAGAAAAATACAATTTGTAACAATTTTTTGTACAGAATTTGAAAGGAAAATATTATAGCATATCCCAAAGGATCATGAAATATCCACTGGTTGTAATCGTTGAGGAGTATTCTGACAAATAGGGCATGTAGCATACAAGCAAAGCCATTCATCAATGCATTCAGCATAGAAGCAACGCTAGCATTCAGGTATAATCTTTAGAGTCTCCTTAGCCTGGTATTCAAATAGACTGTATATTGGGCAAGTGTTGTCATTGAGCTTGGGCAAGTGCCAGTTCTCACCAAGAACTATTTTTGGGTAAGACTATTGTCGATTCATCAAGGGTCACAATAATTTTGGGCTGTGGGTTGAATTCTGGGATTGAGTGGTGTCTTCTAGTATTATAGGACTTGACCTTGCCACAAAGGAAACATAGTAGCCCTAGCAAGCACATACTTGCCAGTACTCAACACCTATGATAAATATTTGTAATAGCCTAGCGTGCGCTCCTTTAATTTCCTAAACATACCACATTCATTTTTACTAAGGCATCAAATTATACTTCATTTTTTTAGAGAAGCGACCAAAGACTACAAAGAGTCACAGACTACAAGAAGAGCAATATCCTCAGGTACATATTCCATCCATACTTGAAGATCCTCAATAATTAAATTTAGCCTTCTTGGCTAGACGATGAGCAACAGAGTTGCCAAGTCTTTTTACATGAGAAAATTAAGCAAAACGAAAATCAGATGCTAGCAGTAGAGTATCATCCAACGCATGACCATATGCAGAGTTAAACGTGTCTTCTTAGAGAAGTGCTCGGATAATGAGCTTAGCATCACCCTCAAAGATAGCTTCAAAAATTTTGATTTCCTTAACAAATAGGACCGCTCTCTGACTAGCTAAAGCTTCCACTTCCTCCACAGAGAAAGGTAATGGGATTCATTGAAACAAAGCACTAATGACAGAACCATTATAGTCTCGGATAACCAACCCAATTCCCACTACATTGATGTCACTAAAAATAGCCCCATCAAAGTCAACTTCGTAGATCAGGTTGTTTGGAGGGTGCCACCCGATCGCACTCTGTATGGGAATAGAAGGGGTGGGGGTTCTTGTTCTTCTTTAAATATCAATAAGTTATGGAGTAATTTTTTTTTAGCATTCTCATTAAGAAAAGTATTGGAAGTAATTCAATTATGAGGCATAGTAAGATTTTTTTTTTTTTTTTAGTAAACAAAAAATAGTTATACACATATAATAAAAATAAATCAATCATATTAGAGAGAGTTTAGGGGTGTAATTTGCAATTTTCCATTTTTTTTTAAATGTTAGAATGTAAAATCCAAACACCCCCAAATATAAGAGGGTAAAATCCAACTATTAGAGACTTTACAAGTTGAGCTATCTTGCTCATTATTTTTAGTATCTCTTATTTTATTTTTGTAGCTTCATATTTGACTTGTTTATGTATATATAACTAATTGAAAGAAAATTTAGAATATTTTTAGTTTTAAAATTTATACTACAAACAAAAAAAGTATATATTACAACTATCTATTCAACAAATTTTTACTACTTCTTTTCGGCCGATCAATCTTGATTTCGCTCAACCAAAAATACTTGCACAGTGGCAACTTTCATCTGACTTCATCCATGATTACATGAAATGGTTACAAATGACATTGAAAATAATAACATTGAAACTTTTGTCATTACAAGTAAACTTTTGTAAAATTACAACCAAATTTATTATGGAATTAGCAGCACCTAAAATACCTTTCACTTTTCCATTTAAATCAACCAACTAACATATCACCTGGTTTGCATTTAAAATTGAGTTGATTGACTTGATTCACCTGATTGAATTGACGAGCAAGTTGGATTTAAGTTGTCTCCAACATCCGCTAGTGATGATAAGAAAGGCTTAGAAGGCATTTGTAACCATTCAACATCTCCTACAAGCATTTCTACAACTTTGCTCATTGAACAACGATCACCAGGCTTCATCTGTATGCACTATAATGCAACTATGATCATCTTATTAATTGTTTTCTTCTCCTCCTCTGTGGCATCTTCCATTATAATGTCATTTCCTTCGCTAACTTGATCATAAACCCAAGTTGGAAAGTAAATTTGGCTTGAATGATCTGCTAATGCATTAAAGTTCTTTCTTTTGTTTGCCATTTCCAACAATAACATGCCAAAACTATGAACATCAGCTTCATAGGAGACGCCTCCAATGTTTTTATAAAACAACTCTGGAGCCATATATCCTAGTGTTCCTCTTGCAATAGTCAATGACACTATGCTATCATCAACAAGATAAAGTTTTGCAAGGCCAAAATCAGAAACTTTTGGGGTGAAGTAGTTCTCATCAAGTAGAATGTTATGGGGCTTGATATCAAAATGCAGAATTTGCATGTCACATCCTTGATGTAGATATTCAATCCCACAAGCCACTCCAAGAGAAATCTCGTATATTTTCTCAATACTTAAAGGGATTTTTCCTTCTGGAGAAAAAATGTATTTGTCAAGAGAACTGTTAGGCATGAATTCATATATAAGGGCACGCTTTGGTCCCTTGGCACAGAAGTTAATGAATTGCACCACATTCATGTGGTGAATCGTTCCAATTGTTGCAACTTCGCTAATAAAATCTTGCCCATTAGCTTTGGACTTATCTAACATCTTAATAGCCACAAGTCGGCCACTTTGAAGCTTCCCTTTATACACAGTGCCATAGCCTCCTTCTCCTAATTTATCCTTAAAACCTTTGGTCATCTTCCTAATTTTTGAGTAAGAATACTTAATTGGCATGAAGTTATTTTGGCTTTGCAGAAATTCTTCAATAGCGTCATTTGTTGATAGATGCCTCTTACGCCACTTATATATTAAAAGGGCAACCACCAATGGAGTCCCCAAGACCATTTTCACTGTAAGGTATAACAATACTGTACCGGGACATCACCCAAAAAAACTATGAGAAAACAAATTTCTTGTTGCATTTCTTTCTACTATTTTAATTTTTAGTTCAAAATATAGTTGAATTTGTTGGGCTTTGTTGAGCCTAGTTTATGTTTAAATTTTTGGCCTGTTTTGTAGCCCATTGTAATTCTGTGCGCAAGATATAAAAGCCCCTTTTATGATTAGGGTTCATAACTGTTGTTGTGTTTTTAGAGAGAGAGAAAAACACTGTAGCCGCACTTTGTATTCTTCCCTAATAATAGTGAAATCCCTGCAACTCCGTGGACGTAGGCAAATTGTCGAACCACATAAATACTGTCTTGTGCATGTGATTGTTTTCTTTGACGTGTGTTTTCTCTATTTTTTTTGTTTCTCACAAGTTGGAATTTTGGTTGAATTCCCAACAACTGGTATCAGAGCCTAGCGTTAGGTTTGAGTGGGAGCAATGGCAGAGGAAGCAGGAAAGGCGTCTAGAATAGAAAAGTTTGATGGCACAGACTTTGCGTATTGGAGGATGAAGATTGAAGATTATCTTTATGGGAGGAAATTGCACCTGCCTTTTTTGGGGACAAAACCTGAGGCGATAAAGGCTGAGGAATGGGCTCTTCTTGACAGACAGGTACTGGGAGTTATCAGGTTAACTCTGTCAATGTTTGTTGCACACAATGTTGTAAAGGAGAAGACCATATCAGATCTGATGAAGGCTTTGTCTGGTATGTATGAAAAGCCGTCAGCAAACAACAAGGTGCATCTGATGAAGAAACTGTTCAATCTGAAGATGGTAGAGAACGCATCAGTAGCACAACATCTGAATGAATTTAACACTATCACAAATCAATTGTCGTCTGTAGAAATTGATTTTGATGATGAGATTCATGCTCTGATCGTCTTGGCTTCTTTGCCAAATAGTTGGGAGGCAATGAGGATGGCAGTAAGCAATTCTACAGGAAAGGAAAAACTCAAGTACAATGATATACGAGATTTAATTCTAGCTGAGGAGATTCGCAGAAGAGATGCAGGTGAAACCTCAGGATCTGGTTCTGCCCTAAACCTTGAGACAAGAGGCAGAGGTAATAACAGAAATTCAAATCGAGGCAGATCAAAATCCAAAAATTCTAATCGGAATAGAAGTAAGTCTAGATCAGGCCAACAAGTACAATGCTAGAATTGTGGGAAAATAGGTCACTTTAGGAACCAATGCAAAAGTCCTAAGAAGAAGAATGAAGATGATTCTGCTAATGCTGTAACAGAAGAGGTACAGGATGCATTACTTCTTGCAGTAGACAGTCCACTTAATGATTGGGTTTTAGATTTAGGAGCCTCGTTTCATACCACTCCACACCGAGAAATCATACAGAATTATGCTGCAGGTGATTTTGGTAAGGTGTATTTGGCTGATGGTTCAGCCCTAGATGTTGTGGGTATGGGAGATGTCCGGATATTGTTACCCAATGGATCTGTTTGGTTACTGGAGAAGGTTCGACATATTCCTGACCTGAGGAGGAATCTGATTTCTTTTAGACAACTTAATGATGAAGGGCATGCAATACTATTTGTTAGTGGTACTTGGAAGGTTACAAAGGGAGCTAGAGTATTGGCTCGTGAAAAGAAGACTGGTACTTTATATATGACCTCAAGTCCAAGAGACACAACTGCAGTTGCTGATGCAAGTACTGATACAAGTCTATGGCACCGCAGACTTGGTCACATGAGTGAAAAAGGGATGAAAATGCTGCTGTCAAAAGAAAAACTACCAGAATTGAAGTCCATTGATTTTGACATGTGTGAAAGCTGCATCTTAGGAAAACAGAAAAATGTGAGTTTCTTGAAAACTGGCAGGACACCGAAGGCAGAAAAATTGGAGTTAGTACACATTGATTTGTGGGGGCCTTCTCCGGTTGCATCCCTTGGAGGTTCAAGATACTACACCACTTTCATTGATGACTCAAGCAGAAAGGTATGGGTTTATTTTCTGAAAAATAAATCTGATGTATTTGAAACTTTTAAGAAGTGGAAGGCCATGGTTGAGACAGAAACAGGTTTGAAAGTAAAATGTTTGAGGTCAAATAATGGAGGAGAGTACATAAATGGAGGGTTCAGTGAGTATTGTGCTGCACAGGGAATTAGGATGGAGAAGACCATTCCTGGGACACCACAACAGAATGGTGTGGTTGAGCGCATGAATAGAACTCTCAATGAGCGTGCTAGGAGTATGAGGTTGCATGCTGGACTACCAAAAACTTTTTGGGCTGATGCTGTTAGCACTGCAGCTTACCTGATAAACCAAGGGCCATCAGTTCCCATGGAGTTCAGACTTCCTGAGGAGGTTTGGAGCGGTAAAGAGGTAAAGTTTTCACATTTAAAAGTTTTTTGTTGTGTTTCTTATGTTCATATTGATTCTCATGCTCGTAGTAAACTTGATACTAAGTCTAAAATATGTTTTTTTATTGGCTATGGTGATGAGAAATTTGGCTATAGGTTTTGGGATGAACAAAACAGGAAAATCATCAAAAGTAGAAAGTGATATTTAATGAACAGGTTATATACAATGACAGGTCAACTGTAGTATCAGATGTTGCAGAGGTAGATCAAAAGAAATTTGAGTTTGTCAACTTAGATGAATTGACTGAAAGTACTATCCAGAAAAGGGGTGAAGAAAATAAGAAGAATGCAGATTCACAAGTAGATCAGAGTACACCTGTAGCTGAAGTCCGCAGATCTTCTAGGAACATTAGACCTCCACAACGTTATTCACCCACTTTAAATTATCTCCTGTTGACTGATAGTGATGAGCCAGAATGTTATAAAGAAGCCTTGCATGATGAGAATTCAAGCAAGTGGGAGTTAGCCATGAAGGATGAGATGGATTCCTTGTTAAGGAATCAGACATGGGAACTGACTGAATTTCCAGTAAGAAAGAAGGCTTTGCACAACAAGTGGGTATACAGAATAAAGAATAAGCATAATGGTAGTAAACGTTACAAGGCCAGATTAGTTGTTAAAGGGTTCCAACAAAATGAGGGCATTGACTACACAGAGATATTTTCTCCAGTTGTGAAGATGTCAACAATTAGACTGGTGCTGGGAATGGTGGCTGCAAAAAATTTACATCTTGAGCAGTTAGATGTGAAGACGGCATTCCTTCATGGTGACTTGGAGGAAGACCTTTACATGATTCAGTCAAAAGGGTTCATTGTTCAAGGACAAGAGAATCTAGTCTGCAAACTGAGAAAGAACTTGTATGGCCTAAAACAAGCTCCTAGACAGTGGTACAAGAAATTTGACAGTTTTATGCATAAAATTAGGTTCAAGAGATGTGAAGCTGATCACTGTTGCTATGTTAAGTTTTTTGACAATTCTTACATCATATTACTATTGTATGTGGATGATATGCTTATTGCAGGGTCTTGCATTAAGGAGATTAATAATCTGAAGAAGCAATTGTCAAAACAGTTTGCAATGAAGGATTTGGGAGCTGCAAAGCAAATCCTTGGTATGAGAATCATTAGAGACAAGACTAATAATACATTGAAACTTTCACAGTCAGAGTATGTGAAGAAAGTTTTCAGCAGGTTCAACATGAATGAAGCTAAACCAGTAAGCACACCCTTGGGTAGTCATTTCAAATTAAGCAAAGAACAGTCAACAAAGACAGAAGAAGAAAGAGACCATATGAGCAAAGTGCCATATGCCTCAGCTATTGGCAGCTTGATGTATGCTATGGTGTGTACAAGGCCAGACATTGCACATGCAGTGAGAGTTGTGAGCAGATTCATGAGTAGGCCTGGAAAGCAGCATTGGGAGGCAGTCTAGTGGATTCTGAGATATCTGAAGAGTTCATCAGATACATGTCTTTGCTTCACAAGTGCAAGTTTAAAACTGCAGGGTTATATAGATGCTGATTTTGCTGGCGATATTGATAGTAAAAAGAGTACTACTAGGTTTGTATTTACTCTGGGTGGTACAGCTATATCATGGGCTTCAAATCTACAAAAGATTGTTACTTTGTCTACTACAGAAGCTGAGTATGTTGCAGCAACTGAAGCTGGAAATGAGATGATTTGGCTACATGGTTTCTTAGATGAATTTGGTAAGAAATAGGAGATGGGCATTCTACACAGTGACAGTCAGAGTGCAATCTTTCTTGCCAAAAATTCAGCTTTTCATTCAAAGTCGAGGCATATACAAACAAAATACCACTTTATCCGTTGCCTTGTTGAAGATAAATTGGTAATACTTGAGAAGATTTGTAGATCTAAGAACCCGGCAGACATGTTGACTAAGGGTGTCACTATTGAGAGGTTGAAGCTGTGTGCAGCTTCAATCGGTCTTCTAGCTTGAGGACAGGAGGATGAGTTGCAGGGATAAGGGATTGCTTTTGGAGGATAGCGGCTGATGTTGGTGATTTAACTAGTCTCCAAGTGGGAGATTTGTTGGGCTTTGTGGAGCCTAGTTTATGGTTAAATTTTTGGCCCATTTTGTAGCCCATTGAAATCCTGTGCGCAGGATATAAAAATCCTTTTTGTGATTAGGGTTTGTAACTGTTGTTGTGTTTTTAGAGAGAGAGAAAAACATTGTAGCTGCACTTTGTATTCTTCCCTGATAATAATGAAATCCCTACAACTCCGTGGACGTAGGCAAATTGCCGAACCACATAAATACTGTCTTGTGCGTGTGATTGTTTTCTTTGACATGTGTCTTCTCTATTTTTTTTTGTTTCTCACAATTTGGAATTTTGGTTGAATTCCCTACAGAACTAACAACTAAGTGCCTTCCTAATCCAAGTAATTAAACAGTTGTTTCCATTTAAATATCACTAGAAATTAATTACATCATGTTTTCATGGCAAACTATTCTCAAGCACAATCTTAAAGAATGATCTGCTATAAAAATAAATAATAAAAAGTTGATGAAGATCAAAGGAGATTTAGGTTCTTACCGATGTTTAGTAGTAAGTACCAATTATAAGCTGCAACAACAAAACAAAAAAAGAAAGTAAGTCGAAATTACATTGTGCTAACTAAAGATGAATTAGGGAAATAAGTGACCTGAAAAGGTTGAAAAGTCTAGGCTTAATAAGACTAATCTAAAAAATAATTTAAAAAAAAAAAAAAAAAACCCTCATATTGGGCCATGTTTAACAAGAAATATAAAGAACCATAGAAACCTGTTGACTTTATATATTAAAATCAATCTTACTCAAGGCTCAAGCCCAATTCTATTCGGAATGCAAGTAAAACATAAAAAATTAATAATTCTACTTGAATGGCAATTCAAAGTATGGTTAGAATTTAGCCTACTATATTAAGGAAAATGAGAGGAAATTTTAATCAGGAGAAATGGCATTTTATTGTTTGGTTGTTGTTTTCTGTTTTCTGTTTTCAAACACACCAAAAAAACTTGTCTTGAGAAAAAATTCTCGGAAATGGTTTTCTATTGCGTTTTTACGCTGAAAACTTTTTTGGAGATGCATTTCTATACTAAAAGTTTTTCCCAATATTTTTTTCAACTAAAAGCATCACAACCAGCAAAAGAAACCTCCTTATCAAAAAAAAAAAAAAAAAAATCCTCTAAGTTGTTGACAGCGGGCAACCACGGGCCCAAGACCAAACAGCGTCGACCCACAAAGCAAACCCACCCCGATCAAGAAGGCCACAGACGTATAACAATCTAATTAAGTCGTGCCCCCAAAACCTAGACCAGTCCAAATTTTGTGTAAATCTTAAGAAATTTGATTATCATACTTTTCATTTTCTTAAGCTTAAAAGATCAACCGATTGCCCAAGTACATGGGTGATTCATCTACTAGTGTCATATTCACAATCAGGCACAATTACCCAATGCAATTCTATGTCACTTTTCATTCTGTATTATCTTTATCCTTCAAATAACTTTTTTGAGATAGAAAACTCACCGATATCGGAATAACCTTGATATATATATATATATATATAGGGAGGTCGCCCTACTGCTTTTTCAAAGAGAAAAGAATAACATCAGCGTTTGAAACTTTTAAATTAACTTTTCATTATAACGAAACTACAGTAATACTAGATAAATATTCCCTAGCATGTCTATTACATTGGAATGAATGGAACATGAACCAAGAAGCTATCTTCTAATTAAGCAATTCGATCATTTTTACTTTTCATTTCCCCAAGCCTGAGGGTCCATTTGGTTGGGGAATGGAAAAATGAGTGGAAGGAAAATTGGATGAGAATGGAAAAGTGAGAAGAAAGATAACAGATTTTTGTTTCCCTTATTTGTATTTAGTTGGGGTAGAAAGTAGAGGAATAAAAACATTTTTGTTTTCTTAAAAATAAAAATAGGAGGATAGAAAAATAAGTTTGTATAAATATGCTCATATGTTGTTATTAAAAATGATGCCCAATTTAAAATTAAAAAAAGGGCAAACAACCACACACAAAAAATGCAATCACCCAACTTGGGGATCCATGTAGTAGGGTTCCAAAATATATTTATAGACATATTAGGTTATCATAAACATAAGGAGAACGTTACATGAAGAGAAGATCTTGTTGCAACGACTATGTTCCAAGGGTTTGTACCAAGCATTGTCTCCAAAACTATATTGAAGATCAAGAAGTGTTCTTAATGAAGTTTTTGAACAAGACTATTGCAATTAAGCTATTGCTGTGGTGAGTTAGACACAGATTGAATATACATGCATCGTCAAAGAGATTCACAAGACAAAAGAGTCTAACAGAGTTTCATGTGATCATGTGAGAAAGTTGTATTGTATTTAGCAATGCTAGGATTGGGATTTTTTTTTTTTTTTTGGGAAACTTCCATTTTGTCTCGATGAATTATTCAATTTGGATGGTTAAGCTACATACAACCTGTTGTGTTAGGGTTTTTTCTTCATAACTATGTTGCTTGTATCAAATTTACCTCCCGTTGCGTTTTATTTTTGCGATATGGTTGCAACCATCAAATGCTAAATTGGACCTTTGCATAATTAGAATAATTAATCAATTTTGATAATTGATCAAAATCAACTCGGGTCTAAGGGCCTTTTTGGATTAAGGTGGGAGGAAGGGGGCGTGGAGGGAAGTAGAATAGAATTAACTGAAAATATGCTACTTTTGGGTCAATTCTACTCTACTCTACTCTACTCTACTCACCCTCCCACCTCTCAATCCAAACAGACCATAAATTTTCCAACATAGTCAACGAGCTCTCTTAAATAAAAATAAAGAAAACTTTATTATATTTAACCAAACCAATAATAGATGTAACTGGTGAAAGTCGGGTAGGTATGAGAGCAATCAAAAGTCAGCAAACTAAATCCTCAATCAACTATGTTGAACAATACCACTAGGACTCAATCAAATATGTTGAATAAACAACCATCGACATTAAAAGTCCAAAGTCTCAGCAAAATAAGTCCTCAATCAACCATATTGAACAATACCAGTAGGACTCATTTGAAGCCCAAAAAAAAAATATCACAAGGACTCAGTCAACTACTGTGTTGAACAATACAACCATCCACATAAAAAATCGTTACTTGGCTTGAATTTGTCAAGTTATAATAATAATAATAATAATAAATTAAATTGTTGTAATGTCGGAGGACCAAAATCGTAGTCAAGCTTTATTTTATCTTCTTTTTTTTTTCTTTTCTTTTTTTAATCCAGGTCCGTTTCAAACTTTATTTTATCTTAGATATCTTTTATCTTTAAGTATGGTCTATGGAAGAAGATAATGAGCTTAACTCTAACATTTTAGATTTATATTTTACATGAAAAGTTAACAGTAGAACTAGAAAGGAGTAGTTATTATAAATAAGTTTACTGAATAAAAAAATAATAATCCTAATGCAATATACTTTCACATAAACTTTGTCACAATTGTCTTATGTAGTAGATTGTGATTGGCTATCTAGCAATATTACATTGAAACATCATTTTTTCTCCATTACTCACAATCTACCACGTAAGAGAATTGTGTCAAAATATGCGTGAAAGTCTACGGTAGTAACATTATCGATAGGCAGACAACTCCCCTTAATGAATCTAATAATAATATAAGTGCATCAAAAGTGTGCGTATGGCAATTGATAAGTTAGTTTTTTGCTTAATTAAATTATTTATTGTTTATGAGTCTCACAACAATGGGGGGCCCAAGGGGGCCAGGCACCCCTGACCTCTTGCCCAATTTTTTTTTTTTACTTGTTATATTTTTCTTTTTTGTGGTTAGCCCTCCTTCTTCCAAAACCTTAGGCCATATTCCTTTCAGTCTAACTAACAACTATCCAACTCAAAAACTTAACATAAACAATAAAAGCATTTATAATGGTGATTGTATTTTAGGAAAAAAGCTATTTTACCACCAAATGCTAAATTGGACCTTTGCATAATTAGAATAATTAATCAATTTTGATAATTGATCAAAATAAACCCAGGTCTAAGGGCTTGTTTGGACTAAGGGGGGAAGGAGGGGGAGTGGAGGTGAGTAAAAAAAAGTTGGCTAAAAATAGGCTACTTTTGGGCGAATTCCACTCTACTCTGCTCAACTCACCCTCCCACCTCTCAATCCAATTGGACCATAAATTTTCCAACATAGCCAAAGAGCTCTCTTAAACAAAAATAAAGAAAATTTTATTATATTTAACCAAAGTTGCACCACACCCATTAATTAAGCCACAACACAATAATAGATGTAACTAGTGAAAGTCGGATAGGTATGAGAGCAATCAAAAGTCAGCAAACTAAATCCTCAATCAATTATGTTGAACAATACCACTAGGACTCAATCAAATATGTTGAACAATACAACCATCGACATTAAAAGTCCAAAGTCTCAGCAAAATAAGTCCTCAATCAACTATATTGAACAATATCAGTAGGACTCATTTGAAGCCATATATATATATATATATATATATATCACTAGGACTCAGTCAACTATGTTGAACAATACAACCATCGACATAAAAAATCGTTACTTGGCTTGAATTTGTCAAGTTGTAGTAATAATTGTGAGAATAAATAGGCCGAGTAAGTGTGTTAGGCCATGGATTGTGTCTGAGGATATATAGAAACCCAAGGATGGTCAAAAGGTTTGTTAAGTTTTGGGGTCAATGGGCCGAGGACAAGAGAAGATAATAACAGATTAGTGATAGTTTCCAAGGAGCTAAGCCTCCTCGAGAAAGCATTGTGGAAGGTTGGAACCCAGCCATCTCGGGAATGTTTTACGAAAGGCAATCATTCTTTTGAGGATAAGCATCAGGGAAAGTAACAGAACTAAGCCTACAACAAAGGAAAAAATATATGAGGAAAAAGCTGCTATCACCACATTAAAGGCTCTGCACCAAACCAACTGGCTGCATTTATGAGGAAATGATACCTAAACAATGCTATCTCAGTTAGCTATTCACAAAACTTTCAAGAGGTTTTGATGGGACAAGCATCTAAGAGATTACCTACAAAATCAACAAGTGGAAGGCTTGGATGGAGGATTGAAGCACTATATAAGGAAATTGCCACCGTAAAAAATGGGGCATGTAATATGAGAAGGAAGAAAAGAAGAAGAACACATTGTATTCAGATAAGCTTGAGTTAATATAAAAACATCTCATCCTCGGACTTAACCGACGAGCGTTATTTCTCTCAATTTGTGCTTTCGATCTTATTGGCATGAATCCTATTAGCTATGGCCCATACTTAATTTGCTGAGACGTTTTCTTGTAAAAGCCATTCTCTAACAAATATATTGTTTTGCGCTTGTTGGGCTATCATCCACTGTTCTTGGTGGGCTGAGGTTCAAACGCCAGTCCTTAAAATAATAATAATAAATTAAGTTGCTGTAATGTCGGAGGACCAAAATCGTAGTCAAGCTTTATTTTATTTTTTTTTTTAATCCAGGTCTGTTTTAAATTTTATTTTATCTTAGATATCTTTTATCTTTTAAGTATGGTCTATAGAAAAAAGATAATGAGCTTAACTCTAACATTTTAGATATATATTTTACATGAAAAGTTAACAGTAGAAACTAGAAAGGAGTAGTTATCATAAATAAGTTTACTAAATAAAAAAATCAATAATGCTAATGCCACATACTTTCACATACACTTTGTCACAGTTGTCTTATGTAGTAGATTGTGATTGACTATCTATTAATATTATATTGAAATATCATTTTTTTTCTCCATTATTCACAATCTACCACGTAAGAGAATTGTGTCCAAATATGTGTGAAAGTGTAAGGTAGTAACATTATTGATAAAAGACTTCACAAAAAAAATGATAAATATTGCACCAACCATTAGTCGTTACCTATGACCTCAATAGGCAGACAGCTCCCCTTAATGAATCTAACAATAATATAAGTGCATCCAAGTATACATTGCGTATGGCAATTGATAAGTTAGATTTTTGCTTAATTAAATTATTTACTATTCATGAGTCTCACAACAATGGGGGCCCAGGGGGCCAGGCACCCCCACCTCTTGTCCAATTTTTTTTTTTTACTTGTTATATTTTTCATTTTGTAATTAGACCCCCTTCTTCCAAAACCTTAGGCCATATTCCTTTCCAATCTGCCTAATAGGCCTAGCCCAACTAACAATTATCCAACTCAAAAATTTAACAAAAACAATAAAACCATACACAATGATGATTGTATTTTAGGAAAAAAAAACTATTTTACTATAAAAAAAACCAAAAGAAACATATGTTATTGAAAAAGCTAAAGCTAAATGTTTTGCAACTATAATAAACTGGTATTTAACAGTTGACTGTAGCAAGTTTTTAAAAATAAAATACAATATTTTATTACGATTCTCTCTCTTCCTTTAATTGAAAAACTCAAATTCTAGCACATTATTTTAATGAGTTGTTTATATTATTTTTAATGAAGCAATAAAAAAAAGAACATTTGATGTTAGGTGTATCGTAAAGTAATATGGTAAAATAAATAAAATGATTTTTTAAGGTGCTAAAAGCTAAATATTTTAATATCACTGTTGTGAATACTCTAACTTCAAAAAAAAAAAAAATTCTAGCCAGCCTAGTATTAAAAAACAATATAATTTTGTATTTCTTTTTGTTGATAGATCATTTCATTTTAATGTATTAAGAAACAATAATTTTATATATTTATAATTTATTAATACTATATTGATGCTTATTTGAATTTTCTTTTCTTTTTTTTTCTTATACTCCATCTTCCTCTAACTTGAAATTCTATATCCATCTCTGATCTCACACTACTTTTTATCTTAATTTTAAGTAAAAAATAAATGGCCTCATGAAGTCAACCCGAAGCTCCCCCATTGTTGAATTTTCATGGCCAATCCATGAATTTTCAACCTGCTCTCTTAGGAAAAGTCAAAAAAGGATGGTGGAAAATATAAGCTAGTTTAGAAATCTTGGAGATTGGGAAGCTTTTCAGACCATTATGGATATTTCTCAAGGAAAGGTTTTCTCTTCCTTACTGTTGTTTTTGCTTTTCATTGTAGACCTTGGAGAAGGCCACAATAGGTGTCCCCAATTACGGTGTAGAGAAGATGGCCCAGCCATACGATTTCCTTTCCGACTCAAAGACAGGCAGCCAGACCAGTACTGTGGCTATCCTGGCTTTGATCTGTACTGCAATGATAAAAATGATACGGTGCTCGAGCTGCCTACTTCAGTAAAAGCCTTTGTTAAACACATTGATTACAAATCTCAGTTAATTATAGTAACTGACTCAGATAATTGCTTTCCACGGAAAATTCAGGGAATCAATCTCTCTTCCCCTCCTTTCCAATTCTACGACCGCAAAATCGATTCTTATCTTTCTGACTATGGCCTTTTCAATTGTACGCCAGAAACAGATACAGATTCTTCTGATCTGATCCCTTGTCTTAGTAGCAGTCGCCACCCAGTTTATGCTTTTTCTTCGTTTGCTTACGTCGAACGGGTGCCGATATTATCATGTACAAAGATGCATAGCGTTTCATCAGTTCCATCTGATATATGGAATTCTCCTTTTCTTGTATTGACATGGTCCGAACCGGCCAAGTGCGGACGCTGTGAAAGGAAAGGCAAGAAATGTAGATTCCAGAATAATAGCACTGATTTGAAAACTGCTTCGACCCCTACAAAGACAAAGGTATTGTGTTCTGCCCAATTTCCACTTTTATTATCACCACAAGTTCTTCACGTTTAAAGCCTACATGTATTGATTTGATCAAGCTTAGTTATTTAGAAAAGGAGCGGATCACATGCAGTTTTTAGAACTAGGTTTGTGTCCATCCATCAAGAAATTTTTTTTTTTTTTTTTTTTTTTTCAACTAAATAAAGAACATTATTTTAGAACTAGGATTGTGTCTCGAAGGAAATTAAATTATTATGCACTCAAGAACTATAATGACGTGTCACTCCTTCCATCACATTAATGTAAGATTTACCACAAATTTAATTAATAAAACAAGCTATTATACGAGAAAAGAAAGTATAAGTTCACTACAAAAAAAGGGGCTATCCCAGCGTTTTCAAAAGCGCTGGGATAGGGTCAAAATGCCTATCCCAGCGTTTTTTTTCCCGGCGCTTCAAACCGCCGCGCAGTGAATGTGGGTATAGGGTCACCGGACCTGTACCGGCGCTTTTCAAAAGCGCTGGGACAGGCATACGCCCTATGCCAGCGCTTTCAAAAGCGCTGGTATAGGCGTTTTAAATTTAATTCATTCAAGACCTATACCAGCGCTTTTGAAAGTGCTGGAATAGGTACTACCTATGCCAGCGCTTTCAAAAGCGCTGGTATAGGCCTTGAATGAATATAATTTAAAAAGCCTGTACCAGCGCTTTTGAAAGCGCTGGCATAGGCAATACCTATTCCAACGCTTTAAAAAGCGCTGGTATAGATCTTGAATCAATATAATTTAAAAGGTCTATACCAGCGCTTTTGAAAGCGCTGGCATAGGCTGTACCTATTCCAGCGTTCACAAAAGCACTGGTATAGGTCGTGAATCAGTATAATTTAAAAGGACCTATGCTAGCGCTTTCAAAAGCGTTGGCATAGGTCTTTTTTTTTATATATAATTTTTTTAGCACCTATAATGTACCTAAAATACATATTTTCCAATACCTATTTTATAACACTTGTAATGAACCACAATTCATATTTTCCAATAGCAAATACAATATCACATTAAACCAACAAACTAAATATATTTACTTATAATTATTTACAATACCAAATACAATACTTATCGATGATGAAAAATCTTCAAATGTTGAAAAATCTGAACTTAATCATGGGTAATAATCAAGAATATCTTCAAATGTTGGGTGTAATGAAGAGCCATAATTTTGTTCAAACTCAGACCACATATCCCTGGATTTCATTTTTTGGAGCAAATATATATCCATGTCCTCACTTTCTGACTCATCCAACTCAATCTTCCCCTCATCAAACCCACCTCTAGCCCTCAATCTCTCATCAAGGGCATTAAGTAATTGTCCTTGTATCATAAATTGCTATGCCATTCTTCCAAAGGAGCCATACATATACTTATCAATGATGAAAAATCTGAACTTAATCATGGGTAATAATCAAGTATGCCTTGAATTTGACTCCATAGCTTATGTTGAAAAAGCTTTAAAATGCTAGACCACTCCAATCACCTAGGAAACTAGTGTTCACGAAACTAAAAAATATAAGTCTAAGTCAAGTTAAATCCATACTTGGTCTGCCTAGGGCTAATCATTGAATACATCAATGCATGAGTATTACTCAAGTAGCAATAGATAAAAAGTAAACTTAGATGATCACATAAAAGATGGAATTATTAAGGAAATTCCAGCGAGAATGACTAAGTTCATCATCAATAATTATAGCACAATAGGAACAACACAATCAACACTCCCAAAATAAAATACACTGTCTTATATCTCCGTGCAAGCAACTAGCTTGCTCCAAATCAACAACCCACCACAGCAGAATATTTGAATTTACTAAGAGGAGATAAAATAAATTCACACATAGTTGAACAATAATATCACAATATTCACAAGACAATCAACACTCCCAATAATGAAAAGTAAACCACCTTATATCACCATGCAAGCCACCCACTTGCTCCAAATCAACAACCCACCACAGCAAAAAATTTGACATATAATTATAGACTAATAAGGTATTATGAAGTAGATTTTACTCACCCTTTAGCAATTCATTGGTTTGCTCCCAGAAAGAGGAACTCAAACTTACGACAAGCTGCTAATCTTGCAAAATCTAAGTCTAAATTATAGACTACTAAGATAACTTAAAAGACGTAAATTAGGTGACTTCATGTCCAAAATCATGTAAAAAGAGAAGAAACTACTAAACTAAGTAAATTGAGAGAACAAACTATAAACCAAAATAGGGAAAGGTGTGCAAAGATATACAAACCAAAAGATAAGCTCCAATATGAGCTATTTAATAATTTAATCATACGTAGTCAGAGAATAAGAGGTTAACTTACTAGTTGCTACCTTGCTTTACTCCACGGGAGATGCCAAAGATTTTGCAGTAGCCACCAATTGTTTAATCTAGCAATTTAACAAATCCAATAGTCAGAATTGAGTTGTTTTTTATTTTAATAAAAAACACAATGACAAAGTAAAATAAAATTATCAACTAAATTGAGTGGAAAGATTAATGCATAGAAGCATTGTTAAAGGCGCTTGCTTGATTCATGTTTGAAATATTGATAAATTAGATGTGCCATAGCAGACTTGTAGTTCTAGTTGTAGTTGTAGCTCTCTCTCTCTTTCTCTCTTGGGACATATATTGATAGATGATGTATCTAAAATCTTGCACTCTCTTACACTATGCAAGTATTTTTACTATAAAAAAAAAAAAAAAGACTGCAAGAAGTCAAGAGCAAAACTCACTCATTAATTCAAAAGGAATAAAAATGGTAGAAATAATTACATTGTCAAATTGCAAAGGCAAGTTACATATTAAATAATAGTATTTATACATTATTGTCATTCAGGTCAATTCAAATTGTTATTTGGAACCAGCTGTTTGCAAATGTTAACTATATTTTTAGAACTAGTATACTTGGTCAACGCTACATTAAGCACTCAAAAAACAAAATTCAATGAGTTGGGTCCACTTTGGACGAAATGGTTGGCTAAGAAACCAGACATGAATTGACATAGATGAATGTAAGCCTTTAGTTTGACAGAAATGCCCTGCAAAGTACCATATTGGCAAAAAAGAGGGGGGGTATATATATATATATATATATATATATATATATAACGCAGCCAAGTCTAGATACTCAATAAGGATGGTGAGACAAGGACATTTGACCCATAACCTAAAAACCTACTAATAAAAGAAACGGCCACATTTTAGGCCATGAAATGAAAGGACCAAAATCAGAAAACCTTTCAGTTATTAGTACTAAATGCATTAGCCTTTTCACATCTCAATTACATCAAAATGTAACCAAAAATCATTGAAAGAACTCTTATAAGAAGACCTTACCACAATCGAATGCAATAACATGCTTCAATTTTATCTCTTCTTCCTGAAAAATAATCAACAAATAAAAACTAAATAATTGGTAAAACTGAACAACTAAAACAAGATTGTAGTTAAGGGTTAAAAAAACTTCACACTAAACTTGCAGAAGAAATACAACAAAAGCAATAATACAAATGAACTTAGCAATATCATAAATAAGGGTGAAAAGTACCAACTCATCACTCATACCTTCACCCACAGTTTCTTGGCTAGCTTAGATACATGACATTGAGAAAGCTCCCTACTTTGCTGATCCTAAACACAAGTAAAACTATAGAGGTAAAGAAACAAAATTTGTAGGCATAACTGAAGTGGACATCACTTAGAAATTCTTCATGTTATTAAGAAATTCTCCCAATTAAATCAGACCCAACATCCATATGAATAGACAAGCTCTTAAAGCAAGCACTAAAAAAAAAAGTTTGTTTCTCAAATGTGTTTAATGTAAGACCCAATGAAGACATCCCTCATATTTAGCATTGCAAAAAAAATTAAACTTGTATATGATAATTAAAAAAATTAATAAAGCATATATATATATATATATAGACACACACACAAACCTAGTAAATTTCGATCCCCTGCCAGCAATTTTCCCATAATGAAAACAGTATGAACCGGCAGCCCTGGTCCAAACTCAGCTTCCTCCACATACTTCCAAAACTTCCATTCTCCACCATCAGTTACCTCAAACCCCACTTGTTCCAATACCTATAAATATCCCAAATTCACTACTGTAAATAAGAAAGCAACTCACATTTTCTCTGCATTGTTAAAAAATCAAATACAGCTAAATTTTACACACTTAAGGTTTAACTTCTCACTAAATACTAACCCAAATTCATTATTAGAAAAGAAAAATTGAGCGTTTAAATAGCTTTATTAGAATCGTAAACTCAAAATACAAAAATTACATGGTTACAATCTGATTCGCATATGGTGAAAATATAACATTTTGAACATAGTTTCCAAATAAAATTTAAAAAAAAAAAAAATAGAAAAGGAAAAAGGGTATACCTTTGTGAGAGCATAATGGAGATCGAAGTTGGTCAAATTGATTCCATTTCTATTAAAAATCAAAATGTCTTCTCACTTAATAAGATTATCAAGCTCTTCTTAAGCATCAAGCTAATAGCCTTAAGTGACAAGCATCTATAGCCAAGCCAAACATATGATTATAGTCAAACCCAAAAAGATAAATTCAATTTTCATTCCCAAGAAATTTGAAAGCAAGCCCCAGAAGGTTTGTTGCACCATAACTTATACCTATTTTTTCGCAGTTTTAAGAAAAATATTGTTGGAAGCGTAATAATTCTATGAAGATAAAAAGGGGAGGAAGCAAGAAAGAAGAAGAAATAATAGTAAAATATCTTTTTATTAAAAAAAAAATCTATCTTACATAAGAAATCTATCTAAAGATATTGATACTGGTAAAAAGTATCATATATACTATTTTTTTTTTTTTATTAGTCATATATACTAATTTATACAATTGAAATTTCTAATTGTTTGAAAGAAAGTTTAGAGAGTCAGGATGTTTGAATGAAGCGAATAGGTCAAAACATTATTGAATACTTTGACAATAACTAATCACCTTAAATGCCAACCCACTACTTAGTTATAGGCTAGATCCCTTCCCTGAGTTAATTGGACTATTTTAAATATTTATTATTTACTTTTACATGTAAGATCAAAACATAGAATCAACACTATCTCACACACTTATTTACTAGCTGAGCTAGTTGAAAACATTGGTTGTCCAACTTTCATAGAAACTCAGCTCAGCCCCATGAGACTCCATTTGGTTTAGTTCTAACTAAAGAATTGATTATATTGGATATTGATAATAATATGAAGATAAATTTCTAAAACTTCAGAAACAAATGATACACAAAATTCTATGATAAACTAAAAATCTAAGCTACATTGGCAAAGGCTCATTAACTAGTTAGGACAGCAACCATAGTCTGTTGACATGTGTCTTAACAAATACCAGTAATCAGTTTAACCAGCATATTGCACAAATGGGAAAGGTTTACAACCAAAAGCAAATGGGATGAGGAGACCTCCATATTTGCCAACTCCTTCTGCATCCGACTTCCATCTATTGCAAGAACTTGATCAACACATGAATCAAAGGACCTACCAAACCTCCACAACCCAAAGCAAACAGCAGCTCCTGCAAAAAGAAAGGTTTCATAAAATAGAGAAGAGGGGGGAAAGACATGTAGATGCATCATAAAAAAATATTTGAGCTACAAGACTTTTTTTAGCTTCTAATATATAGTTTTTAATTGAGTTTAAATTTTAATTCTATATTTAAACCCTTAATTAGAATTAGAATCTTTTTCTCATAAAATAAAAGAATAATAATCTTACCATTTAATTGTATATTTAATAGTTCCATAAAATAAATTTGCAATACTTTCAATCTATATTATCCATTATTGTCTGCCTTAATGTGAACCATCACAAATTCCTATATTCTGCCAAAAAATTTAATTATTAAAAAGACAAAGAAAAAACTACCACTGGATTCTGTTCCCAAAGCCAGGGTTGAACTTTACAAAAATCTGAAGAGTTGAAACAAGACCACACCAATTTGAAAAACACAAACAATACTGGCACCAAACCCACAACTAGAATCTTCCAATATCCAAGAATTAAAGCACAAATAAGTTTGTCATTTTCATGGAACAGTAGAGTACTTTAACTCCATAATTAGGTCTATTACCCATGGACACTACTATCACGAGTGGTTAAAAATTAAATTCCAAAATAAAGCAAATTTTTGTTAGCACTATTGCCACCTACAATTCCTCCAAAATAGAGCAAACTTTAACCAAAATAAAAAATAAAAGGCCACAAAATCAACTAAACTTTAACCAAAACCAAAACCAAAACTAAAACCCACACAATCAACCAACAGTTACACAAACATATACACATAACCCAAACCAAACTTCAACCAAAATCAAAACTAAAAAACCAGAAATTTAACAGCAAATATATATACAAATATTGCTACAAAATAGAAATGAGAGCTAGAGAGACTTACCTTGCTTTGGGTAAACTTTAACCAAAACCAAAACCAAAACTAAAACCCACACAATCAACCAATAGTTACACAAAATAATACACATAACCCAAACCAAACTTCAACCAAAATCAAAACTAAAAAACCAGAAATTTAACAACAAATATATATACAAATATTGCTACAAAATAGAAATGAGAGCTAGAGAGACTTACCTTGCTTTGGGTAAACTTTAACCAAAACCAAAACCCACACAATCAACCAATAGTTACACAAAAATATACACATAACCCAAACCAAACTTCAACCAAAATCAAAACTAAAAAACCAGAAATTTTACAACAAATATATATACAAATATTGCTACAAAATAGAAATGAGAGCTAGAGAGACTTACCTTGCTTTGGGTAGAGTTTGTGGTTTTGGGTAGTATTTTTGTGCTTGAAATTTTGGAAAAGAAATGGTGGGTTTTGAGTAAAGAACAAGAGAGGAGAAGGGGAAGTGGGTTAAGGAAGAGGGAGAAGGATAGGGAGAGGGAGAAGGAGAGGGAGAGGGAGAGGGAGAGAAAATGTGGGTGAGAGGAAAACATCTGAACTAAAGAACTGGGAACCCAAAAACGAGAGGCCAAAGTGGTGGGAAGGTGAAAAAAATAAGTGGGAAGTCTGAAAATTTTTAAGTGGTACGAGGGACCTATCCCAGCGTTTTTGGAGACCTATCCCAGCGCTTTTGGAAACGCTGGAATAGGTAAACCCTATTCCAGCGCTTTCAAAAGCGCTGGGACAGGTCTATCCCCCATAAGTCCCGGCGCTTTTAGAAGCGCTGGGATAGGGTGACCCTATCCTAGCGCTTATAAAAGCGCTGGGACAGGCCCCTCCATTCCCTTAGGAAGGAAGGCCTGCCCCAGCGCTTTTAGAAGCGCTGGGATAGGGTCACCCTATTCCAGCGCTTTTTGAAGCGCTGGGACAGGCCCCTCCGTTTCCTTATGGAGGAAGGCCTGTCCCAGCGCTTCCAAAAGCGCTGGGACAGGCCCCTCCGTTTCCTTATGGAGGAAGGCCTGTCCCAGCGCTTTTGGAAGCGCTGGGATAGGTCCCATATAGGTTTTTTTTTTTTTTTTTTTTCCAAGATAGAATTTCTACTCTATCTATATTGATAATTAATGAAAATTAACTATATTTATGCATTTAGTAGTATAAAAAAAATTATATTTATTTTTTAAAAAAATATGCAATTTGGTGAAGTCACTGCTTGGTCATTTTATTAATGAGCTATGAAATAAAATTTAAAAACAAAAAACAATCACATATACTCAATAAAATTCACCACAGAACTTCCTAAAAAAATACCACACAACAAAAATTATCACACATTCTATCTCATTTAAAAAAGAAAAAAATCATAGCTAATATTAAATTTATGTAAAAATTTTAATATATGATTAATTACGTTTACTTTTTTAAACAAATAATAAGACTAATTGGATGGTCAAATTGAGAGGAGAATATATATAGTCATATAGGTACACAACACATGTCCATCACGTGTCATTCTTAGATTTGAAATTTAACTGTTAGATTTAAAGAGTGTAATGAAATTTAATCGTTGGATTTGATGACATGGCTATTAATCTTTGATCACTTTGAAATTTTTTAAGCTTGAAAAATATATGAAGATAATATAATCTAACGATAGGTTTGTCAAAATTTATATTGAATTAAGAAATATAGGGTTGGGTTCAGGTTACACTTGATGTAACTCTAAAAAATGTTACACCAATCAATAACTTATTATTGATTTCATATTTTGAAAATCTAACCGTTGGATTACATGTTCTATATGTTTTTAACATGCATGCCAATTTTCACGCCAATCGGAAGTAATTTACCATTTGATCTTAGCTGCTCATCTTTTATGCGTTATTTTAAACTACAAAAACTTGAATTTAAACAATTGATTGATGACATGACTATTAATCTTTGATCATCTTGAAATTTTGTAAGCATAAAAAATATATGAATATAATGTAATCTAACGGTAGGTTTGTCAAAATTCACATTGAATTAAGAAATATATGGTTGGGTTCAAGTTGCACCTGATGTAACTTTAAAAAATGTTACACCAATCAATAACTTATTATTGAATTCATATTTTGAAAATCCAACCGTTGGATTACATGTTCTATATGTTCTTAACTTGCATGCCAATTTTCATGCCAATCGGATGTAATTTACCATTTAATCTTATCTGCTCATCTTTTATGCGTTATTTTAAACTACAAAAACTTGAATTTAAACATTTGATTGATGACATGGCTATTAATCTTTGATCACCTTGAAATTTTGTAAGCATGAAAAATATATGAAGATAATGTAATCTAACTATAGGTTTGTCAAAATTTACATTGAATTAAGAAATACAGGGTTGGGTTCAAGTTACACCTGATGTAACTCAAAAAAATGTTACACCAATCAATAACTTATTATTGAATTCATATTTTGAAAATCCAACCGTGGACTACATGTTCTATATGTTCTTAACTTGCATGTCAATTTTCATGCCAATCGGATGTAATTTACCATTTGATCTTAGCTGCTCATATTTTATGCGTTATTTTAATCTTTGATCACCTTGAAATTTTGTAAGCATGAAAAATATATGAAGATAATGTAATCTAAGGGTAGGTTTATCAAAATTCACATTGAATTAAGAAATATATGGTTGGGTTCAAGTTACACCTAATGTATTTTGGAGGTATTTCGGTCATTTCGATGTTTTGGGGGTATTTCGGTAATTTTTTATGTTTCGGGGGTGTATTAGTCCTTTTCTGAGTGTCGGTTGTGATTTTGGACATTTTTTATCTTTTTGGGGGCATTGTGGTCATTTATCAAACTTATAGGGGTATTTTGGTCTTATTCAAATAATCGAGGCTATTTTGGCTAGTTTTAGGCACAAGGGGTACTTCGGTCCGTTTCGATGTCTTAGGGGGTGCTTTGGTCATTTTTTATGTTTTGGGGGTATTTTAGTCATTTATTAGGTATCAGGGGTGTTTTTGCTCTTTTTCGATGTTTTGGAGGTTACGTTGGTCTTTTTCTTGGTTTAGGGGAGTATTGGTCATTTGATAATTAATAAATCCCTCCACAAGTATAAGTGCTAGAGTAGAAATTTTATCTTGTAAATAATAATAAATAAATAAATCCCTTTAGGTGACCTATCCCAGCGCTTCAAAAAGCACTGGGATAGGCCTTTCTCCATAAGGGAATGAGGAGACCTGTCCCAGCGCTTTTGAAAGCGCTGGAATAGGGTCACCCTATTCCAGCGCTTCCAAAAGCGCTGGGATAGGCCTTTCTCCATAAGGAAACAGAGGGGCCTATCCCAGCGCTTTTGAAAGCGCTGGAATAGGGTCACCCTATCCCAGCGCTTCCAAAAGCGCTGGGATAGGCCTTCCTCCATAAGGAAACAGAGGGGCCTGTCCCAGCGCTTTTGGAAGCACTGGGATAGGGTCACCCTATTCTAGCGCTTTTAAAAGCGCTGGGACAGGCCCCTTCGTTCCCTTATGGAGGAAGGCCTATCCCAACGCTTTTAAAAGCGCTGGGACAGGCCCCTCCGTTTCCTTATGAAGGAAGGCCTGTCCCAGCGCTTTTGGAAGCGCTGGGATAGGTCCCATATAGTTTTTTTTTTAATTTTTTTTTATTATTTTTTTTCCAAGATAGAATTTCTACTCTATCTATATTGATAATTAATGAAAATTAACTATATTTATGCATTTAGTAGTATAAAAAAAATTATATTTATTTATTTTTTTAAAAAATATGCAATTTGGTGAAGTCACTGCTTGGTCATTTTATTAATGAGCTATGAAATAAAATTTAAAAACAAAAAACAATCACATATACTCAATAAAATTCACCACAGAACTTTCTAAAAAAATACCACACAACAAAAATTTTCACACATTCTATCTCATTTAAAATAAAAAAGAAATAATCATAGCTAATATTAAATTTATGTAAAAATTTTAATATATGATTAATTACGTTTACTTTTTTAAACAAATAATATGACTAATTGGATGGTCAAATTGAGAGAATATATACAGTTATATAGGTACACAACACATGTCCATCACGTGCCATTCTTAGATTTGAAATTTAACTATTTGATTTGAAGAGTGTAATGAAATTTAATCATTGGATTTGATGACATGGCTATTAATCTTTGATCACCTTGAAATTTTTTAAGCTTGAAAAATATATGAAGATAATGTAATCTAACGGTAGGTTTGTCAAAATTTACATTGAATTAAGAAATATAGGGTTGGGTTCAAGTTACACCTGATGTAACTCTAAAAAATGTTACACCAATCAATAACTTATTATTGAATTCATATTTTGAAAATCCAACCGTTGGATTACATGTTCTATATGTTCTTAACATGCATGCCAATTTTCATGCCAATCGGATGTAATTTACCATTTGATCTTAGCTGCTCATCTTTTATGCGTTATTTTAAACTACAAAAACTTGAATTTAAACAATTGATTGATGACATGGCTATTAATCTTTGATCACCTTGAAATTTTGTAAGCATGAAAAATATATGAAGATAATGTAATCTAACGGTAGGTTTGTCAAAATTCACATTGAATTAAGAAATATATGATTGGGTTCAAGTTACACCTGATGTATTTTGGAGGTATTTCGGTCATTTCGATGTTTTGGGGGTATTTCGGTCATTTTTTATGTTTCGGGGGTGTATTAGTCCTTTTCTGGGTGTCGGTTGTGTTTTGGACATTTTTTATCTTTTTGGGGGCATTGTGGTCATTTATCAAACTTATAGGGTATTTTGGTCTTATTCAAATAATCGAGGCTATTTTGGCTAGTTTTAGGCACAAGGGGTACTTCGGTCAGTTTCGATGTCTTAGGGGGTGCTTGGGTCATTTTTTATGTTTTGGGGGGTATTTCAGTCATTTATAATGTTTGGGGGGGTATATCAGTCTTTTTTTAGGTATCGGGGGTGTTTTTGCTCTTTTTTGATGTTTGGAGGGTACGTTGGTCTTTTTCTAGGTTTAGGGGAGTATTGGTCATTTGATAATTAACAAATCCCTCCACAAGTATAAGTGCTAGAGTATAAATTCTATCTTGTAAAAAAAAAAAAAAAAAAAAAAATCCCTATAGGTGCCCTATCCCAGCGCTTTTTGAAGCGCTGGGATAGGTCTTTCTCCATAAGGGAATGAGGAGACCTATCCCAGTGCTTTTGAAAGCGCTGGTATAGGGTCCCCTATTCCAGCGTTTTCAAAAGCGCTGGGACAGGTCTCCTCATTCCCTTATGGAGAAAGACCTATCCCAGCGCTTCAAAAAGTGATGGGATAGGGTCACCCTATACCAGCGCTTTTAGGCGTCCTATACCAGCGTTTTTTAAAAATGCCACTATAGGCCTCCTATTACAGAGGTTTGTAAAGCGCCGGGAAAAAAACACCGCAATAGGGTTTCCTATACCAGCGCTTTCAAAAAACGCTAGTACAGGTTTATCTATAACAGCGGTTTTGAAAAACGCCGGGAAAAAAACGCTGGGACAAGACGATTTTTTTGTAGTGGTTATACTTCCAAAGTATTATATAATTACTTGCATCTCAAAAAGAATTTTATACTCCGATAGCTTATTTGTTGAAACCAAACCAAAGGGTATCAACAACATAAAATTTACCTAAAAAGATTAGCTTTAAAAAAAAAAAGGAGACTAAAAGGACTAGAAGTGTGTTAATTGACTAATTGAGGGAAAACCATTGCTAAGCACATTAGATTTGGTAGAAGGTTAAACATGCACACAAGCTGGGAAATCTTAATGCAATATAACCCTGCTAATAGTGATAAAATTTTACACAAAATTATCTTTTGTTTTCCAATAGGTGTAATTAGAAGCTGATTATGTTAAAATCTTTTACAGGTAGATCAACAAAAATAGTGACTACTGGTGAGTTGTTCGTTAGCCATTTGTAAAATATACTGTATATAATTTTAGTTTTCTTCACTCACAAATTAATGTTTAACATGTAGTTTCCATCTTGGGGTTATTTCTTTTGGCACTAGCGGTTTATGCATTCTACCATGTATATCACTATGACAAAACAGAAAAAGAAAATCAAGCAAGGATTGAAAAGTTTTTGGAGGATTACAAAGCTCTCAAGCCCACAAGGTACTCATATGCCGATGTTAAAAGGATTACAAATCAATTTTCAAAGGTAAGCTTTCTAGCGAAATCTATGTTGCCGTGAAGATCCTGAACATTTTCAAGGGAGATGGGGAAGAATTCATAAATGAAGTGGGAACAATGGGTACAATTCACCATGTTAATGTGGTTCGCTTGGTTGGCTTTTGTGCTGATGGATTTAGAAGAGCTTTAGTTTATGAGTTCTTACCAAATGATTCACTAAATAAGTTCATTTCCTCAGTAGATTCTAATAGTTTCCTTGGTTGGGAAAAGCTACAAGACATTGCTCTTGGCATAGCAAAAGGAATTGAATATCTTCACCAAGGATGTGATCAACAAATCCTCCATTTTGATATTAAACCTCATAATATTTTGCTAGACCAAAATTTTAATCCAAAAATTTCTGATTTTGGTCTAGCCAAGTTGTGTGCAAAGGATCAGAGTGCAGTGTCCATGACCGCAGCCAGGGGAACCATCGGCTACATTGCGCCCGAAGTGTTCTCTAGGAACTTTGGGAAAGTGTCTTACAAATCAGATATTTATAGTTTTGGAATAGTGTTGCTTGAAATGGTTGGTGGGAGGAAAAATGTTGATGTAAACGTGGAGAGCACTAACCGAATATATTTCCCAGAATGGATCTACAATCTATTAGAGCAAAAGGAAGACCTACGAGTCTATGTTGAGGATAGTGGAGATGCTAAAATTGCAAAAAAATTAGCTATTGTGGGACTTTGGTGCATCCAATGGCACCCAATAGATCGCCCTTCCATGAAAGTTGTGGTTCAAATGTTGGAGGGAAAAGGAGATAAGTTAACCATGCCTCCTAATCCCTTTGCCTCTACAAACACGACAAGAGTCAATGCAAGTATGCCTGCAAGGCATCTAAACCAAGAGTTAGAAGTCATCCCAGAATTAGACTAAGTATTTGAATGACAATATAAGTTGCAATTATGTTGTACTTGAGGATTGAAATTATTAATATTGTAGTCATTGTAGGGACAGATTTTTAATTCCTTGCTGAGGTAAGAAAAAATATAAGGTTTAAATTTTTATATTTTATTTTTATAATTTTCACAATTTTTTTTTAAATAAGACTTTATTCCTTATTTTGGGGAGTTTTTAAGAGTAGTCAAATTTGAACCCTTATATGGAATGGTATAAATTAAGATTTGTTTAAGAATATTTTTTGGCAAAATTTCTTTCTTCTTTTTTTTTTTCTTTTTTTTTTTTTTTTTTGGTCTAATTCTATTCATAACAAGAATGAAGTTTCCTACTCTAGGACTTCCTTGGTACTTTCCAACATAATTTAGGGGTGATATTATAGGTACTACAAGTTTTACTATATTAAACTTATAAACTGATGTTTCACCAATCATAAAAAAATAATTCAAATATTCATTTACAAAGTGCATAAATTAATTACTTGATACATGATTGCTTATAAGATATGATTTTTTTTTTTTTTGGGTCATTGCCGTCACTACCATATACTAAAGTAACCGCGCTCCCTTTCTTTGACTTCCTTTCTAACGCATGAACCTTTTTATTATTAATTTTTGGGCCTTCTTCTTTTTATTTCTTTTGACTTTAGTATTGGAGTCTGCTCAAAAAAAAAAAAAAAAAAAAAAAAAAAAAAAAAAAAAAAACTTTAATATTGAAGGTAAAATTCTTATTTAGTATAAATATTATCTTTTGATTTGTACTCGAACTTAGTTCTATGGGTTTGAAGGTAATATTTAAGCCACTAAAAGAATAGTCGTAATTATAAAATTTTAGTAGAAACTGTACTAAAATAGAAACTGTACATAAACAGCGACACTTTTACCATTATCAGTTGTGCTATGCTTAAATTTTTTTTTTTTTTTTTTTTTTAATCAGGCTTACACCTCCTTTTTTTTTTTTTTTTTTTTTTTTGGCCGAATGATCAGGCTTACACCTCTTGGGTAGATGAGAAAGAATCTAATGGATTAACATACTTATAGTATGCGTGTCCAACATCTCTGGTGTCCACATAATACGAGTAGTATTTTAGAGTCGGCACATAAATGTGGTTTTCGGACAAAAACATCTTTTGGGCCAGGTTCTAGGCCAAGGATTTCTCCGGAGATCCATTAGGCTTGGGCACCAAGATTCTCTTGGTTCAGGATTCTGCTCAGAACTCAAGGGCTCCACTTTATCCCCTCTACTGCTACACAAAAGAAAACATATAGGAGAAATAAAATGAATCTTATGTGGAGCAGAGGAAGAAACACTTGAGCATTTGTTCATAGATTGAACAGCATCAAAAATCATATGGGCTCTCTCACCTTGGCCATCAATTTCTTTGAAATAAATTTCAATTCATCTCAAACTAGGTTGAGTTGGTTATCCAACCAGAAGATAGCCTAAGAATTCCCAAAAAAAAAATAGAGGCGAAGAATTTCACTATATTCATAGCAATCTATTGTGGTACTATTTGGAAGATAAGGAAAAAGATCTTTTTTTGGTAAAAATCATCAACACTTAACACACCTTATTATCACACTGACTCTTACATGAATATCTGAAATAAAACTAGTGTAAACAAAAATTTTGTAAGATTCAATTATACAATGGCATTCAATTGGAAAATAAAGTTGCCACTCTAATGTTAAAAATTATTTAATATATTTTTGCTTTTAGAGCTTTGACCATCTAGAGACTGTCACTAGAAATCTCTTGAAAATGTGTTGATTGTAATGTGCAAAGTTTATTGAATTTGCAGGCACCTATAGAATTCAGTTCCTGTTCAAATCAAATGACGTGACCATGATCTAGATACAATGGCTCAAACAAGAGAAGAAAAGCAAAATACAATTTGTAACAATTTTTTGTACACGATATAGAATTTGAAAGGAAAAAATTATAGCATATCCCAAAGGATCATGAAATATCCACTGGTTGTAATCGTTGAGGAGTATTCTGACAAATGGGACATTTAAGCAAAGCCATTCACCAATGCATTCAGCATGGAAGCAACCCTAGCATTTTGGTATAATCCTTAAGAGTCTCCTTAGCTTGGTATTCAAATAGTCTGTATATTGGGCAAGTGTTGTTATTGAGCTTGGGCAAGTGCCAGTTCTCACCAAGAACTATTTTTGGGTAAGATTATTGTCGATTCATTGAGGGTCACAATAATTTTGGGCTTTGGGTTGAATTCTGGGATTGAATGGCATCTTCTAGCATTATAGGACTTGACCTTGCCACAAAGGAAACATAGTAGCCCTAGCAAGCACATACTTGCCGGTACTCCAACACCTATGGTAAATATTAGTAATAGCATGCGTGCGCTCCTTGAATTTCCTAAACATACCACATTCATTTTTACTAAGGCATCAAATTAGACTTCTGTTTTTTTTTAAGTCCGACCAACCAAAGACTACAGAGTCACAGACTACAAGAGGAGCAATATCCTCAGGTACATATTCCATCCAAACCTGAAGATCCTCAATAAATTTAGCCTTCTTGGCTAGACAATGAGCAACAGAGTTGCCAAGTCTTTTTACATTAGAAAAAGAAAGGTAATGAGATTCATTGAGACAAAGAACAAATGACAGGACCATTATAGTCCAGGATAACCACCCCAATGCCCAATACATTGATGTAACTAAAAATAGCCCCATCAAAGTTAACATTGTAGATCGACACTAATGACAGGACCATTATAGTCCAGGATAACCACCCCAATGCCCGATACATTGATGTAACTAAAAATAGCCCCATCAAAGTTAACATTGTAGATCGGATTGTTTGGAGGGTGCCACCCGATTGCACTCTGTATGAGAATAAAAGAAAAAAAAGAAGGGGGGGGGGGGGGGGGGAGTAATTTTTTTTTATTTTTTTATTTTTTATTTTTAAAGCATTGTCAATAAGAAAAGTATTGGAAGTTGTTCAATTATGAGGCACATTAAGAGTTTTCTTTGTAGTAAACTAAAAATAGTTATACTAAATAAATCATATCATTTACATCTCTCTTTCATTATTTTTAGTATCTCTTATTTTATTTTCGTAGCTTCATATTCGACTTCTTTATATATATCATACGATAACTCATTGAAAGAAAATCTAGAATATTTTTAGTTTCAAAATTTATACTATAAACAAAAAAGTATACATTATAACTTTCTATACCACTAATTTTTACTACTTATTTTTTCACATCTTGATTTTGCTCAACCAAAAAGACATGTACAATAGCAACTTTCATTAGACTTCATCCTTGATTACATGAAATTGTTACAAATGACATTGAAAATAATTACATTGAAACTTTTGTTATTACAACTTTTGTAGAAATTACATGGAATTAGCAATACCTAAAATACCTTTCACATGTAAATCAACCAACTAACATATCACTTGGTTTGCATTTAAAATTGAGTTGATTCACTTGATTGAATTGATGAGCAAGTTGGATTTAAGTTGTCTCCTATATCTGCTAGTGATGATAGGAAAGGCTTAGAAGGCGTTTGTAAGCATTCAACTTCTCCTACAAGCATTTCTACAACTTTGTTCATTGAACAACGATCACTAGGCTTCATCTGTATGCACCACAATGCGACTATGATCATCTTTTTAACTATTTTCTTCTCCTCCTCTATGGCATCTTCCATTGTTATGTCATTTCCTCCGCTAACATGTTCATAGACCCAAGTTGGAAAGTAAATTTGGCTTGAATGATCTGCTAATTCATAAAAGTTCCTTCTTCTGCTTGCCATTTCCAACAATAACATGCCAAAACTATAAATATTAGCTTTATAGGAACACCCCCAATGTTTTTATAGAATAACTCTAGAGCCATATATCCTAGTGTTCCTCTTGCAACAATCAAAGATATTATACTATCATTTGCAAGATAAAGTTTCGCAAGCCCGAAATCAGAAATTTTTAGGGCATCAAGAAGAATGTTATGGGGCTTTATATCAAAATGCAAAATTTGCATGTCACATCCTCGATGTAGATATTCAATCCCACAAGCCACTCCAAGAGAAATCTCATATATTTTCTCAATACTTAATAGGATTCTTCCTTTTAGAGAAAAAATGTATTTTTCAAGAAAACCATTGGGCATGAATTCATATATAAGGGCACACTTTGGTCCCTTGGCACAGAAGCCAATGAGTTGCACCACATGCATTTGGTGAATCCTTCCAATTGTGGCAACTTCACTGATAAAATCTTGCCCATTAGCTTTGGACTTATCTAACATCTTTATAGCTACAAGACGGCCACTTTGAAGCTTCCCTTTATATACAAAGCCATAGCCTCCTTCTCCCAGTTTGTCCTCAAAACCTTTGGTCATCTTCCAAATTTCTGAGAAAGAATAACTAATTGGCATGAAGTTATTTTGGTTTTGTAGAAATTCCTCAATAGCGTCATCTGTTGATAAATGCCTCATACACCACTTATTTATCAAAAAGGCAACCACCAATGGAGTACCCGCGCCCACTTTTGCTATAAAGTATAAAAATACTGTACATGGACAACATAAAAAAACTATGAGAAAACAAATTTCTTGTTGCATTGCTTTCAGCTATTTTAATTTTTAGTTGAAAATATGGTTGAACTAACAACCAAGTGCCTTCCTAATCCAAGTAATTAAGAACAATATATGTTGCTTCCATTTAAATGTCACTAAAATTTAATTACATCTTGTTTTTATGGTAAACTATACTCATGCACAGTTTTTAGGAATGATTTGATAAAAAAAAAAAAGTTGAAAAAGATCAAAGGAGATTTAGGTTCTTACCGATGTTTGGTAGTATGTACAAATGATAATATCCTGCAACCAAAAAGAAAGGTTGAAATTACAATTTTCTAATTAAAGATAAATTACTAATTAGGACCATCGCACACCATTAGTGCATTGTTCACTCCACAAGTATAAGTACTTGTGGGTTGTGACAGACGAGCTAAGATTCAAGTTTTCAGAAAGGAGCTTCACACATATATACACTTAAATTAAACTAGATTGGAATTTTTATCTTGTAAAAAAAAAAAAAAAAAAAAAAAGATAAATTACTAATTAGGGAAACCGATTCCCTTTCGAAGCTCGCGCTTAGCACGGGAAACCATTTCCCTTTTGAAGCTCGTGCTTAGCACGCTATCAGACGGGCTTCCCTCGTCTCTTAGGATCAACTAACTCATGTGCAAGTGCCGTTCATATAAAACCTTTCCCCTCTTCGGCCTTCAAAGTTCTCATTTGAATATTAAGTGACCTGAAAAACTTGAGAAGTCTAGGCATAATAAGAAACCTCTAAGTTGTTAACAGCGGCAACCACGGGCCCAAGACCAAACAACGTCGACCCACAAAGCAAACCCACCCCCATCAAGAAAGCCACAGACCCACAATAATCTAATTAACTGGTGCCGACAAATCCTAGACCAGTCCAAATTTTGTGTAGATCTTAAGAAATTCGATTATCTTACATTTCATTTTCATAAGCCTAAAAAATCAACCGATCGATTGCCCAAAGTACATGGTTATTCATCTACTAGTGTCATCTTCACATCAGGCCCAATTACTATGCAATACTATGATATTTTTCATTCTGTATTATCTTTACCCCTTCAAACAACTTTTTTGAGATAGAAAACTCACCTTGCAGGAATGATATACATATAGGCATTCAAGACACTGCCTTCTGCATTTCACAAAGAAGAGAATAATTATAACATCAGAGTTTGGAGCTTTATAATTAATTTTGTCATCATACAAAAACTACAACAAATATATATATTTGCATGTCTATAGTACATTGGAATGGATGGAGAATGCAACAAAAAGCTATCTTCTAATTAAAAATTCGATAATTTTTACTTTTCATTTCCTCAAACCTAAATGATTGAGATCAGCCAATTGTCCAAGTACATGGTTATTCCTTTACTTGTGTCATAATCGTAATATTTCATTTTGAGATAGAAACCTCACCTGTTAAAAGGTGATATAAACTTATAATCCATCTTGCAGTTTTGACAAAGAAAAGAATAACATCATTACTGTTTCAAACTTTAAAATTAATTTAGTCATTATGCTGAAACTACCCTAGCATGTCTTTTACATTGGAATGGATGTGTTATGCATCAAGAAGCTTTCTTCTTCAGAAATTAGATAATTTTTACTTTCATTTCCTCAAGCCAAATAAAAGATTGTGATCATCCAGTTGTCCAAATAAATAAGTTATTCCTCACGTAAAATTACTCGTGCAATTCTATATCATAGTCGATTCTATATATATTATCCTTCAAAGTTCAAACTACTTTTTTGAGATAGAAACCACACCCAAGAAGAAAATATATAGTTTTTCACCCAATCCTACATTTTTTACAAAGAAAAGAATAACATCAGCATTTGAAACCTTGAAATTAAATCTATTAAATTTCAATAACATCACCAAGAAGTTTCTTCTTATAGCTAGAAGTTCGATATTGCGAGAGGAAGATAATGGTCAACATGTAAGGTATTTAATTAGAGAATGGAAAGTGCTATGCAATTTCTCGCTATATTTACCCACCAATCTTGCCGCTGTAGCATTGGACAAGGTTCAAGTTACCGCTGTAGCATTGGACAAGGTTCAAGTTATCAAAGTAGCAACTGAGCCCTCTTCCGTATTGACTTTCACAAAAAAATCGATCCATGAAAGCTCAAAACCATATACCAATTTGTTGTGGACTTCTGTACAGGAAATATCTGGATTATCACTTCCTGGCCACGATGTCATAACCATCTGCTCTAATTTGCACGAGTCCTCCACATCCTTAGCTCTTATTGTACCAATTGTAACATATTTATACCTCTTGGAATGAGAAATTGAAGAGTTGGAAGAATACTCTCCATTGTCATTGCAAGTAGAAGTATCCAAATAGAATGGAGTATTCACTGGTTTTTCACAGCTCAAGAAAACCACAATCCGTGCGTTGTAGTTTTGCCGGTAATAGTCATACGACAGAGAACTCCATTGAGAACTAAAATTATATCGATAAAAAAAATAACTCAGTGCAGAGAAGTAATTGTCCTTCTGTATACCTGAGTCCACCACCCGTGTAGTTATTGTAATTGATTTCCTGTACATAGTATTTTCCTTCAAATAAGTAACATTGTTCGATTGTTCTCACAAGACAGCTCATACCTTAGGTCGCAACAGGCTTCTGGATCGCCCGTCAATCGAAATGGATTGCTTATGTTCTGGATATTGCCACAAGAAGAGGGGCACACTGATGAATATTATTCTCAGTACTGCAAGTTTTATGGACAAATACAAGAACAATAAGGGCCGTAAGTCCTGCAGTGAAAGATAATTCTCTCACCATTATGAGAGAGTTTGAAATTTTTCATCTGGTACAACTAGCACAGTGGTTTGTTGACAAAGATGACTTGTTTTTCAGGTCTTTCAGAGTATCATCAATAAAATAGTAGTAAAATAAAATTGAGGAAAGTGATTAAAGAAAAAAATATATAGAGTTTTCTCGTTTTCACATAGAGAAACCAAAAATATATAGAGTTTTCTCATTTCACATAGAGTTTTCAGGTCTTTGGATTATATTCTTTGTCTTGTTTGTTTGGTAAGTTCTACTACATTCCTTTCATCAAAAAATGAAGAAAAAAAAAGAAAAAAAAGTTCAACTACATTCCTTGTTAGGCATGAGAGACGAACAGGATGTGGACTCCAATGCCATGTTTTGAGTATTATACCCCCAAGAAATGAAAGACCCTTTTTTTTTAATCACTGAAAAACAAACAGTAAATATATTCAACCATGTTTCCACTATGACCTGCATCAGATAGCCATGAGAGTTGAAACAACAGACAGAGCTTTAACAAATAAAATAAAATAAAATACTCATCCCACTATGTGTGTATTAAAAAAAAAAAAAAATGAGAAATGTTAATCACTGGCATCCAATAACTGTGGTCCTTGTAGAAGCAACAAACAAGCTTTGACCCCAAAAAAAAAAAAAAAACCTTTTTTGAATTTAAAGTTCTAATGAGGGTCCCTCCATAATTGATGGTCAAGAGGCTACCAGCAATTTTATAACCAAATTATTCTTCTTCTTCTTTTTCTTTAACTTCCTGATAAAAGACTTAGAATGAGTTTTCATTCGGCTCCATTATGCAAGATGAAAAAAAAATTTCTTTATGTCAAATGTGAACTAAATTACAAAAACAAAATAAAATAAAATATATTTCTGCCCATAACATCTATGTCAACTTTTCTCTTTAATTGCATTCATGCTCATCTTGTATCGATTGAGTATAGATTATAATTGTATAGCAGTATCTGAAAACATATTTGGGGTACCCTAAAGTGCTCCCATTATTTATAAATATGCAAGCCAAAATTGTGAAAATCTAAAAATATACTTACCCAATTGACGTGGATATATGAAAGCATTCTAAATTGGTTCCTACTCTATATTTTTTACTTTTCTAAGTAATTATGGAGAATGGAAAATATAGATGAGGATCTACTAACTTTGTGTAAAACCTCAAGTCCACTACATAAGGAATCCATAGTTAGTTCTCTACATTTTCTTCTCTCTCTCTTTCTTTTTTTATAGAAATTCAAATTCTCTTGTCCATTCTGGTGTGCAGGCTTTCAGCCTGGCTGAGCCTTTTGTAACTCCTATGGACCCGATCTCACCTCCCCACCCTCTTTTATGCAGGTCCCCCTAGGTTCCTTCTCTTTCTTCAATAAATTTTATCTCTACTTAGCCCAAAAAAAAAAAATTGTTGATGGACATAGAGTCAAGACAATCTATAGGTACTTTAGACTAGTGGTAACCTATGTGGGTTATTGAGTTATAGTAAAGTTTTTGTCATTGAATAAGAGATTCAGGATTCAGATCCTGCCTTACACTAAAAATCAATTAATATCTTAACATGATGATAAAATGCAATCAAATTGCATCTAAAACAAAGGGACTAGTGGTAATCTAAATTCTCATTATAAAGTGTGTCCCGATCTGCATTCACAATAAAAAATCAAATGCATGCATGCAAAGTAAAGGTGATATGTACAAATTTAGAAAATTTTCAATAGAAACCAAATCAAGAAAATTACATTATTGTTGACTTATCAATACTTTTTTCAGAATTCTTGAGAAGCGTAAATATGTATACAAAATTAGCTTACAACCTTTGTGGTGGGTTCTTTTTTCCCCATCAATCATAATTTTAATAATTTGTAAAATTTATTTTCTATAATATTGCTATTTAGAAAAATATAGATTCTAGTACTAAAGCAAAATATTCACTCATATGACTCAACATTTGTGGCCAAAACATTCACTCATTTCTCCTATCACTAACCCAAAATTTTACTTCTATTGAAACTACCGGTAATCTCCACAAGAACACGTACCTTCTCTAAAATGATGGAAACGAATTGAATCTCTAAGAATTATCTCTCTTTTTTCTACTCTCGACAAGAACTTAATCATTGTATGACAATCTTGACAAACTCTCAAGTTCTTCATAACCCTCACTGGTGCTGATGCTGGCAGTCTGAGAATCCCATAAGTCACAGCTAACTTTTCACTGTGGTAGTTCATCACTGTGCTGGCATTGAGTTTTGGTTCAGAGATACTAGAAATAGGCCTCTCTTGACCTTCTATATAACCTAATTTCTCTATCCTCTTCATCATCTCTTCTAAGCGTGCATATATCACTTGACTCATTCGGTGAGATCAATCACCCACCACAAAGCAATGAACTTCGTTCCCTACCTCGATCCAACTTAAACCAGGTTCCTTCTTAACTCCTCGATCTTTCATCAATTCCCTAATTTTTGTCACAGGTAAATTTATCCCGGCATCATTGTAGATGTTGTAAAGAAGAACATAAGATGCAGATCCCTGAGGTTCAAGCCCAATTACTCTGTCTGCAACACGTTTTCCTGTAACACTGTCCTTATAAACCCTGCAAGCGCTCAATAAGGCTCGCCACATCACTGGATCTTCCTCAAAGCCTGAGTTCAGAATGAATTTTTCAGCATCAGCCAACTTTCCCGCACGACCCAGGAGGTCAACAATGCAGGCACAGTGCCTTACATTAACTGCCATGCAGTAATCTTTCTTCATGCTTTCAAAGAATCTGCCATGGACAAGGATAGTGAAATGACAGTCATACAAGTTAGAAACCAAATGTGCGCACAACTATTTAAAAAAAAAAATCTCAAAAAAAAAAAAAAAACTGCTTATAAATTTCAAAGATTAACTAATTAAGTTCTGCTTTAGATCAAGTTCCGAGAGAGGGGGGGTGGGGGAAGCAATTAATTCACAGTATCACAAATAAACTTCATATTCTATCTAAAATATTATTGACATTGAATAATAAATTGATAAAAAGGAGTAGATCTGCATTTACCTCTCCCTAGTATACAATTTACCCTTATGCACCAATCAAATTCAATTCACAACTTATTAAAATTACTTTCTTCATCAAGTCCTAGTTTCAGAAAACAACTCATGGCAAAATAAAATCCGAGGATGAAGGATACCATCCCCACCACCTGCACCCCCCCCCCCCCCCTCTCTTCCAAAAAAAAAAAATCAAAAGAAAAAAATCACACATTTATGAAATGTAAAAAGGCTTTATTAACATACCGGAGTCCTTCTTTAACAAGACCTCCATGACTACAGGCCGTTAAAACTCCAAGGAATGTAATGTGGTTGGGTGCAATTCCATAACCCTTCATCAACTCAAAAAGACTCAATGCTTTTCTTGCACACCCATGTTGCGCATTGCTACTGATCATCACGGACCAGGACACCACATCTGGATTTTCCATCTCTTCAAAGGTCAGATGAGAAGAATCAATATCTCCAAACTTTGCATACATGCAAATTTGTGAATTTTGAATAATAGTAAATTTGCCAATGCCAGTTTTTTATTGCATATCCCTGAATCTGCTGTCCAGATCTTGGGGATGCCAAATTAGAACAAGCACCCAACATACTTGATATTATGAACTCATCAGGTTTCATTCCAAATGAGAGAAGTTCATAGAACAAAGCCAATGCACTTCCAAAATGCCCATTTTGAACATAACCTGAGATGATGGATGTCCATGAGACAATATCTAGCTTAGGAGTTACAGCAAAACATTTAGCCCCATCCTCAACTGAACCTGACAAAAAGTACAAATCAGTAAGTGCACTTCCAATGAACTCATCCGACTGTAGGTTCCTCTTGCAAATTTGAGCATGAATTTGCTTTCCATAATCAAATGCTTCAACAGAATTACAAGCTTTAAGCATGCTAGAGAACGTAAACTTTGAGGGTTTCATTCCTTTCTTTTGCATCTTAGAGAAAAGATCAAAAGCTTCATTTGCATATTCATCACTAATGGTCTCACCATGGAGGAATCCAGAGATCATGGCATTATAGATGAAGATGCTTTGGTCGGACGTCAGTTTGAAAATTTGGATTGCATCAACCAAATCCCCAGTCTTTGCATACATATCAAGTAATGCAGTTGCAACCACATCATCCAAATCCAATCCAAGTTTGACTGAGAAGGCATGAAGTGCGTTCCCATGTTGATTTGAATCCTTATAATTTGTGCCACATGCCTTCAGTACACTTCCCAGTGCATAAGTATTCATCTTCAATCCTAATTGGTGCATTTTTCCAACAAGTTTCACCATTTCCTCATTGGCACCAATTCTAACATAACCAGCAATCAAGGAATTCCAAGAAACTTCATCCAAGTCATTAGAACACTCAAACAAAAGTGCCACCCTATTGACCTGACCACATTTTGAGTACATATCAATAAGTGAATTGGTTAAAAAAACTTTATCAGCCAACCCACTAACAATAACCAAACCATGAATCAGCTTACCCAACAGAACATCCCCAGTTTGACCACACAGATTTAAAGCACCAGCAAAGGTGAACTTATCAAGTTTCAAACCAACAACTCTTGCTTCATTAAACACCTCCATGGCCTTAACAAAAAAGCCCATCTGGGAATAACCAGAAAGCAGAGAATTATATGAAATAACATTGTGCTTTGGCATTCTATCAAACATCTGATGAGCGCTATTTATCTCACCACATTTGCAATACATATGGAGAAGATTGTTTAGCAAAAACAGGCATGATCTGAAAGCAGTTTTAATCATGTGGCCATGAGCAGCCTTGCCATAAATAAGAGACCCAGATTTGGTAGAGAACTGGACCAGTTTTGTATAAGCTACAGAGTCCAATGAAAAGTTTTGACGACAAGGTTGAGCATGTTGTGGCAGGTTCTGTAATGGTATAGTTGGTGGCAATATGGTGGAGGGGATTCTAGGTTGAATGAGCCCAGGAAACTCGGTGCTGTGGGGGAAAAAGTTTGGTTTTGTAGGTTTTGTTTCCTGGAGAAACATGTTTTTATCTGCCTTGTTCCCAAATGGAGTTGGAATCCTCGTCTATTTAACATAGGAGGCCTTTCAAAAGCAGATGAGTAGCATCCTCTCTAATTTTGCTTTGAATTGTACATGGGTCAATTTCTTATCCTTCTCATACTACAAAATAGTAAAACAAAAGAGATACATATCAGGGAGATAAAAATGGAGTACAAAACCAATAATAAAAAGTGCAGAGCTGTCATATTAACCAAGCAAGTAAATGACCATCTCCAATGAACTGGGAAAATTGCAATATAGTTTTGAGCATGTTTTGCGGAAGATTCAAACATCTTTTCATAATGTTGATTGTGCATGTTTGCATTGACATCAGCAATTATAAGTGTATAACATTGAAAAATGTGAAACTTACCTATTTTGATACAGTTGAAAATTGTTCAGGAAAAAAAAAAGGGTAGAATTCAAATAATAACACTTCAAATCAAACTCACAGATAGATGGTGTGTTTGCCTGATTGTGACAAATAATGCAGAGAGTCAAAGATGCTATCAGTCATATAGCTTTACAGGTGATCTTCTGTGACTAACAACCCGGAACTGGAGAGCTTTCACAATATTATTGTTATAACATATAATCAACTCCAGCTTTCCTCCTTTGAAATTTTAGCAATTGCCCTCAATGAAAATAAATTCACAATAGACACTTAGCAAAATAAATAACTCTCAATACTGAATGATAGATTGAATGGTTTTTTTTTTACAAGTAAACAATTTTGTATTGGCAAAATCCCACGTACCCTGGTGGTTCTTGAACTTACGATTTGACCTGCCACCTCAATTTTACAAGGGGAAAAGGTGTCATTAGAGCTAGAGCTCCTTAGCTTTAGTAGGATACTTGGTGTTTCCAGGAAAGGTAAAAAGGGCGTGAAAAGTATGTTGCTTCATTAGATGATCCAAAGTAATTTAACACATAGAAAGCCTATTTAATAGAACTAGAATTTACATAAAATTATCTACAATAGTAAAGGCACAAAAACTTTCAGCAATGTACTCCAAGACTTTGATGAGTGAAACAGAAGCAAATGAATGATAAATAAGAAAATCAATATTTAAACACAAAATAGCAACCACTCTAGGTAGTACAATAACTTGACCTATAAAAGCATCAATGTGCATTACTCTAAAATCTATATGCCAAAAGTAGGACCAATTGCAAGGTTGGTTGATCCATGTTACCTGTGACTTTGGGTCTTCCCAACTGATTTAAAAAACAAAAAAGGAAAAATATATAAATAAGTTGAAAAGCCAAAGAAACAAGCATATAATCCTATACGGCAATCAAAACTGCCTCAACAGCAAGTCAATAGCACCAGAGGCGGAGCCATGTACATGGGTGGGGGGCCATGCCCCCCCCCCCCAAAAAAAAAAAAAAAAGAAATTTTCCTATATATATATATATATACTAGTCGCTAACCCATTGCACGGGAAAGTTTTACAAAGGATAGATATTATATTAGGGAAAATCACAATTTACCCACCTGTGGTTTGGTGAAAATTTAAATTGCCTACCAGTAATTTGAAATTTAACACTTTACCCACCTAAGGTGTTGTTTTAAAGTAAAAGTGGTAGTAATTTACGTAGTCACGTGGCGCAATGAGGAGTGGTCAATAAAAAGTCAAACGTTTTGCTTTTATATTATATTAGTCGCTAACCCAGCCATGCGATGCACAGGAAAGTTCTTAGAAATGCTAAATTTTATTTTATCAAATTAAATGGTTTTTTTTTGTCAATTTAGTGAGAAAATGAATGTCACTATTAATGGTGATTTCAGAAAGATCTTATTAAAAGCTAATATAATAATTTAATCTGTATCCAAAAGACTATATAATGTTTTCAGATGGTTGAGAGAAATTTAATTAAGATAAACGAACCTTTTCGCTATGGATTTTAAGGAATAAGTTACATAAATGGTTAACTACAGCACTAATATTCAAAGGAATACACATAATTCATTGGAATGAAAAGGATTTGAGATCAAACATCACCAGCAACCAAATAAATGAAATCTTCATTCAGTATTAACAGTAAAATTCACATTAATCTAGTGCAATATAGAACAAATGTAGATTTTATAGAAATATCCTATAATACATATACAATATATCTTACTCTCATATTCATGTGTTAATGCTTTAAAATTCAATCAAGATGCATCAACTACATATTATTCCGATGTTTTGGAAAAACAGGACTTTATATTGATTGAATCAAGATGCATCAACTACATATTATTTCAATGTGTAATGCCATCACTGAGCAATATCTTTGTGAAAAATTCAAATCATGAGTCTGAGTTCGAGAATAATCTGATAATAGCCTAAATGAACTGTTTTGTGTTCCTAAAAACAATAAGCAAATATATTTCATCAATATCAAAACAAATAAAAAACAAAAAAGACAAATTTTTTTTCAAATTGAATAAACAGCCTTTTGGAATTGCAGTAGACAAAAGAAGAAGTAACAGAAAAAGGCTTCTGGAAACTAATTATAAATCAAAACCTTAATCAAAAATTTAAAAACAAATCTAACCCATAAGAAAACAGTAATTATATTATAAAGAAAAAGAGATAAACATTGGGTTATTGCCTGAACAGAACCTTGTCTTGTAGGTAAAGCCTATCAAATGTAATGCAATAGTAATATACACATGAATTATTCACCTGATTTTTCCTAATAAATGAAAAATAAATTCTAAACTTAAACTGCCACTATGAAAATGCTTAAATCATGCAATCAAAAAACTTTGCATTTAATTCCCAATTCAAACATGATTTACATTTTTTTGTGCATTCTAATTGAAAATTTTATTAAACTTGTTTTAAAATGGGAATCTGGTACCTTAAGTATTCAACAAATTTCTTTTGTTTTATAAACATACATGAATTTTGAGCCTCCTTTAAAGATGCATGTTTTCTTCTAAATGAAAATCCAAATGAAAAAGTTTTTATTCCCCTAGAACATGAAATTTATTCCTCCAGTGAGTCGTTTAATATTATAGTTGAAAACTCCCTAAATCCTGCATATTATAGTCTATTGTCAACTGGACAGAGATACATTCTCCTACAGATCAAGGATATGAAAAGGGCAAACTATTATCAAGTTTAAGGGAAAAGAAAATGAATGTCATAACAATCTTATGCAAAACTAAAATGCACATTTTTTTCTTAAAGAAAAAATAGTGGTATGAGCCTAAGAAGGGACAGTCATGCATAATTTTACATGATAAGCAACAACTTGAAAACGCAAAAAATAACCCTCTTACTAATTTGCCAAAAAGGTCATATTACCATGTTTTAACTTAATTTTTCCTGAGAGAAAAATCAGTTAACATGCTCCTAAAATAACCATTCCTAAGTCCTAACAAATCCAATAAGTAGGAATGCTTCAACATTAAATTATTCAAATCTAAAAGGGAAATCAAATTAGACACAGACTGAGGATGATGAAACATGTGAGTCAAGCTTGAATTCAAGCCAATTAGCCTCTATATACTCAATAATAGAACATGTGTTTTGTTTACCCAAAGTTTTAGGCCATTGTCCATGATGAAGCATTCTGGACTCTAAATATATGTTGTAACTTCTCCTTAAGTCAGAGTTTGTGTTCAATATTGATCCTCAATAGCTTACTATTGGGTTCCTTTATCTAATAATAGTTTATGATTTTTTTTAAATCTATATTCCATTAAATAGAGTAGTAATAGGGAGAACCAATAGTATAATAGAGACTGTGTTTTAAAAAAAAAACAGGTACATTATACCTTTGTATGTAACGCGTGGTTGAAAAAGGAAGAAAACTTTTTGCTAATTTATTAACCCTGATTAGACTGTGTATATACTGTAGGAAGGAGAATAAGTGTCCATTTATTAGATCTTCATAATGGACACTCTACAGAATTCAATCAAATTCTGGAATAAGAACAAAACAGCCAGGTATTTTATTTTAAAGGTGCTGTCTAACACAAAACAGATTGGGTTGCCGGGCTGTTTGGTTTTTCCTTTGTAGATAATGTACAGCAGTTTTTTTCCTTCCTTTCTGATTACCAAAATTAGTATCATTTCTAAGAAAAGTTTGAACTTTGTGCAATTGAAGAATAGCTTAATTTTATCATTCTGAGTATGATACAAATTATAAGCAGCAAAAAAACTTTTTAAGTTAACTGAAAGGGAAAACTATTATGCTTACTTTTAAACACCAAGAATTATGTGCTTCGGCAATAGTTTGATAAGGATTGTGTGTTTTAAATGGCTTTAAATACATTGTAATCTCAAAGGTTTTCAAACAAAAATGCATGCTAACAACTTCTATCCTTTTAAGATTCATTACAACAATATGGGCAACTCACAATGGAGAGAAAGAGAGAGATTTTACCTGTCAAAGTCTCTGTTTCAACTGCTCTATAAAATAATATCCATTGGATTAATAATAATGCCACAGTCCCTGCACAATAAACCATATGTTCCAACCATTTATAAGAAATACTTTATCTTCTCCCAATGAGTTATTGAAAAAATAGACTCTTAAGCAACAAACTTTTATTTTGTCTAACAACTTTACTACATTAAATATACTTTTTAAAAATTTTTAAAATGGGAAATAGTCTAACAACAGAAGAGTCTTTTTTTTTTCTCTTTTTTCTTTAATTTAGCAAGCAAACAGAACAATGAACCAATATAGATTCCATAATCAAAACTATCTACATCACACTAATAGTACAAACACCATTCAGAATTTAATTATATACATTACACCAACTATTCCTTCACACTTACTTTGTAAGGTCAGCTATGCATTCTCCACTCAAAACAGAACACCTTCTAATGGTGATTACATTATTGTAAGAAAAGTTAAAAATGATTTGTAACACAAGTTTTAACAGTTTAAAGGACTCCTTGGTTCCTCTTCCTCTTTTGTCGATCTGCAATAGTCAATGAATAGTTTTTTTGTTCTTCATAGTTGCAGATTTAGCTGTGTGTTGTACATCACATGCATCATCTACTTTTTGAAATTTAACAGAATCAGCATCTTCTTCACTTGGTAAGTTGTTGACAAAATCTTTGTAGCATCACTCATATAAAACTGTTAATAGAATATGATGTAAAATGTATTATGAAATGTATAAGTAACATTAAAAATGTTTAACATTATTATTTAAATGTAATATAAAAGTACTCACATCAGTTATTTTATCAAAGTTTAATTGAATATGAAACTTTATATCCAACTAAACTGAAAATACTCAAAGAAAAGATGAAATTAAAACCAAAATAAGAATATCAAAATACTATGTTCTTCTTAAACCCCTATCATTCACTTCACTGAACCCACAACTCTTTCTCAATGATAAATTTCAAATTTGCAAAGAAAATAAAAAAATTTAATCTCAATGCTACCATGAAATAAATTATAATCAAATCAGATCCACTTCTCAGTTTCCCAACCCCTCTCATTCACAAAGCCTGAAATTGTCTTCTAATATTATATACCAAATGGCTAGAACCAAGTATTATTCTTATTGTCGTTGTCGGTTTTGAAAGATAATGAGAAGCGACAACAATATGATCAGATTTCACATTTAATCTCCCCCTCCCCACTAAGTTATAGATTTTGTTAACTTACAATTATTTGTTGACTGGCTTTCTGCTGGAATATTTCTGGAGGATCTGAATAATAGTAATTTCCTGTTACCATGCAAACTCCTTGTGTTGAAATTCTTGTTGATCCTATTATTTGAAAAGTAATTGGATAGATGTCATTTTCTGGATAACACAAAAAAGGAAAGGAAAAACTTGCATGGAATTAAACCTTTACATTCACATACACAGTTCATTTCAAAATTTACATTCAAGAACACCAAGCAACCTCTAAATCAAACCCAAATTCATTCTCAATGAAAATTTTCAAATTTGCAAAGAAATTCCCAAACTCTAATGTCAATGCACAAACCCACCATAAATGAATCATAAAAAAGCCATACCTATTTTTTAGTTTTCCCTAAACTTTCAAATACACAATCTCAAAGACTATTATAATTCAATTATATTTGAATACATATTAAGCGATTATAACTTGGATCAAATGTAAACTTGAAATCCCTAATGGAACCCAATAAAAATTATAATCTAAAACTTCCTTTCAAATTTTGAATTAATCTCTATATCAAAGGCTCACAGATCAGTGCCTAAACAGAAACCTAAAAATAAAATAAAATAAAATTCAAATTTACAAAGGGAAGGAAATCCCTTCGAAAAACTAAGCAGAGAAACAGATCAAAATTTACAATGGGGTTGTGATAAATTTTTTGACTTATTTTTTAGCTCAACTGCTTATTCTCTTTTATTATATAGCAACATAACAATAGATAAACAAACTATTAACCTAAAAAGGTTTTAGTTCCATTGATGTTAATTCAAACCATAGAATATTCAATGCCAAAAACTTTGTCATTCCGCAAAGAAAAGGTTTGTAAAAAAAAGAGCCCAAGCTTTGGTGAAGGTCTTGTGAACTATACACCCCTTTCCCCATTAGGCGATTGATTCCATACCAATGTGTTTATACTTTCTTGCTCTATTGGTTATTAGGACAATCAGATTTCTAATTACTGATGAAACAAAGTATTGATACAAACAAAAAAATTGGTGAAGAATAAAGAGACAAATTGAAACTGCTAAATACACAAAGTTAACAATTGGAATAAGATCCTTTATTTGCAAAACTGATATAACTAATATAGTGATAATTGCCATAAGAGTTCCCCATCATGTCTACTTACTTTCCCAACATCAAAATCAATACAGAGCAATTATAATCATCCTTAACATTCAAACTCTCTCATGTACCCCCAAAATCAAACAACAAAAATGATAAGAATTCTTAAGATAATTTAGGACAACATCAAATTAATCTAAACCAAATTATTCATTGGGGAATTTAAACAAACATATAGAGAAAAAAGCACAAAGATGTCAATAACAATGAACTAAGACAAAACCTTTAAACCCACATTACTAATTGCTCACACACAGATACTTTCATGAAAAACAAAAAAGTGGATGAAGTTTCCAAGTATTATCCAAAATTACAGAATAAAGAGATTCCAGTGGGCACCGTTCAAGTCACTGTTACAATATAGAGAATATAGTTAATCTAAATCAAATTATTCACTGGGGAATTTCAACAAACATATAGAGAACAAAAACAAAGATGTCAATAACAATGAAATCTTTGAACAAAAACAAAGAGACACCAAAATTACACATTCACCCAGAAGGAGAAGAATTTTAAGAAAGAAAATCTCAAGTACTACAACTGCAAAAGGAAAAAACAAAAGAGCTCAGTTTTACCGGCAATGGGTTCGCTGGCTGACGGTGGTGGCAGGCTTCGCAGAGGAAAAAGGGCATGAGAAGGAAAAATTTTGAAGAGAAGTTATATATATAGACACAGATAAAGTGCTTACCCACCGAAACGGTGTGAGTTTTTTTTAAAGACAAATCAAATATTTGGTGAATATGTGTGAGTGTGAGGTTAAAAATATTTGCGACTAGATTGGATAAGCATTTTTAAAAAGCGCGTTTTTAAACCATAGTAGTTTCAAAAAGTGTTTTTAATACGCAGTTTCTAAAATCTCAATTAAGTGTTTCGTAAAATATGTAGAAAAATGTTGTTTCTATTAATTGAACATTTAGATAATAGGTGCAATTACTATAATGGGCTTATCGTAAATTGCATCCTATTAGCCTCTCTATGGCTGTAGCATAAGTCTCACCGTTTCAATGTAATGGTTGTTGATATTTTATTAAAGGGAGATGTTAACGAGTGACATTAGTTAAGAAT